>CM061532.1:268931142-269347919 GCA_030545055.2 Neoaliturus tenellus
TTTTATAGTACCCGAGCCCGGCGAGTAGCGTAGGACTGTTTACACGGCGTGGAGAGTAGACCTTGGTTTTTTTTAAGGGAATGCCTTTCACAATAACATTGTTTATCATCGTATAACTATTTTTATTTTTATTATTTTTAGTATGAATTGTTAAATATAACCAGAAATATAAAAATAAAGCCGAAAGATATTATAAAAAATAGTAGTAAATATTTTGTAGGGTTGACAATCATACAGTTTGTTAAAAATCGGTCAACGATGTTGGTAAAAAGAATAGTCTAAAACTTACCTGTTACTTACAAAACCTCCAATTTATTTATTCTCTGTATCTTCAAAAATCTTTCACTCATTTACTAAGTGTCAATTTTGTACCTTACAATTTATTTCTTAAATAAGAAATGTATTAAGTGATTTATGACCGATAAAGAGAAGAAACTCTTTGAAGTTTATAAAAGCAATTGGGAGCCAGCGATTTATGTACTGAGGGTTTTTTCGTCGTCCAATCCCTCCTCATATTTACACGGTTCCCGCTTGGCAGCGCCAGAGAGGTGATTAACTGTGTGTGTTTCTTTCACGTGTTTTTAATTTTTGGAACTTCTCCTTTCAAGCTTTAGAATGGTTATCAGAACCTTAAACGATGTTTTCAACCGCACTTAGATGGTTTCACACATACATAGATAAATAGAAAAGACTTTAGAAAACTTCAAACTTTATACTTAAAAATACTTATAAAATGTCCATATGTAAGGATTAATTTGTTTCTAGTTTAATATCAAACTTTAAAGAAAATTTCTTTAAAGTTTAATATGTTCATATTTAATGTAATATGAACATATTTAATATGTTCGGAGTGTTCAATAGTATTTATTGTTATTCAATATTTTTTTGTCTTAATTTTAGAAATGGTATACAAGATATTTCTGTTCTTAAAACACTCTAAATATTGTTAAGTGTAGTAAATCTATAACAACTATTGGGCCAATTAACAGAGACAAAACCGACAAATAGGCTTTATCAATTCAGCCACCTCGCAAAATGGTGAACTGGGGCGCGGCTCGAGCAATGGTCAGAACGGTTGAATATTTCATTCCATCTGGTCCAGTAACTTTGAAACTTGTTGTATATGCAGCTTCAATCTGTATATTATAAATACCTGATGTTCCTGTCCCTCACACTGTGTTGTGATGTTCTAGGTGTGATGGACGTTAGGACATTTTGACTTGAGTTCATAACAAATCCGCACTTCTTTCTTCGTGGATTATTTCATTTTTAAAAAACCAAAACTTTTTTTAATAAATAAAAATATTTATTACAACCAAAAGAACACAAGGACACTTTACTGTGTGAAATAAGTTAAGGATACCGTATAACAAAATAAGTTTTATGCTGGTTAATAAAACTTTTCTTTAGCCTCCAAAGGAAATAGGACGGAGCAGGGAAAGAATTCCGACTTAAATAGGGCTTCCCGTGCAGGTCTAAGACTTTCTTAAGGCTTTGGGGATTCCTTTGAAAGAGTTAACAAAGACTTTACCAAGATCAGTAATATAACTTTCTAATGAATTTTGTGACTACTTTCTTAAGGATAATAATTGCTACAGCTTCATTTGAGGAAATTTATACTCCGATAAGGAAATGTTTGATCTTATAGGTTTTTTTTATATCAATAATAAGTATTTTCCATTTGCAGTATCTTGTTATTTAAGAATTTACCACACCAATAGAAGTTTTATGTATCAATTGGAATTTAATTCCCACCAGTCTGATATTGCAATTCTTCTTCAAAAACTTGTAACATATAAACAATTTATTACAAACATTTGGCTTAGGTTGCTGGTATATTAAAGTTAATCAAACACCAAAAAATGATTGAAGCGAGTAAGTTCATAAATCTGTTATAAATCTATTATAACATCTAAGAATAAATTTATATATATATATATATATATATATATATATATATATATATATAAAATAAATATAATTTTATGTATATATAATATAAATTATTTTGTGTAAATTATAATATACATAAAGTTATGTATATATAAATATGATTTTATGTATATATAAATTTATATACATAAAATCTAGTATATAAATCTGTTATAAATCTGAACTTCTTATAAGAGAACACATACACATACAGATTATAAGGTATTATAAAAGATATCTTATAAATTTGTTCTTCCATAAAAAAATCAACTTACATTTTTAAGTTCTTACTGAAGAAATAATAAAACAAACATACACCATACTCCTTGTACTGCATGAAAATATATTGTATATTATTTTTAATGATAATATTAGAGAGTACTGATAGTACACTATAGTTAACTATAATATAAAAGTTGGGAATTACCAAAATATATGTTGTTTTCTTTGCAGTGTACCAAAATGAGCCATACAGAGGACCATAAATACTTAAGCTAGAGGGAAAAACTTCACCAATGGAAAAACTTTTGCCTTGAAAAGCTCCAAACCCCCTCATATGCGAAAATGTATCAAGATTTAGGAGCCTAGTAAGATACATAAAATGTAACAATGAAGATTTAAATATTTAGAAAGTTTGTGGCAATACTGTATCAACATCTGTTGCTCACTTTCATGTTGTCAATGAATTTTCAATTCAACTAAAAAATGAATTTATTTCACAGCACATCCACACACACGAAATAATATAGGTGTATAAGTACGGATTTGGGTATAATAAGTAAGCTTACTTACAAATTAATATATTGAAACTCAACATTGAAATATAAACCTAGGACAGTAAATATTTTGTTACAAAAGGCTTGACAACAAGCTTAAATTATATTTCGACTAAAAACTCTCAATTCTTATTTTTCATTCATTTCAAAAAGATAATTCAATTGCGTTCCAAATATAATACACAATTTCTTACATTCAAAATACTAGTGTGATGTGTGAATACAGATGAATAATTTAAATAACTTATCTATAACTTTACTGTAATTAAAACTGTTTATTTTACGGAACTAAAATATGAAGCATAATAACTACAACGTTGTTAATTAGTCATGATATTTCTGAGCCATTTGATTGTTTATGAATTGTGTGAAAGATTTTTAGAAATTAGCAATAAGTTAATACTATCAATTTAATACCTTAGTTGATTTCAACCTTTCCAAAACTTATAAACTTCTATTAGTAATAATAAACTTACTCAATGACTAAATACAATATTTTGCACATAATTATATTTAAATTTGGAGAATACACATTACTGAGAGTTTGTAATTAAGTAAAACGTCCTTTTTTAAACAAACCCTTCAAATATAACATAGTGTGGGTACATGTGTGTAAATATATAAAAAATTGTGTGGTGAAAAATTTTCACTTATGATTTGTACGTCACTTCTCATTTCATTCCACGATTAACTTATGCGTTACAGTTCATACATTGAATTCTAACTTAGGGTAAATGAGTTAAACTTGGTCTTTGGAAAAAAAATTTCAATGATTAACATTTAACATGTTTGATAAATTATTTTACATATCTTAGGTGAGTTAGTTTATAAATTTTATTTTAATTAAAAATTATATGTTTTAGACATTGGAAAGGCAAAATGTATTATTTACTAGTAACGTTCACTAGAACAGATGACAATCATGAATTTTCACAATAACATTTCAGTAACACGTCACGTTTTTAAATATTGATCCTGTTGTATTTAAATTACCACTTTTGTTGAATTAGAGAATGCTGTTTCCAATACTTGATCGTTAGTTAAGAAGGAGTTGTTATAACAAGTTCCGGATGGAAAAATCGATGCCAGGAGAATAAAGCGTTAAGTTTTCGAAACCTATCGGACTGCTCCTATTGTACCTTTAAGAAATTACTTTTCTTTTTACTTTTTCGTGTATTTGATTAAGACATAATCAATATGAGATTTAATATGTATTAAGAAAAATAAATAATAAAAATTTAACTTCTCATCTTTGAGTAAAATTTTTTTTGCTGAAAGTACAGTAGGCCTAATCATGTTTTATTTTTTAAGTTTTGTTATTGTTTATTAAGATGGCCTAATTGATAATTTTAAAAGTGTTTCAAGAAAGTAAATTCCACACACTATACGTATATAAAACCACCATTCCGTTAACGACATGATCCCCTTATTGTGTGTTCAAAATCAAGTTTTATAACATATTGATAGAGATTTTATTTAATAGAACTAAACAGATATATGGCGCTCTTGTCCGAAACAGGATTAAAATTAAACAAAATATCACATTTACTAATAAAAAATAGTAATCACATTTTATTGAAGTGACCATAAACCTTTGGAGATAAAAATTATTTCATATTTATCGTCATAAGGTAAGAAAATCTCTTCAAAGTAAGAAAGTCAGTTCCACGATATTTAGTAGAGCTTCATAGCTTAATGTTCATAAATGTCCTGAACTCGATTCTGAAAGTATGTAGTCAATAAGTAAAAACTAAATCCGTGTAATTAATGTGAATTGCTGATATGAAAAGTTAGCGTTATCATAAAAGAAGATTGGCTATGATATTTTTTTGTAAAATGAAACCTTATCTTCTTTGATTTGCATTACTCTCTATGCAACAGGCATTAAAATTACTGCTAGATTACTGTGATGCGAGTGGTTGCCATGTAAGATACGCGACAATGGCAATGTTAATGAGGTGACGCGGCATCGGGTTGCGGCTACGATGAGGTTAGGCTTCGTGACGTAACTCGATAGACGAAATTGAGACTCTATAGGCTTGGAGTCTAATTTGGTTCTGTGGTTATAACGAGATAAACGATACATAAAAGCATCGGGTTAAAAGCATTTCTAAGAATTATAATCATTTCAAAGGTGTAATATCAAATTATAAATTAATTGTCAAAGGGTGACTGGTTCCTGAGATAGAGCGTTAAAGAAAAGATTTTTACACCATAAACACATCAGATGTAAATTACAAAACCTAATTTGTACACCTTAGTTAAAAATATTACTACTTTTGTTATAAAGTAAGTTTGATTGGGAATTTCATTCAGCTGGTTCTTTTAGCTTTGAAAATATAGGCAATAAAAATTTGTTTCAATGCGTCTATAAAATTTTTATTAAATCATTTTTCTTTTAATTTATTTTTATTTATTTTACTATCTTTTTACCCGTTTTTGAGCAGGTTGTGTGTAGTTTTTTACACAAATTCATGGATGATGCAATTTATTAGCATCACTTATTTTTTCCACTGTGTCTACATAATTAACATTTAATTAAAAAAATAATAATAAAGAATATCACTTCTTATGTTAAAAATTAGTAAAATTCATTTTGCTGCGAGCGCTGTAAACTTAAATTAAGCACTCCAAATAGAAAAACGCTAGAGGAACGTAAACATAGTGCTAAAGAGGGGGAGATATTTAATGAGCACAAAAGTAGGCGAAGGAAGGAAGTATCCTTAAGTTAATTGTAAGAATATGTCCAGTGATGGAAAAATTTCATAGTTAATGATTTGACAGTGCGCCATATGTACGAGAGAGAATCTTTGCTAGGGACCATCTGCAACGAAGTCAGAATGTAAACTGACTAATAGGTTTATGGTCTCTTGCACGCTCCCATGATTAAGTGCGCTACTACATCAACCGAAGCTTTTAACCAGTTTGTCCACAAGGTGTGACCTTTTTTAATTTTTTTTTCATTTTTTTATGCACAGCCAATACATTTGTCAAATCCGTTTATTATTATTATTATTATTATTATTATTTTGTAAACAAGTAGCTGTTGAGTTCATAAAAATATCAGATAAAAAAATCCGAAAACCCTTAACATGGGTACCTCGTCGTGGGGTCAAGTCCTGAGAGCGATTAAAATATTAATAGCTTAAAATTCTATTCCATAATATATATGGAATAAAATATACACAGTATAGTTGTTTTTTAGTACATCGATTACAAATATACCAACATTTTTTTATAAATAGAAGATTCATCAAAATACTACAGGGGGTTTATATTTACAGATTTTAGTTTTGACAAAAGTTTTAAATCAGGTGCCACGTGGAACATTTCAATGTTATTTTTAATCTGTACGTCTCTGACTTTCGTTTGGTAGAAGAATGTCCCCACCAATCCAAAAAGGCGTTTTTCAAACAAATTCCTCCTATCAAATAACCCTTCAGACTCCAACCAGTGTCCCCAGCACTACAGGCTCACAAATTTAGATTTTAATCTTATAGTTTTACTGAGAAAACTATTCCAATAAAAATTACAATTATAAAATAAAATTGGAAAACATTAAACATACTTAATATTAGGGGTAAATATTTTCATAACTTTTTTTCTAATTTCTTAAAGTACTCAGGTTTGTTGATCACTCCAACTTTTACTTTGTGGTGGAAGAAACTTCTCTTATTTAAACGTACATTTCCTGCCTCATTGTGGTAATGTAGCACAACTTTCGTCGACATATTTACCTAAGGTTCTACGGTTTATTTTTTGTTCGGAAAATATCAGAAAACTGTTATACTGCAAAGTGTTATTGCGGTTTGTAATTTACCAGTTATATTTTATTTTCATTAAATGCTAAGAAAAATATAATATTCTGAAAACTAATTTCAGGATTAGCCCATTAGGTTCAAAACTAAGTTAATTCGGTAAAGTTGAACCCAATCAAATCAAAATGATTAAGATCACTTTAAAGATATTATCATTCAATTAGTGGTGTTTCAAATAAAGTATTTAAAGTATCAAGCTTAAAACCTAATAAAATGTCTATTTTATTATACTTATTACAATAATATAAAACTCATAGTATAAATATGCGAATGAAATGTTTAAAATATATTTTTTAATACTTGGCTTTACAAGTTTTGCTTGACTATTGCCCTAATTATATTGCAACCTTGAGCTCTACAAAAAAGGTTTTAGGTCATAAATTATGGACAAGGTCCTTTAAAAACGTTGGTAATCTATATATGCATTACTTGCCTGAAACAGTACCCAAGATAAAATGTTTTAGCTTCTTGAATAACACAATAGAAAGATTCATAGAACGACATGCCAGACAGACGACGCAATAAAGAAACATTTGACGACAAGACTGCATCTGCAAGCTAGATGAGGGACAGTTTGGCTGCATTTCTCGAGGTGAAACAGACATCATCTTCGTTCTGAATTTATTCATATATTAATTCCCTTTAATATTTTTACAATTTAGTTTTATTTCAGTGTTACTTTATTCAAATATATTCTATAAAAAGTAGTATTAGACGGCAGTGCTTATAGTGTCCATGATAGTTCTGATTTGAAATGACATCGGAACAATGTTTTGAGAAACTTCCGCATCCAACCCCATAATTGCAGGTTGACTTTAAAGTTACTAACCATTATGTTTTAGTTATCCTATGGAAACTATAAAACTTATAAAAATAAACTAATTATCAAACTAAATTGCTTAATTACACACATACAATTGTAACAATATCTACAATACAACTGTTCGCCTCATTGACAGTTTTACTTTCTAAGTTGCATGGCAAATCTTGAACTTTGCGACCCAAACATAAAGATTGGCTATCCCAGTTTTCTAAGGCATAAAGGGACTTTTACTTAGTTTTAATATAACACTAACATTCTTAAATGTTCTCTCTTTACATTAAAATAGTTTTTTTGCTTTTTTAATAATTTGGTTAACATATGAAACAAATACAGATCTTTCTCTACATCTAGAGCAGATCCAGTCTCTCCGGATACAAGTGTTTTAGCTGACATTAAAACGTGGAGCCACAAACATGTCATGTGTAAGCGTCTCAAAAAGATGGGGGAGGTGTTGTGTGTCTGAGGAACAAATAGGCTACATAACACACCGTCGCGTCACGTGACCAAGTGAGACTGATGTAGATGAGTTTCTCAGCTAACGTGGGAACCGTGAAGCCACAAACATGTCATGTGTAGCGTCTCGAGGAAGATGGAGGAGGTGTTGTGTGTCTGAGGAACAAATAGGCTACATAACACACCGTCGCGTCACGTGACCAAGTGAGACTGATGTAGACGAGTTTCTCAGTTAACGTGGAGTCACTAACATGTCATGTGTAAGCGTCTCGAGGAAGATGGAGGAGGTGTTGTGTGTCTGAGGAACAAATAGGATATATAACACACCGTCGCGTCACGTGACCAAGTGAGACTGATGTAGACGAGCTTCTCAGTTAACGTGGAGGCCCAAACATGTCATGTGTAAGCGTCTCGAGGAAGATGGAGGAGGTTTTTTGTGTCTAAGGAACAAATAGGCTACATAACACATCGTCGCGTCACGTGACCAAGTGAGACTGATGTAGACGAGCTTCTCAGCTAACGTGGAAACCGTGGAGCCACAAACATGTCATGTGTAAGCGTCTCGAGGAAGATGGAGGAGGTGTTGTGTGTCTGAGGAACAAATAGGCTACATAACACACCGTCGCGTCACCTGACCAGGTGAGACTGATGTAGACGAGTGTCTCAGCTAACGTAGAAACTGTGGAGCCACAATCATGTCATGTGTAAGCGTCTCGAGGAAGATGGAGGAGGTGTTGTGTGTCTGAGGAACAAATAGGCTACATAACACACCGTCGCGTCACGTGACCAAGTGAGACTGATGTAGACGAGCTTTTCAGCTAACGTGGAAACCGTGGAGCCACAAACATGTCATGTGCAAGCGTCTCGAGGAAGATGGAGGAGGTGTTGTGTGTCTGAGGAACAAATAGGCTACATAACACACCGTCGCGTCACGTGACCAAGTGAGACTGATGTAGACGAGCTTCTCAGTTAACGTGGAGGCCCAAACATGTCATGTGTAAGCGTCTCGAGGAAGATGGAGGAGGTGTTTTGTGTCTAAGGAACAAATAGGCTACATAACACATCGTCGCGTCACGTGACCAAGTGAGACTGATGTAGACGAGTGTCTCAGCTAACGTAGAAACTGTGGAGAAACAAATATGTCATGTGTAAACGTCTCGAGGAAGATGTAGGAGGTGTTGTGTGTCTGAGGAACAAATAGGCTACATAACACACCGTCGCGTCACGTGACCAAGTGAGACTGATGTAGACGAGCTTTTCAGCTAACGTGGAAACCGTGGAGCCACAAACATGTCATGTGTAAGCGTCTCGAGGAAGATGGAGGAGGTGTTGTGTGTCTGAGGATCAAATAGGCTACATAACACACCGTCGCGTCACGTGACCAAGTGAGACTGATGTAGACGAGTGTCTCAGCTAACGTAGAAACTGTGGAGCCACAAACATGTCATGTGTAAACGTCTCGAGGAAGATGGAGGAGGTGTTGTGTGTCTGAGGAACAAATAGGCTACATAACACACCGACGCGTCACGTGACCAAGTGAGACTGATGTAGACGAGTTTCTCAGCTAACGTGGAAACTGTGGAGCAACAAACATGTCATGTGTAAACGTCTCGAGGAAGATGGAGGAGGTGTTGTGTGTCTGAGGAACAAATAGGCTACATAACACACCGTCGCGTCACGTGACCAAGTGAGACTGATGTAGACGAGTTTCTCAGCTAACGTGGAAACTGTGGAGCAACAAACATGTCATGTGTAAGCGTCTCGAGGAAGATGGAGGAGGTGTTGTGTGTCTGAGGAACAAATAGGCTACATAATACACAGTCGCGTCACGTGACCAAGTGAGGCTGATGCAGACGAGTTTCTCAGCTAACGTGAAAACCGTGGAGCCACAAACATGTCATGTGTAAGCGTCTCGAGGAAGATGGGGGAGGTGTTGTGTGTCTGAGGAACAAATAGGCTACATAACACACCGTCGCGTCACGTGACCAGGTGAGACTGATGTAGACGAGTGTCTCAGCTAACGTAGAAACTGTGGAGCCACAATCATGTCATGTGTAAGCGACTCGAGGAAGATGGAGGAGGTGTTGTGTGTCTGAGGAACAAATAGGCTACATAACACACCGTCGCGTCACGTGACCAAGTGAGACTGATGTAGACGAGCTTTTCAGCTAACGTGGAAACCGTGGAGCCCCAAACATGTCATGTGTAAGCGTCTCGAGGAAGATGGAGGAGGTGTTGTGTGTCTGAGGAACAAATAGGCTACATAACACACCGTCGCGTCACGTGACCAAGTGAGACTGATGTAGACGAGTTTCTCAGTTAACGTGGAGTCACTAACATGTCATGTGTAAGCGTCTCGAGGAAGATGGAGGAGGTGTTGTGTGTCTGAGGAACAAATAGGATATATAACACACCGTCGCGTCACGTGATCAAGTGAGACTGATGTAGACGAGCTTCTCAGTTAACGTGGAGGCCCAAACATGTCATGTGTAAGCGTCTCGAGGAAGATGGAGGAGGGTTTTTGTGTCTAAGGAACAAATAGGCTACATAACACACCGTCGCGTCACGTGACCAAGTGAGACTGATGTAGACGAGCTTCTCAGCTAACGTGGAAACCGTGGAGCCACAAACATGTCATGTGTAAGCGTGTCGAGGAAGATGGAGGAGGTGTTGTGTGTCTGAGGAACAAATATTCTACATAACACACCGTCGCGTCACCTGACCAGGTGAGACTGATGTAGACGAGTGTCTCAGCTAACGTAGAAACTGTGGAGCCACAATCATGTCATGTGTAAGCGTCTCGAGGAAGATGGAGGAGGTGTTGTGTGTCTGAGGAACAAATAGGCTACATAACACACCGTCGCGTCACGTGACCAAGTGAGACTGATGTAGACGAGTGTCTCAGCTAACGTAGAAACTGTGGAGCAACAAACATGTCATGTGTAAGCGTCTCGAGGAAGATGGAGGAGGTGTTATGTGTCTGAGGAACAAATAGTACACATAACACACCGTAGCGTCACGTGACCAAGTGAGACTGATGTAGACGAGCTTCTCAGTTAACGTGGAGGCCCAAACATGTCATGTGTAAGCGTCTCGAGGAAGATGGAGGAGGTGTTTTGTGTCTAAGGAACAAATAGGCTACATAACACATCGTCGCGTCACGTGACCAAGTGAGACTGATGTAGACGAGTGTCTCAGCTAACGTAGAAACTGTGGAGAAACAAACATATCATGTGTAAACGTCTCGAGGAAGATGTAGGAGGTGTTGTGTGTCTGAGGAACAAATAGGCTACATAACACACCGTCGCGTCACGTGACCAAGTGAGACTGATGTAGACGAGTGTCTCAGCTAACGTAGAAACTGTGGAGCCACAAACATGTCATGTGTAAACGTCTCGAAGAAGATGGAGGAGGTGTTGTGTGTCTGAGGAACAAATAGGCTACATAACACACCGTCGCGTCACGTGACCAAGTGAGACTGATGTAGACGAGTGTCTCAGCTAACGTAGAAACTGTGGAGCCACAAACATGTCATGTGTAAACGTCTCGAAGAAGATGGAGGAGGTGTTGTGTGTCTGAGGAACAAATAGGCTACATAACACACCGACGCGTCACGTGACCAAGTGAGACTGATGTAGACGAGTTTCTCAGCTAACGTGGAAACTGTGGAGCAACAAACATGTCATGTGTAAACGTCTCGAGGAAGATGGAGGAGGTGTTGTGTGTCTGAGGAACAAATAGGCTACATAACACACCGTCGCGTCACGTGACCAAGTGAGACTGATGTAGACGAGTTTCTCAGCTAACGTGAAAACTGTGGAGCAACAAACATGTCATGTGTAAGCGTCTCGAGGAAGATGGAGGAGGTGTTGTGTGTCTGAGGAACAAATAGGCTACATAATACACCGTCACGTCACGTGACCAAGTGAGACTGATGTAGACGAGTTTCTCAGGTAACGTGGATACCGTGGAGCCACAAACATGTTATGCGTAAGCGTCTCGAGGAAGATGGGGGAGGTGTTGTGTGTCTGAGGAACAAATAGGCTACATTACACACCGTCGCGTCACGTGACCAAGTGAGACTGATGTAGACGAGTTTCTCAGCTAACGTGGGAACCGTGAATCTCTTTTTTCTTTCGTTATGTAATTTTAAATCCCTTTACTTAATTTAGTGGCAAAGTCACAAACTATAACAAAAATTGCAAATACGAAACTTAAATGCGTTGCGCTGCATCAGAGTCACTTATAGCGTCAATAATTCTGTTACATAGCTGCAGGTTCTCTAAGCTTAGTTTTTAACTTGTGTGTGCTTCTTTGGTTGGTTTAAACTGTTATGGATTCATATGACGTGTATTGGACATTTTTATATGGGCATGTCTATTTATGCAATGCGTTATTCATAAGTACCAAATAAATCTCAAGCGGGCTACACCAAATTTGCTCGGGAAATATCAACTACATTTCTTGCATGCAATATGCTTTTTCATCACACTACATCGATATCACCTGTTTCCGACCTTCACTTCTACCAACGAAACACCTATTTTGCCGGCCTAGGCCGGCAAAATTTTCCGGCCTAGGGCGGTAATGGAAAGGGTAGAAGAGAAATCTAGAATATTAGAAGGTATTTATCAACAACAACAACAAATAACAAATCAGTGACGTAGTTAGTAGTTCAGCTGATATTAACTGTTAATATGCATGACGTAGATGGGAAAATAGTGCTTTTCCCTTGGAATCAGCTGTAGTCACTTACCGTTAGAGTATTAGTTTTGGTGGCCTTAGCTGATGTTATGTGGTTGCCTAGCAACCAGAAACTTAAGCAGTACATCTCGCTAGGTTAGTTGAAGTTGAGGTTATGTTTTGTTTATTATGAACGAAAAAGTAATTTTACACTTGTTTAGAATTTTTTGAATTGTGTAGTGTGATGAAAAATATCGTTCATAACTCGGGCCGAAAGCGTTTTGCCAACCCTCGATCGTTTCAAGTTCTCGACTTCGTCTCGAACTTGAAACACGATCTCGGGGCCGGGGAGGGAAAAGTTTAAATATAAATTAGTATTACTTTCGAGAAATATGATTTTAACTTTTATTCTATCTAAGCTGTAATTGCTTCCATGTAGTTTTTTTACAGTTATAGAATATGGTGAAATGGTATTCCAAATACTTAACTATGTTTACAATAGTTATTTGAAACTGTAATTGATTGATTAAACAATTATTTGTTGTTGGTGTATCCAGTAGGCGATTAGATGTTTAATTTTAGATTGACCTGAAACACAAGAGTTATGATAATTAGTTTGAATCCCTAATTTTATTTATAAATCTAGTAACATGGGTAAAACTCCTCTTATTATATTGTTGATTTAACATGAAAACATTCACGACTATGAACCAATTGAATTTTAATTGACTTTTATTTTTACTTTTAATTACAATACTGATACAATATAATACAGTGTATATATGTGAGCTGCTGTACCGAGGTGACTATTAAAACCTGATCATCAGGTTCATATATCATCAGTTGCAGAGTTAACACAATAATAAAGTAGTTACATTTTTTATTATTATTCAAATTAGTTACTAATGGTAATTCATGTGTCAGTTGTATCATTACAAGTTACAAAGTTTTTCGTTAAAAAAATTGTATTAAATCAAATGTTAGCAGAGTATAAATTTTCTGATCAAATTTGTTATTCCAAAATTGTATGCAATACATTACATGTATAAAATTGTAAGCTATTAGTGTAATTTATATTGTAAGCTATAAGGAACGATGTATTATGTCTCGCACAAACTCAATTGCACCATTCCGTAAATGGTCACAACTGGTGGCTCTATAATTATACACTACGGTATATATGGGTGGCAAGGAATGCAGACGCCATCACCGGAACAGCCCACCAGGAGCGGTGCGAGCAGAATGCTATCTCAGATGAGTCAGAATAATTACACATACAAAAGACTCTTGAAATGACTTCACTACTTTACCAGAAATGAGTTGCAATGTTGCATTTATTACTAGTATAATCGAAAGTTTCTTGGTGACCTTAATATATTATATAAAGAAAACTTTGGTTTTCCATAGACCCATAAAGAAGTATAACTACTTTTAGTTAATCAGAAGAAGTAGTGTCTTGACATTTGTCAACAAAAATAACTAAAATCGTAGTATTATACACAAAATTTAAAATTATAAGAAACTTTTTGCATTTTCATATAGCCTAATTTTCATAAAATTCTTAATGTAAAACATCTTACTATAAAACAACTTACATACTTAGGGTCTGTAAATATATAACCATTTTAAAACTATAAGCCTACCTCATTTTTATATGGTTAGATCTCACTTGTTTGCGAACCTTAAAAATATAGCTGGGTCTCCTATTTGATATTAAATTCTAAATTAATCAGACTTTTTAATAAAAGTTGATAACGTTGGCTGCAAGCAAAAATCTAAAACCACCGGTTTAAGATACCTTTGTAAATAACCGTAAATATACAACAGTATTTTTATAATACTTGTGTAAAAAATATATTTAAATCTTAAATCTACAAATAGAGGGTTTACTGAATTTGTCAAACATAAATTTTTTTTTATCCATGTAAAGTATGTTTATGTCTCAAAATCATAATATTTTTTCCTTTGAAATGTCTTAGATAAATAACAATTTAATTATTACTAACAATTTACTTCATGGATAAGTCGGTTTTCTAATCCTCCATAATACAAAAACAATAATAAAAAGTAAATTAATCTTAAGCTTTTATACCAAAAATAACAGAAAAACGAATAAAAATTGTATTTCAAATAAATATTGCAGAGAAATTCGAGTTAGGTTATTGTATTTTATAGTGTACTCCTCCATAGTTATCCTTCAGTGTATTACAAAGCATGAGTTTTACTACGAAGTTTTTACTAATTTCATTTGCAATAATTCATTAAAATTTCTTTCTTTCACGAGGAACAGATTTTTCACCATCAAGAATAGTTAACTACACAGGTAAAAAAATATATTATTTGAAATATAAATGCAAGGACACATATGTTTATAGTATGGATGATAATAAGATAACTATAGTCTGAGATCCGGACCGCAGAACTATTGGTACAATTCAGAGTAACTTCCTCGCCACCAAACCCGTCACCAAACTCCACCACCAGGAATGCTGACGGATAGACATTGACTTTGTGGTTGAACAAATACCAGGGCCTCATCAACATAGCTAGGGGAGCAAACCGCGTTATTGTTTGAAAGTTAAATCACCATTTACTAATCTACTCTCAACAACTTTTCTTTTGTGTAATATTTGCCACGTTTTCGTTGTTGTTTTTCATTTCCAATTCTCTTAAACTTTTCTTAGAAAATCTATGAAGATTTTATGTAAAATTCTTTAAATTAATGTAAGATATTTGTAAAAAATAAATCATGAACATTAAGCTACTTTTGAACATGTGTTAAGAACCTAGGTTGAAATTCTATAATAATCTATTAACAGAAATGTACTTGAATAAAAAATAATACGAATCGAGATTCTAACGTAGTATGGAGATTCCCAAATAGAAGAAATTTTTTTAACCGAATAATTCAATGTAGTTCTAAAGAATAATATCACCTTTGTTACATTTAACTACTATTACATAATGTTGTAGTTTAAAATGTGCAAAGTTAACTAGTTTTCATAGTAAAGTCGTCTTCAATTTCAATAGTAGTTTTTATCACTAGGGCGGAAAGTGAAAGTGGCTTTTTTTTCTGTGCGCAATCGCGTTTAAGCACAGAAAAAAACACTTTCCGTCCGAGTGATGAACAACATTTTTCATCATACTGCAAAAAATTCAAATGGATAACTTATTTAAAGTAAATTAATTAAAATTTCATTATTTTTTTACGTTTATTAGTTGATTTCAATATAGTCAATGCTACAACTTTGTTTATGTTATTAACTTAATTTTCTTACAACCCTGCCTTCTCCACCACCTGTTTAGCTCACGTTCACGGATATTTCTAGCCACTGTGAAAATTTACCAAAATTAACTATATAACACCAGAGGTCAGCAAAAGTTAAAATGTACTGTCAGGCTGTATAGTCAATTTTAAGCCTGCTTTGTGCAGAAAAGAGGAAAAAAATACTGCGCTAAGTGGAAGTGCTAACTTATCTTTTTTATCGTCTTTGTTTATATTTGTCAATGTCAATTTGTTTTTTTGTTTTTTTTCATAAAGTTTTATTCTGGATCAATTATACAATTTGATAATTATACACAGAAGTTCGCATAAAGAAAACAAATAACAAAGGAAATAACATTAATGGGTTTGCACCAATGGAGTCACCCTAACAACTGAAAGTCTGTAAGAAAAAAAATACCTAGATTTTTTTTTTAAGTTACTGTTAAGAGTTTTGTCCAATTATTTCATATTAGAACGTCTTGAGGAAGTCGTGGTTTCAATCTTCTGTTAGCTGTCCTCTGTCCTATTTGAAAAAAGACTGCTCCTGATGACTGGTTCAGGGTATTTAAAAAGTTTGTGCTCAGTTTTAAAATAAAATTTGACATGTTTGGCACTTTAAGCTCTTGATGGAGTTGACGATTTCTAACAAACCAAGGGGAATTGGTTGCAATTCTTAGGAACTTGTTCTGAAACACTTGAAGCTTATTCAATTTAGATTTTGGAAGGCAAGGCCCCCATATTGGACAGGCATAAGTTATAAGTGGCCGAAAAATACTTTGATAAATTAATAAAGCACATTTAATTTTCAGAGAAGATTTTCGGTTAATAATAGGAAACATTTGTGCCAATCGTGAATTTGCTTGGTTTAATTTAGAATTTATATGCTGCTTATAGCTTAATTTTGTGTCTAATAGAACACCCAGATATTTTACAGTTTGATCGTTGCCTTTCCAGGGAATTATGTTGTCATTAATTTCTATATTTCGTTCAGGGTCAAAAGTCTTCAGTGAGAATATTTTTGCTTCACATTTTTGAGGGTTAAGAGCAATTTTCCAATGAGAGAACCAGTCTAACAATAAATCCGTATCAGATTGAAGCATTGCAACTGCAGAATCTATGTTTCGGTCTTGGGCAATCAATGCAGTATCGTCGGCAAAAAGAGAAAGGGTGGATTGAGTCGGGATAGGTATGTCATGCATATATATGTTAAACAAAACGGGTCCTAATATTGAGCCTTAAGGCACACCAGCACGTATTTGGCGAACAGTGGAATGGGTATAGTTAATTCTTATTGAGAAGGTACGGTCTTCTAAGAAGGACGAAATAGTTTTCCTTAAGTAGCTTGGAAGTACGATTTGATATAGTTTATATTGAAGGCCTTGGTGCCAAACTTTATCAAAAGCCTGAGCCACATCCAAAAACAGAGCGGCAGAATGCTTTTTTTGTTCAAAACCTTGCACTATTGTTTGAGATAGCCTGGCCAGTTGCTGTGTTGTTGAATGTTTTGGCCTAAAACCAAATTGGTGGGGTGGAATACACTGAGCTTCTTCAATGAAACAGCACAGCCTCTTCTGGATTAACTTTTCGAATGTTTTGGCCAGGGTGGGTAAAAGACTGATGGGCCTGTAACTAGAGGGGTTTCTTGCAGGTTTATTCGGCTTATGGATGACGATAACTTCAGCGTGTTTCCAGGCTGTGGGAAAGTAACCAATATGCAGGCACGCATTGAATATTTTTTTGAGCAGCTGATGAGCCTTGGGAGTACTTTTCTTTAATATCAAATTAGTTATTAAATCATAACCAGGAGCTTTTCTCAACGGTAAATAGTGAATTACATTTCTTATTTCAGATGTTGAAATATATTGAGTAGGAAGCTCAGCAGTAGTTAGAGAACTTGTAAGAAAGCTGCCGACTTCATCGTCAGTTTGTAAATTACCAATAGGATTTGGAGAAAAGGCGTTTTCGAAAAAATCTGCAAAAACTTCACATTTTTCGGAGTCACTCTGGTATAATTCTTGGCCTTGTTGCAGGGGCGGGATCGTTGAAGGAGTTCTCAGAATTCTCTTGGTTGCTTGCCACATGGAACTATCCCCCGGATGTATGTTACTTAAATATTCTTTACAACTATTAATTTTGTAGAGGTCCAATTCTAATTTGACTTTTCTGACGAGTCTGATAAGTTGTACACGATCTTCTGGGAAGCGATATCTTTGCCACCGCCTTCTGAGAATGTGCTTTTCCTTAATTAAATCAAGAATCCTTTGCGGCGGGCGATTTAAAGAAAAGTTTATCGATTGAGATTGCTTAATGGTTGCCCTTTTAACAGAATTTTGGATCAACTTGGTAAATTGTTGAACACAGTTTTCTATCTCTTGGGTGGACTGCAGAGAATTTGGTAAGACTATGTTGTTGTCCAGGTCGTTTTGAAAAACTGTCCAGTCAATTTTACCATTTATTAATTTTTCTGGAGGTTTTACAATATTAGGTTGAACTGTAAAAGTTACAACTACCGGTAAATGATCCGACGTTAACTCACAGAGAGGTTGCTGAATTATCGGTTCATTAAAGTTATTAAATAAAACAATATCCAATATGTCGGGCTGTTGATTTCTCTGCCACGGGAAAAATGTTGGTTCCGTCGGAGCAGATATGTTGACAGTTGTACGCATCACATAGTCATTGAGTTTGATACCTTTAGGATTATTAGTACGACATCCCCATTGAATATTTTTACTGTTGAGATCACCCATTAAAATAGTAGGGCTATTGTCATAACAAATATTATTAAAATCGTCATCAATAAAACGCTTATTTGGCGGCAAGTACCCTGAAACTAATGAGAAACTCAGGCCATTATGTAGAAAAATCTTAACAGAAACAGCTTCCAGATTTTGTAGTCGAGGAACGAAAATTTCATGGTGCTTGATACTTCTTTTAATTACTATTGCTACGCCTCCCGACGCATGAGGAGCCGCTCGATCTCGCCTATATATAGAGTAACCACTTATTCTAAACTGAACGTTAGGTAAAAAGTGAGTCTCCGTGATACATGCTACATCTACGTTATGTCTCACTAAGAAATCAGTAAAGAGATGTTTTTTGTCCTTTAAACCATTGGCATTCCAATTGAGTACTACTAAATTTTTAAAGATAGTTGGGCCCTGACAATTATTCATTATCATTTTTAAAGAGAGAAGCAATAACCTGGTGAATGATCTTTTTTAACTGAGGTAACAATACCTTTATAACACTGCTAACAATGCTATCCAGACCTTCAATGCCACCGGTTTCCGAGGACTGCAGATCATCTGTTGGATTTGTTACTGGAGGTTTGTACGAGGGATGCGCGACCTTTGCGTAACTGAAGGAGTTTTTGTTGAACATAGATCTGGTATATTTCGGCTGGTCTTGATCACTAGGGTTTGTTGGATGTGGACTCGTTGGCATTTGTGGGTGAGATGCTGGAGTGTCCTTCAAGGAGGATTTTTTGCGGTTGACCGTTCTCTGTTTGATATTTTGATAATAGGTGCAGCCCCTGTAGTTTGAAGTGTGTTCTCCACCACAGTTAGCACAGACTGGTTTCGTTTCTTGGCTCATAGTACAGTCAGTGGATAGATGTGGTCCTGAGCATCGCACACACCGAGGGTCTAATTTACAAAAGTTTTTTGTGTGGCCGTAATCTTGGCACCTTAGGCACTGTGGGATGGATTTTGATTTTCTTTTGTTTTCAACTTTGACTAGAGCGTGAGACAAATGTTCAAGGTTAAAAATTTCACGACCATTGTCAGTATTTTCTAGCTCCACGAAGCAAAGAGGCATGGGCATTTTGTTTTTGTTGAAAAGTCTCGATACCTTAAGCACTGGATAGCCCAAATCACATAATTCAACTTTAATTTCTTCATCAGATAAGGAGTAGGGAACATTTCGGATAATCACCTCCAGGTTTTTGTCTTGGGGAGGCTTAAATGTAAAATATTTGACTTGGTTTGTTTCATAAAATGAGGTCAGTTTCCTATAATCATTTATCTCTGTGAGATTGATTTTAATAGACTTTGCTTTGATTTCGGTTGTGAAACTTGAGGTCACATTAGACTTGATATCTCTCACTATTTCCTCAATTTCCTGGTGATTATTTACATCACGCAGGAAGATAGGCGGGATTCTGGATTGAGGGTGTTTTTTCTTCGTGTCGTCTGATGATTCTTGCTCCATGTCTTGGGCTTTCTCTTGAGGAAGGGAATAATTATGCTCGTTTTCATGTCCTTGTTGAAGGACTTTAAACTGGTTTTTTGAGTAAAGCTCATTGACATCAATAAAGTACTTCTTAGCAGGGGGAGACATATTTGTACTTTTAGCAATCTTATGTTTTTTCGGATGAACGAAGTCACCGTCATCATCTTCAAGAGGAGTACTAAGAGCTCTATTCATATCTAACGTGGAACTGTGTCCTAGAGGAAAGAGATCGTTTATCCGATCTGCCGTCGTAATAGAAGAAGCAAGTTTGGTACCTTTTAGGTTATGTCTTTGTTTACAGTACTTAAACTGAACATTAAGTCTCTTGTGTGAACGTATCTTGAGGGAAAGTTAGATAAATGTACACTAAATACGTAAGGGAAGAAAAAAATCACTAAGAAAAATACTCAGAGTATGGCTTTTTACACAAAATATCAATTTGTATTTCTCGGTTGCGATTCAAGATTCAAGCTTTTATTTATAAATTAGTAGTAAACATAATAATTTTTCTATATTGGTTACATAACCATTTTATAACGTCATCTTTAGCATAAGAACAATATTTTACTGTCTTCGTAAACAACAGAGTGTTGAAAGTTGAAAGCTTTGGCTGTGAGTTGTAGGCTAACCTCAAAATGTTAACTGTAAAGAACTTGGTGTTCAAAGGTTGTAAAACTAATGTTAAACTGATGGAAACAGTTTCATGGTACTTACATCTTCCGAAGGTAAGTAAATAGGCCCAGGGCTATTGTAAACTAGTTCATAAGTTATACAGTCGACTGGATGGGCAAAACTTCATTATCCTACTAAATAAATAAATAAAATAGGGCCTAAATAAAAATTTTATTGTCATTAAACCATTACAGTAATAGACAGTCAAGACTACAAACTAAACTTAGCCTACTATGGTATATACATTTTGAACACATATTTACATTACAGAACATTTACACAACGATACAACAACAGATCAATATTACAAAAGTTCACAGCATTCAAAATACTCAGAAACAGAGTAAAAGGGATTGTTGGCCAGTAAATTGTACAATTTGTTTAATAGGCCTACTCCACCAGTAGGCCAATTATCGATGGAAATTTTGATATTGCGATTATTCGATAGTCGTATTACCGGTAATCGTTTAAGTGAAGAAAAATGAAAAAAAAAATTGTAATAATAATCTAACCTAACAATTTAGTTGTAAACCTCCGTCACCTTTATTGATAGCGTTGTTTATAATAACAAAATCAATGGTGTTTGGAAACATTTAAAATGCTTACAGTATTCCCTCAATACATAAGGATAAAAAATTAAATAAAAAAATTCTTTTCTGATTCAATTGACAGCATTTGTGTGACACCATTTTAGGTCTAATCAGGAGGGGCTCTAGGTTTCATACATTGGGTAATGGGTAGGCAACTTTCCGGGAGGCATGTGAACGGGGGTCCTTGGCTATTTAAAATAGCCCGGAAATATAACAAAAATCGATTGTTTTCAAAAGAGTTTTACGCTATCTATCTTTAGGACTCTCTTCAAGATCAGTAAGAGAGCCATGTCTTCATGAAAATTTTTGTTTTTACAAATTTAAGCTTAATAATATGCATAAGTCATTTAAAAGCCATAGAGCATTTTCTTAATTATTGTATTAAGACAACCAATTAATTGTTTTAAACAAACCATCTTATAAAGATCTTAAACGTTTAAAAAATTTAATTCATTAGGCCTATTTTGAGAAATAAAAACAATAAAAATCAGGATGACACAGGAGGTTGTAGCTAAGCTCTTTCAATTTAAGATTGAAAGCCATAATTAGCCGTATTAGGCTAATTACGGGTTTTCCCTCTTTCATTATGCAGCTGTTTGCAAGTTTTGTATTTTACCCCAACTTAGCCCCCCTCCCACCCCTTGGGGGGGAGGGAGTGAGTGGGAGTTGAATGCTTTATGTTACAGTAATATGCAGTTGTTACAGTTTTTACAGTAATAAAAATGTATAATATAGGCTATATTTAAAACATTTTTTTTTTTTGGCTATCTTGGATTTTTTATGGTTATTACTCAATACAAATTTTTGGATTTTTTTTCAACTCCCTCCTACCCAGGGAATTTTGCAGGGAAATGTTGGGGGGGGTGGCTTTTGTTAATGAGGGTTAGTCTTACCCAATACAGGGAAAAAGATCCCCCAAAAATCCCCGGAAACACCCAGGCCCCCTACGTCAAGGGCCTAGACCATTAGTTTAGTTTCATACGCTAACATCTTTAGGTGAAGATTACGAATCAGAGCTAGAATTAGTCTATTAGAAATTTTTCCACTTGTATGTGACTCCCCTAACTTAGGCCTTTTATTGCCCTGATCGCTAGGGGTACTCCCAGTATGCCTACTTCCTATCTTCAACTTTACAACATATCTTTCCATATTGTAACATCACCATCACAACACAGCACACTAAACAAAGTGAGGTGAGGTCTGTGACTGGCAGACGGAGCCGAGCCGATAACAACAAGTATGATACTTCTTCTGCCTCTCATCTTCATCGGCTTGCTGGTGGTGCGCTCCTCATTGCCAAATAATTTATAGCGTTTCCAAACAATATTAGTGCGCTCGTATCCTTCCAAGTTTTGCGTAGACTTAGGATAACAGTTCTAAACACTAAGTTAATTACTTTTAATACTGTTGAAGCTTATGCCCGAACATAAATATTTCTGTAAAAGATCCGACTATCGGAACGGATAGGGGCCTACTGCAATTAATTCAAACATTAAAACAAATAAATACTACCATACTTTTTATGTTTAAGTTTAGGTAGGCAGATGCCTGCCCTGCCTACTTACCCACTAATGTCGCCCCTGGGTCTAACAAAGTCTGCTTAAGTCTGCTTCTTCTCACAATTAAGATACAACTACACAAAAACTTGAGTAGGCCTAGTTTATTTTGTGTTGTTCTTTGATAATGTTACTGGTTACATTAACTAAAATTTGTACTTGTTTATGTTATTTTCAGTTACTTGTTTACAATAGCCTATATTTGTTTTATTGTAAAGAAAGATAATATGTTTAATTATTAGAATAAAAATTAAATCAGGTGATAAAATTGAAATCATTTGTATTGTGTAATTATATCATGGATAGGATAGCAATACTATTACAATATTACAATATTTAAAAATTTCAACATCGATAATAACGGTGGACTAGGATATCGAAGTTTCCCCGTTGGATGTCTGCAATGTGAGCCTTGCACATTACATAGGATTAGGATAGGCCTATTTCAGTCATCGCTCTCAAGACTTCTTTAGATATAAGTCACATATCTCTTTGTACATTTTAGTGATATACGATATGGCTAAATGTCCAGTAGTGAAGGTAGCCCTTGTCAGAAGGCTACGTTTTGTTTGTAGGCCTAAGGTCAAGATTTTTTTGTAGGTTACTGTCAAGATTTTTTTTTAAACAATTGAACATTTTAACTGTCTTGTGTCTTTTCATTTTTGAATGCATCATGTATGTATTACAGGAAAATACCCCACGTCGCAGTAGACCTGGCGTAGGCCTACTCAGCGAATTTCCAAATTAGTATTACTAATTTTGACTAGATGAACCTGTAATCAAAATTTCACTAATATGTGCTCATAAATAGGGAAATAAATGTCTATTCTCCTTATGATAAATATAGGGAAAGAGATGCAGGTATTCACATGCTGCCATAGGGAACACTAAAAGTCGATTTTAAGCATATAAAACAATTTCTTTGGACCATATGAAGCCATAGGCGTACCAAGTTTCATCAATATCTGTCCATAAATAAAAGAGTTTGCCTATTCTTCATATGATTAACATGGGAAAAAGTATGCACGATGCAGGTTTACTTGTGTGAAACTGCCAATTTATTGGTAGGCCGTAGGGAAGACTCCAAAGAGGAGGGATTTTATCAGGTACAAACTCAGGTTGGGTCGGGATTTTATCTGGGAAAAACTAAATGTAGGAGGGATCATATCTGCCAGCATTAACAACGAAGCAGCAGTATTTAATGGGACTTTTACTAAACAACTAATTAATGATCTAATAACTTTCGTGCTATAAGAAGTGGATCGTAGGTTACAGTAGCAAGTCAAATTCAGACAGTTATTTTCAATATTTTGTGTGTGTATAGTGTTTAATGTGCTAACCGTGTTTGCTAACTTTGTTATTTAACAGTTTTTTAAAACCAAAACTGTGTGTTTACTAAAATGTGTTGCAACAATTTTAAACATTTTTCACTTGTTTCATTGATTTTATTTACGACCGTTGCAATAATCACTAATAGAAATAAATACATTACCCTATTAAACTAAATTTAAACCCGATGCTTAGTCGGGTCTTTAACTTGTAGGTTTCAAATTAATATACGTTACCGGGTTCTGGATCAGTGAGAACTTAGCACCAAAAGTATTTTAGTGGTTTTTTTTATTTACTTTACTTTTTCCCTCTATACCATAGTATATGGCGAAAGTGTTGTTTTCGTCAAATTTTTTTTATTTTGAGTTGTTGGTGGATTTATTTTTTTGGTGCCCCTTGAGTAAAAAAATGGTTTTTAGAGTGATGTCTGTCTGTGTGTGTGTGTGTGTGTCTATTGTAGTGGGCTTTTTATTTACTTCCCCCCATACTATAAACCATACCATAGTTTATAGTACTCCATAAACTCCATAAACTATACCATTGTTTATGGAGAAAAAGTTATTTTCTTCAAAATTTTCGAATTTGAGTTGTTGTTGGATTTATCCGTTTTGGTGTCCGTTGAGTCCAAGAAATGGTTTTTCAGAGTGATGTCTGCCTGTGAAGTATGAAAGTTAGTATGGTATATTAATGGTGTATTTCCTTTATTTTAGGAGGCAATATCGTACCTGTTTCCATCTGGGTTATTTCTAAAGAAAACTAGACCTCTTCTGAAGCCACCAGAAGAAGTTCATCCTCCCAAAGAAGAAGCTGAATTTGATGCGACTGATGACAGTTACAAATAACGTCAAGGTCGCTATGAATAATAAAATGTTTCAAAGACTTTTGGACGAACTAATTTTTGCCAGTAAAGAAATGCTGGTGACTCCAATTTTTTACCAAGTATGTGTTCTATTAGGCCTACCTGTTTCCGTTAGCTTAAAAACTTCACACTTATAAACACACAGTACACTTGCAGTACTGTGCAGAATTTTGTTAGTCAATGGTTTATGATTTTATTATATTGCAGTACTGGGAGATATAAAAATTAATTTAGACACTATTTTATGTGGAATAATGACCTTTTCTATATTTAAGAAATCAAAAGTGATTAAAATGTTAACTTATATAGCAGCTATACAGTGAAATAGTTTACGACTAGGATAACTAAAACAATGTTATTGGCTTTTTATATCAATTGTTAACCTCGAATGTATATATACGGTTACACGGAAGGAGTTAATCTACATTATGGTGTCTCCTTCCTCCATGAGACCATGGTGGAAGTATCTTGGTGTGCTCTTCAGACGGACGAGTTTGGGAGCGTTCTGCGCATCGGTGGCGATGGGCGGGCGGGGTGGAGGCTGACGTCACCTTGCGATGAGAGCGTTTCATGAGACGCTCGTACATATGAGAGACGATCTCGTACACCGCGGCGGTGTTGTCTCTCTTTGAAGTTCAGAGGAAGCCGCCCGCAGTCAGTGAGTAGTTTTTTAGCGGTGTGGTCGCAACGTGAGATTCTCCTTTGCATTCAATATTACCGGTGATATCTAAAAATGCCATATTGTGTCGATAAGGGTGTTTAAACAGTTCCTGTAATAAACAGACGAAACAAACGGGGTTTATGACTCTTTGAATTAATAATTGACATAAAATTGTCTTGTTTAAACTTATGAAAAATTGTTTAATATACTTAAACGATTGTAAACTTATTATAGTCAAAAGATTGTAAGTTATTCTGTAAGAATAATGTAAAATAAACTCAGGTTAAATTTTAATGTACAGTATGTGTTTCATTTAAGAGACGTAGTAAAAAGTTCATGTTTTTAAGATTACTTTCTACACTTGAAGAGGTTAATTTACATGTAAATATTTTAAAATCAATCATATAATTATTTTATATAGTTATACAGAAATTTGTCCTATACAAAATAATAACTTTCTAGTTATTTAACTTCCTTGCGTAAAAACGTTGTACCATTGGGCTCGATCGTTATCTTTTGAAAGCGTCGAAATTGTATTACGCTTCACTAATCAATCAATTATCATTCAATTATTATTCCTTAAAATATTTAATTTGTACTTTTAAATGTAAATAATAAACTTCCATAAACTTTTGTAGATTGTATGGTTTTATCCGCTTCCCGCTCGCACCTTGTTGTCTGATATATAATTCCATCTAGGAATGGAAATATCCCTTTTAGCGAGTTATAGATGTTGATTATATTAAGTTTGGCTCTACATATAAAACTTTCCGGTTGGTCGAACATTCCTGACTAAATAATAAGTAATTTGGTAGCCGACCAACAATTTAATGTTTGGTTACAATAAATATCAATTGAAAATTATTTTTCCTTAATCACCCGTGGTAATAATAACATTTTATTTTTAACCATTCGCTATCTCCATTCAATGGCTACAATGGTGCAAAATTTCAAAATGTTAGTTTGACTTTAAGTAGTTCAAATCATTGTTTATTGACGCCGCGCTAGAATATATAGGATATAGCGCCTCATCCCAAGGTAACGTAGCATTGCCCCGCCCCGCCTGGCTGTGGATGCGCAGTAGCACACTAATGATACTTCCACTATGCACGAGACCAAGTCGGCGGTGGCAAGGACCAGGGATTACTCAACTTGTTGGATAACATGTACAGCAATTAAACCACCAGCGTTACAAGCAATTTCCTGGACTTCGCAGCATCGCCGACCAGGAAAGATGACAGTTTCGTTTGATATTTGGTTTAAACTCAATGTTCAATGTTTTTCAGTGTTTTGCATGATTTATTACTGGCATTTGCAATCAAGATGAATGTCATATTTGTTTATTTATATGAATTGCCATAAAACAAACCTTCATAATTATTTTTCATATTCATGCATTAATATTCCATGTAACCATTATAATAATTGGATGTACATTAAATGCAAACATTAAATATTTAACGTTGTTTATTTTCTAATAACAGAACAATACAACAATTTGATCCCTATACTTACAATAAGTCCTTATACTTTAAAGAACAACTAGCACAGTAAGGTTATATGATAAGAAATTATTTAGTTGTAATAGTAATAACATAGTGTTGTGTTTCGCTATAATTTTTTAATAAAATCCATCTTTGTATTAATAGGCAAATATGTTTCTTTTCCTCCTCTTTTTCTTAATTTGTGTGCATCGTAGGAGAAAACCTCGCACACAAGTAAGTTGGTGTCCTGTACATGAGCAGAATCACATTTTAATTCAAATCAGCCCCCAGGGCTATGTCTCACCGGCTTTCAAAATTTCAATTTTAATCTTATGGAAGAACTATTTTATCTGGATGGTTGGTAGTAACGCTGGAGGAAGTAACAATCAATTTAATTGAAAAACAAGTTCGCTGCGTCTGATTTATGCTTTTGATGTGAATTGTACACCGAGCACAACCATCAACCAATTTGTTCTACTAGGATTTTTGTTTGAATAATTACTTGTAATTAGTTTAGCCATTTAATTGTTTGTAAATATAAACATAATGACAGAGCTATTGTTAACTCAAATATTTAAAGTTTGGCTGACTTAGTAATTAATAAAATTTTTATTTATAATTCCTACTAACTTTGTCCATCCAATACATTTTATGTTACCGGTACGTAGGTGGGATTGGTTTATTACTCACAGTTATTTGGATAAGAATTTTAATGTTTAACTAAGTTAGGTGAACTACAAATACATCATTAAAACATTTGTCAATAAACAAATAGCATGCATAACAAAAACTAATATTTAATGATATTTAACATTAATATCATATAATTTTTTATTATATACGACCTGAAGGATCTTGCTTCAATATCAACAAAGTATTATTTTGTAAAACAAAGGATAGGCTATAGCCTAAATGCTTGGCAAATAGTACAACAATGCAGAATTAGGTTTAAGAGTAAACAAAAACTTTTGTGTAAGTAAAAATATAAATCATATCAAAGCAGGGAGTTTACATTAAGCCGTAGAATTGAGCGGATTAAACGATGTATAGAGTGTGAAGTGGGGTAGGCCTAATTCTCTGCCGCTCAATCAGAAAGGGCTCGCTGCTGATAAGGTGGTTATGGCCCACAATAAAACGGGATCTAATATGAGTTACAATCCTGCTGATCTTTCTCTGTATACGTAAACACTCATAACATATTACTTAGCCATTATAACATTGGCTAAATATTTCTTTATGAACAGTGAAGCAGATAAAATGTATAATAAACTTTCTACAGTTGTGGTAATTCCCTGCATAATACTTTAGTGGAATATCAAGCCTTACATATTAGTATTGGAAGGTTGAACGTTAAACTCTTTCAGTTTGCTAAATATTGTTCTATCAATGCCTCACATATCAAGTTTTAAAGTAGGTTAAATCAACAAAACTTGTTATATTTAAAATGGAGCAACAAAGTATATCTCTCAAACCGAATTTCATATAACCTTATTCATGCTGATATTAATCAAATTGATCTAATCCCTATTCGCAGATGATAGATTACGATTATGGTTATATTGAACATTGTGTTTAATACATCATTAATTAAACCAATATGAAATGGAACTGTTGGATAAATTTCTTTTTATTAAAACCATACAATTACTAAAATAAAGTGTGACTAATAAGTTTAGACATAAGAGAAAATTAGTTTTTTCTGAACCTACATGAATGTAAAGAAACAATTCTTATTCTTTTATTGAATTTTTCTATTTTTCTGTTCAAATAGGCTAGGTAGATAATAAAATGCACAAAAAGTATAAGTACATTTGCACTAGCAATTGAAATCCATTACTACAAATATATAATATGTGTTCTAATATATTCAAAATGTAATATATTCTATTCAAGAATGTAGTGTGATAAAAAGGGGCAAACACCAGGCAGCACTAAACAGAGATTACAGTTTATCACTAAACTTAAAAAGCCGCTATGAAGGTCATAAATTCACAAACTCTGTTTTTTATATACAATACTCACTAAAAAACTTGTTTCGCCAATATAGTTTTTGAAATTCTTTAAGGTAAGTAGTTAATTATGAGAAGCAAAATAAGCAACTCAAGTAGCTCAGTAGAAAAGGCGCCAGTGTACAATAAAAGGTTGTTGAGTTTGATTTCTGAGATGGTCTTAAAAATTTTATTTGATTTTATTTACATTTGTTTTCAATCTGTTGGTTAGAAGAAATACATTCAGTTACAAATGTTGAGTAAAAACTATGATTTTTAATTTATAAAACTATTTTTTGTTATATAACATTTGATGTAAATCTTAAAATTTGTATAAAATATGTCGTGAAACAATTTTAAATTTGTTTCACCAATAGTGATAAAAATTTCAAGTCTAACTTATGTTAATAGTTTTGAAACAAGTTTAAAATGGTTTTGGAAATTGTTTTGATATAGTTAAAATAAAATGATACTTGTGATGTTGCCGGTTTGCAATAGTTTTCTTTTCTCTTTTTTTTAGGGAATTTCACATAGGGAATAAGCTATTATTGTAGGTCTCAAGGTAATGCCTAATCCCGGGACCATGTTACTTTTTTGTTTTTAGGTGCCCAGAAACCAAAAGTAATAGTCATTAAAATTTATATGTATAAATGTATATATGTATGTATGTGACCCTAGACACGATAACTCTCATAAAAAACGGTCCGATTGACACCAAATGTGGTAGAGTTGTGTAATCCTACGTTTATTTGGATGAGTTCGTAAACCAGACATATAGACCTATCGGAAGGGGTAGTTTTAGGGGTTTTGTACCCCAAAAATGGTGTTTGCATTTTTCATGTGTAATTTTAAAAAATTTATAATTTGTATTTTGACCATTGAAGTTAGCTCAAAAAAAAAAAAAAAAAAAAAAAAAAACACACAATTTAGTATTTTGAAGCTTCGCTCTATCGGATATCACGTTAAACTGTTGGTCCCTAGATACCATTGGCTGTTGGGCTATTCATTAACAATTCTGTCTAAGGAGGTCAGCCTTAGTCATAGTAACAAGACTACAAGATCGCACCACAAACATCCTACACTCATCTTTCATTCATATTCAGGTTAAAATACCCACTATGTGAGGTGCCTGTCTCAAGATAGTGATATATCTCCATTGGTTACCGAGATATTAAAATGTCTGAAGACAGTACATTGTATTTTGGGGCTTCAATGTTAATCTTATGGAGAATAGGGATGTGTTAATATTTTACTTATTAACCAATATGTTTCGATGAAATTTGGTATTCAGCTTCATTTGGTTGAGATTCATCCATTTATGGGAAAAAACACTTGGTTTTTGTGCTTATCATGGCACCAAACCTGCATGCTCTTTTCACATGTTAATCATATGGAGAATAGGCAAACTCCTTTAGCAATTATAGACAGAAATTTATGAAACTTAGTATATGGCTTCATATGGTCGAAATAATTTTTTTATGCTGAAAACCTACTTTTAGTGTTCCGCAAACCTGCATACTCTTTCGTTATATTTAGTCTATCATAAGGAGAATGGACATTTATTTCCCCATTTATGAGCATTTGATGATATTTGGTTTACAGTTTTAGGTGCTCAAAATTAATATGACTAATTTGGAAATTCTCTGAGTACGCAGGTCTGCTGTGACGGGGGGTATTTTTGATTTATTATTATTTGTTTTTATTCTGTACACTGAATTAGTAAGCCAGTCAAGGGTGGGATGATTGACTGTTCGGATAACTGACGTACGGATAATCAACTCTACTGTATTACACTCTTTTTTAAACTTTCTGCATTTAACATCGGATTTCAAAGTATGCAAAAACATTAAACTATTTCTTAAGTGAATGGTAACAAAACACATTGTTAGAACAGAAACTATACCTTTTTTTTAAACATATTTTTGCGGGTAGGATATTGTAAAAATAAAACTATTTCAACTTGTATGTACATTCAAAGAATAATTTAATATATTACACTAATTATAACATTCTTTGACTACATCTAAATTCAAACATCAGACTTCAAACATAGTATAAAGTGTATATTGTACACTTTACATAGTATGTACTTTTTCCTACTACAATTTTATTTTTGTTTTTAATTGTCTTACAACACTGCCTTCTTTGCCTTCTTTCTCCACCTCTTCCACCTCCCACCTGTTTAGCTCACGGCTCTCACACGTTCAATTCGTTCAAAAAAATCGTTTATTTATACTTACTTATATATATCGTTATCTCTGCTGTTTACATTTTCTAATTTGTATTTCTCGGATGCGATTTGATTTTTTGTTTATCAATTAGTATTAAAAATAATAAATTTTTCTTTTGGTTACATAATCCATTTTATAATGTCATCTTTAGTGTAAGAACATTATTTCACTCGTCTTCAGAGTGTTAAAAGCTTAGGCTGCGAGTTGTACGCTAACCTCAAAATGTTAACTGTGAAAAGCTTGGTGCTCAAAGGTTGTAAAAATAATGTAAAACTGACGGGAACGGTTCCACGGTACCTATTCCTTCCGAAGGTGAGTAAATAGGCCCAGGGCTATTGTAAGTTTAATTATAAAAGTTCATATACAGTCAACTGGATGGGCGAAACTTCATTATCCTACCCGGCCATTATTATCGATGCGGAAATTTCGATATTGTGATTATTCAATAGTTGTAATGCTTTTATGATTGGAAAGTTACCTGGTATGGCCAAAAAAAGCTCAGTATAAAAAGCCATATATGTTTTTCTTAGAAACCCACCCTTAAACCTAGCCTAGTTTTTTGTACTATCAACTAGGGATGGGTCGGTTGTTAACACGTTGAGTGCGGACTACAGCTATTGATGTAGTGCGGCGCCAGCCCTCCTAGCGGCCTACAGCTATTGATGTAGTGGCGCCACTCCCACTTTATTAGTTCAGTATGAGCTCAGCCATTGTCCGGGATCGTTTTATCCCTTTGCCGCCTGTCGTGCCAGTACACAGGTCCATTTTGGCGCGCTTAGTTTTCCGTTCTAGGGTTTCTGTTCAGGACGGTACCATGGTAACTTCATACTTTTGTCTGGTGTGTATAGTTGGTTTTATTATTAATTTATTTTTCTATTCTATTATTTTTAGTGCTTGTTGTGTAAAAAAAACAAGTTTGTGGATCGTTAGAAACAGTTGTGGTAGTAAACGGGCTACTTTATCCTCTCGGCGACTTACGCGACCGGCGCCACCGGCGGACTACATCAATAGATGTACCGGAAGTAATGTCATCAATAATGACAAAATTGGAGTCCTGGCGATCCTCAGATAATATTTTTATGCATTCCTCTCATTTACTCGGTGTATAATCAGTTAATTTATTTTAGCCACTCAAAAATGCCTTGCGGTGACTCACGCGACCGGCGCCACCGGCGGACTACATCAATTGATGTACCGGAAGTGAGGTCACAAATAATGACTAAAATGGAGGCCTGGCTATCTTATTATGACATTTTGGATGCATTCATATAGTTCACTTGGTGAATAATTAATTATTATATTTCAGCCACTGGCGAGAGCAATATTAATCACAAGCCGCACTCAACGTGTTAAAGTCGGTTGTCGGTTTTATCAGTTATTGACGAAAAAACCGATAACCGAGAATTGATTAAACACATGTTGGTTTTCTGTTTATCTGTTTAAACATTTCTTAAGCGATAATTTCAGGGTAGCCTATTTCTAAACTTTTTTAATTGGTTGGATTTTATTTTATACTCCCACACATTTCATCAATTCCTTCAAAAATACAATAGTCAAATTTTTATCTTTTAGTTTTTGATTAAAATTGCAAATTTGCCCACTAAAATGGATGTAGGGCCTATAGATTGCTTTTTGACTACTTTCAGATAAAATACAAAGCCAGTTATATAGCAGGATAAACATTTAATATTTATATTTTTTCTTGCAATAACTAACTGGCCTTATTTAAAAAGTATTAATGTGTAAAAAGCAGAAAATAGGCATCAGCCAGATTTTAGATGGTAACCTTGAGTTGTTTCATGTTTACATCTAAAATAAACCGAAAAACTGACAACCAGTGCCAGTGAAAAACCAAACCGATAAATTTTTCAACCGACCCATCACTACTATCAACCTCGTTGGGCAATGGTACAAGCTCTACACCACTAGGCCTATGTGGACAACAGAGTCCCTCTGGATGTAATAACTTATGTAAGATGATCACTTTATTGAGGAAGTGTATCATTCCCGGATTTATTACTTTAATAATTCTAAACTTAGATATATCTTCCGCTTGCGGGCAATCACTATAATTAAAATTATTTTGTTTTTGTCAAAACAATTCATTGGTTTTTGATAAAATGTTTACAGTTTTTTTTTATTTAGTTTGTTTCAGTATTAATTTAGGATGAAACCACTGTGTCATCAAGGAGTAGGCCAAACTGGTCCTACAAATATTCAAGTTTAGCATAACTCAAATACTATTTTTAAAAGCGTAATGTTTAACTCATAATTTTGTCTAGGACCTACAAAATCAGCTACCAACCTCTTTTCGAAGTTTAAGCATCTCAGCATGTCTAAGGGAGCAGAATGCAAGTAATGATAGTAATAAGCTGGTAGAGTATGGAATTAAAGAGGAAAAATCAAGTAAAGCAATGAGAGCTTATTTGGAGAGATCACAAGCCTTCAGTGAGTAGCCTAGATCAATTATTTTAAATAATTTTTTTAAATGTTAGGCCTAGTTGTTATACTAAACCATTATAAGTTACATGTGACGTGATTTATGTGTTACGTATGAATTATGTAGGGCTATGATGATCCGTAGAATACATTTTTACCATGTCACATTGAAATTTAGTAAGAATGAACAAAACTATTATATGGGGCGATACAAGTGTGTCTAAAGACAATTTACACGAAGACAAAACAAATACCTTCTCCATAACGGTTTCAAATCTGTAGTTGAAATGGATGTTCAAAATGTATCACAATACTTTTGGCATAGCCTAGTTTAAATAGACTTCATGACTTTTTTGTTTTGAAATACACGGTATATTGTTTGGTTGAAGTGAATATTTAGGCCTAACTTCAATTTTGTCTTAAAACTGAAGGGTGGTGTTAGCTCATTGCTACAAATATCTTTCAACTCTATAGCCCACAGTAAAACCAAACTTATAAATAATATAATTAACATACTAACTTAAGGCCTATACAGTTGAAGCTAAGTACTGTATTAAAGCAAAGTGCGGTACAATAATTTAAAGCAAAATAGAAAGTTTTCATAACCTTAAATTTAAATTAAATGTAACCTATGTTTAATATTTTCAGATAAGTTTATGGAACAAGAACAAACTGAGTTCAAAACCGGGAAGCGCCATTTAGCAAATATAATGGGAAAAGATCCTGAGACCTTCACGCAAGCAGATGTTGATGTGAGTATGTGTCCTAACTTTCACATATACCGGTGCCACTCTGTTCATGATGATAATACCTCACTGATAACCACAACTTAATATATAAGGTTTTTTATGAATCTGGTGATGATTTAAATTATTTTTAAGGTGACAATTATTCTTGGCTTAGGCCTATATATTGTTTCATCTTTTATTTTATTTCAGGAAGGTTATACTTCACAAAATTTGTACATCTTAGGGTAGGTAGCGTATGTTTTTACTTGCTCACTTGCAGACAAGTTTCGCACCATGTTAATTAAACCCAGGGTTTAAGCTGGGAAAAATTTTCTTGGAGCAAAAATGCTACAAGCTCTATCTTGAATACTTGTAGCAAAATGAAACATGTTGTAGCATTTCTATCGCGCGTAGTATAATTCATCACCAGTTACCAATACTTTCACCTTAAAAGTATTTTTGTTTACGCTGTTTTTTACCTAAAACTAAATCACTAAAAAGTTCAAAACAATTTTAAATTTAATTTTGAAAACGTTAAAATAGGTTCATATAAAGTTACAGATTTACATAAGTACTTAAGCCTATATAAACTCCAAATTGTCTTCGGATTCAAACATCAACATATGAAGATGGCTGGGTAGGTGTAGGCCTACTCAACAATAATATAGCCTAATATAAAATTCTTGGTTTTAAACACCATTTTGCAAAAGCAGCTTCTAAGTTAAAATCCTTTCTCTCTAGACCTTCAATGGCAATCATAAGTGAATTATTTTAAATGTTTACACCACAAGAGCTATTTATCACTAGCTTATTTTCATGCTGCTTGAATTTGTAATTCAATTTTCAATATAAGAGCTATGGCAGGAAAACACACTGCATGTGACATTTTGAGCTGCTCATATTTCATATTTCTCACGTATTTTCATGCTACCTTTATGCGGGGTAACACGTGACGTTGATCATGCGCAGGACGTTGCTTTCACTGTTAGTGACTGTCGACGAAACGAAATTTTTGCCTGCTGCACTTTTTGACTAAGGACGCCATGTATGCCTTGTTATGTCTTTTTTTGCCTAATACTTGGGCCTTTATTCAGATTTGAATTAATAACATTTTCAAATTCCTATAAATTTAATTCAAGTTCCATGGCTCTTTGTTTGTTTTTGAATGAGTTAGGCTATGGACTTTTATTTGGAAAGTTTGAAATTTCATTATGGAATGTTAGCTTAAAGAGTACCTACCATTGCATACAATTATTGGTGTAAGTGCCCGATGAATGATAATTAGGCCTATCATTATTATGTTAATGATGATTAATTATCATCAATCAGGTATTTAATGGTATTTATGTAATGGTGTAAATACCCGATTAATTATAATTATCGTTACTTTAATGATTAATTATGTATTTACACAAATAATTGTATTGATTGTTCAGTTAGATAATTTCAATTTTTACAACAGCAACTAGTTTTGACTTACGCTGGAGTCATTATTGGGCTTCAACAATTGATGAGAATTCACATTTTTGTTGAAGCCCAATGATGACTTCTACGTGAGTCGAAACTAGTTGCTGTCGCAACAATTGGATTATCACTATGAGATATTTAAGAAATACACCACTAATTGGAATTTAAAACTTTCTAAAAGGGAAAGAAGTTTTATAGGCCTATGCGAAAATACCCTTTAACACATTTACTTTGGCATATGAAATGATTGACCTTCCCCCAGTGCTGAAAAATTTTATTGTATAAATTATGGCCAAACAAGTATAAAAGTTAGTACAGTATATTAATGGTGTATTTCCTTTATTTTAGGAGGCAATAGCGTACCTGTTTCCGTCTGGGTTATTTGTAAAGAAAACTAGACCTCTTCTGAAGCCACCGGAAGAAGTTCATCCTCCTAAAAAAGAAGCTGAATTTGATGCGACTGGCAGACCATTTCATTACTTATTTTATACAGGGAAACCAAACTTGTATGAATATCTTCATGTAAGTAAACTTGTATTAGTATTAAGCTGTTCTCATATCTTTCAAATTTGTAATCAAAGATTTTGCTTGGTGATGTCTTGTGTGAAGGGGTTTTGTGAGAGATTCCAGCATAGATTTGATGGAGATGAGGGGACGCTGGTGACTGGAATAGTTTATCAAATGGTTTAACCACCTAGCTTAAATAGTAAAAGATTAATTTGAATGGAGGTGATAGAACAATAAAAAAATATGGTATTTAAAATCATATCTTGGGTAAACCTACCTTTTAATGTTACCGTATAAATACTCTACCTCAAAATCCTGTTTGGAACAAACGTCTCCTGAGGCAAGGAGACATATCAATTGATATCTCCATTCATAATTGCACAAAACGGAGAATTTGATTTCTTTTAGGTCCCTTTTATACAGCCCGTCTTTCGACGCGTATAAAAAAATGCGCCTAGTATAGATACATTACACTAGATAGGCGATTTTATACTCTTCGCCCAACAGTCGACTGCCACACGTGAAATAAGGTATTTATTCAGCGATTCAAGCGACGTGAGTCAGTCGACGCGATGTATAAAAGGGGCCTTACATCTATTCTTAAAAAGATATAATATCCAGAACCTTATTACATAATTTACGGTCTATTGTATTGTCTTAAGACACATTTGAAACCAGACATGTATTTCATAGTTTAGTGATATATTTGCTTTCTTTTCATAGAAATTGGTTGACGTCATGATAGAGCTTAACACCTTTGAAGACACCATGACTAGAAAGCAACTCAAACCTGATCCTGCTCTTGCCATGTAAGTATTTTGTTTATGATCTTATACAATCTTAAAACATAGGCATACAAAAATACTGGGTGCACCCCATAAGTAAAAAGTGTTTTAAAGCTAAATGGTTTCTTACCAAAATGTTGGAATTAGTAAATTTTCTTTTCATATAGGCTAATTGTATGCTATGTAGTCAAACTATTAATACCATATTTTGCATTAAAAGAATACTAATTTATTTTCATTAGAAAAGAATAATGGATGGTGTATTAATTGTGGTCTCCACTTTTTTCTAGCCTTATATTTGAATGGTTTTTGACTTTTTTAATATGTTAAACTTTTATGATTTTGCTCACTTATCAGTTATGAATTAACAAAGCCAATATCTGGTTAGTTTTCCAATAAATTATTGGTTGAAATAAAATGAGAAACAGGTAAATTAGAGTAAAAAAATATTTTTATTAGGCCTACTGAAAACCAGAAACAAATGCTGCCACTGTCCTTAGGGCAAAGTATTGAGTGTTAAAAAAAATCTTGATTTTGCTTTAAATGTTATTTTATACAATGTTACATGCTTGCATATCACCACAGTATACTTAAATAATAATAGTTTCAGGTTTAAGTTTAAGATAAAACGTTAATCTTAAAAATGTTCAGGTTATGTAAACAAGCGATTGCAGCTTAAAATCTTGACTGTGGGAACTCCTTGTTGCACCTGTACATATAGTGAGGGTACAGTAGGTGACTGAAATTTTAATTTCACACGTCCGCCGCTACATGGCTACAATTGTAGCCATTCGGGTTTCAATCCTAATCTGGGTGGCTACATTTGTAGCCATGTCCTATTTACAAAATTGCTTTACAAATTGCTTCATTAGAATGAGAGCTTGAAAATCAGCACAGCACTAGACAGATACATATTCTATTTCCTGTTGAAATTGGCTCCGCTGGACGGTGTTGTAACCTGGATGCCGTGGCTGATTTTGGAACCATGTCGCGAGTCTGTTCATGTGCGGAACTAATTATCTTACATTTCTTAAGTGTTTTTTTTTTTAGTTTTGTTTTAATGGTTTAAGCTGGTATGTTGCGGTAGGAATTAGTTTTAGCAGTGCCAGCATAAAATTTGAGACACTTAGGATCTAGAGAATGATTTTTGAAAAATGCATTCATATTTTTTTTCATCGCTTGGAAAATTTCAAAACCACCACAGTGCTGGTGGCTACAAATGTATCCACGAAAGCTGACGTCATTTTTTACCTCTGGAAACAAAATACAAGTAGCCTATTTAATAGTGTACCAGTAGCATCACTTCATACAAACTAAGATTTTAGTAATTCTTGAATTCAGGATGGGATACGGTAAAGTGTCTTTTAAAAATGCATAGCAACTAACATGTTAACCCTTTTACCGCCACGGGCCGATTATATCGGATCTACCTGATGTTGTGAAAACCGCCACAGACCGATCTTGTCGGCTCACACATTTGACGCGAAGACCGCCGCGGGCCAATGTGATCGTCTCTGCAGTTCAGCGCGAGAAACGCCACGGGCCGATTAGATCGTCTTTTCGTATTTTTATTATTGCGCGGTTATTTTTAGCCTTATTTCCTTTAATTTCATATCTCGTGAAAGGTAGAGAATCATTCTAAATAACTGTGCTTTTGTTTTTTATCATTAAAGGTATTTTTTACAATATACTAACGTGTAAAGTCGTTGCGATCAAGTAGGCCGTGGCCGCGCGTCATCGTCTTGGCGCCTTATTTAGAATATATTTCGAATTATAATTTCATTTAATATTGCTATAAAGTAGGCTGTTTTTAACTGTAAAACATTCCTAGATGTAATTATTGCACTAAAAAACTTCAATGGCTAAATTGTCACAGAGAAATTGTACCTAGCAATGCAATACTCCAAAAATGTTTTTTTATGAAAAATACACATTTTTGTTCTTTTTTGATGGTATTTCTATATTTATGAATATTTCTTCTTAAAACTTTTGCTGTGGTCTCATAAGATAATTATGTTTCCGAAAATGTATAGTTTATGCATTAAAAATTAATATATATAGACGGTTTATAATTTTTTAATTGAAATTTTATAGTAAAATTAAAATAGTTTTCAATATTTTTCACATTAATAAAACTAAAAAGTTATATAAGCCTTCAAAACTATACATATAAATGTAGAACCGTTAAAGACCCCCAAAACAAAAAAAAATTTAATGCTCTAGCTATTACGCAAGCGGAGTTATGATCGTTTCAATAGATGTCGGCAAATTAGTGGATTTCACCGTGGCGATTCTCGGTCGTACTGCCAGCTGTTGGGTCGGCGACCTTGAGACAGACAGCTGACTTGGCGCTCGGCGGTCTTCGCGCGCAAAGTTGCATACCTCCGTGGCGGTAAAAGGGTTAAAACAATTTTTTGTTTAAATTGTATTTTTAAAAAACGATTATTGTTTGAACCAGCTTGATCATGTTATGGGAACGGGGTTTTATGGGGTGTCAAAGGGGTCTAAAATGGGTTTTGGGCATTTTTGGAGCATAATTTTCCAAATTCAACAATTTTTACTGAAACCATTTAAAAGAGCTTAAAAAACAAACAATTTAGTAAATTTTGAATTTTTAACTTGGCTTAACAGCTTACGGAGAAAAGCCAAAAATAGGTTTTCCATGTTATTCCTATGGGAAATCAACAAAACCCTGTATCTTGCTTATTTTTTGGAATAACTTAACTGATATTTGCTTACAACACCCATATGGCGGCAAACTTAGGTACTCACCCCTATGGGGTTTATGGGGAAAATGAAAAGAACCCCATAACTTGATAATATTTGGAATGTACATTCACTTGGTAGGGTTTAACTGATATTTGCTTACAACATCCATATGGCGGCAAACCTACATACGCACCCCCATGGGGTTTATTGGGAAAAAGAAAAAAGTGCCCAATATTGATACAGTTTGATATTTACCTTACATGTAACTATTACATTTCCTAACAAAACTAACATTTTCTAACAACATCCTATGGCAGCAAACCTACATACCCAATCCTATGGTGTTTATGGGGAAAATACAATATCTCAAGATCGTTTAGAAATTCCCTGACACAGGTTTGCTGCGACGGGGGTATTTCATTTTGAGGTCCCCAGAAGCCAAAAACACCGTTTGTTCATTTTCATATGTATGTATCGGTGTCCGTGGTACCGATAACTTTTGCAGGGAACCTTCGATTTTGATTAAATTTGGTATGAAGGTGTAACACCAGGTCTATTTTCATGAGTTCGCGAACCAGCATGATCGGGTTATGGGAACGGGGTTTCATGGGGTCCCAAAGGGGTCAAAAATGGGTTTTTGGCATTTTTGGACCTCAAATTTCAAAATTCAACAATTTTAACAAAAACCATTTAAAAGAGCTTAAAAAACAAACAATTTAACTTAGCTTAACATATTACGGAGAAAAGCTAAAAAACAGGTTTCCCATGTTAATCTTATGGGAAATCAATAGAACCCTGTATCTCGCTTATTTATTGACATAACTTGGTATAATTTGTTATGTAACTTTACTGGGTTGGGTTTAACTGATTTTTGCTTACAACACCTATATGGCGGCAAACCTTCATACTCACCCCCATGGGGTTTATGGGGAAAACTAAAAAAGTGCTGAATATTGATAAAATGTCATATTTACCTTACCTAATCATTATATTTCCTAACAACTAACATTTTCTAACAGTATCCCATGGCATCAAACCTACATATTCATTCTTATGGTATTTATGGGGAAAATACAAAACCTCAAATTCCTATGGAAACTCGCTGAGTACTTTGGTATTTGCAAATTTGCTGTGCTAACTTTTCTAAAATCAATATAATGATATTTAGCTAATGAATTATTTTCTGTACAGCTCCCAAGAAGGATACCAGTGGCTTTCCAAGGAAGAATTTGAATTGAAATTCCTCGATAAATTAACTGATCAAGAGGTAATTGTACTGAAATTGTCATAAATTTACCAACTAATATAAATTAAATTGACATTTAGGCTATTTAAAACTTATTTTTGTGGTTGGATTGAAATATAAAAGGTATTTCATTCCTGGCTGCTGTGTTAGGGTCATCAGCATAGGGTGATGATCCTTACGGACTACAAAACTTTATGTAACCTTATGATGTTTAAGTGCTGGTTGATCCAGCCATCAAGTTTGGTAGTTCAGTAAAGCTGGTGATTATCGTCTTTAACACAATGAGTGCTGAACTTCTATATTGTTTACGTAAATTGCTAAAATACATTTAATGTATATTTACCAGCACCTAAATATTGTTTAAAAAGTCATCCAAGTTATCTAGGCATCAGTTTGTGTCCAATATCCTGACGTCAACATAAAATAACTTACTCCGCCTGAGGTTGCCTGTGATCACACTTAGGGATGGTTTTTAGTAATCAGTCAGCTTTATGGCCAACTTGTTACTAACAACCTAAGAACTTGTTTTTTCTACTTACTTGTCTATACTTATTTAATACGCTAAGGGTTTTTTTTGTCTTGAGAACTCCTCCTACAATTTTCAACCGATTTTGAAGTTTTTGGTGTTGTTGGATAGGGCTTGGTCTGTAGTTGTTTCCGCCAAAAATTGATGAGAATCGGACTGAAAATAAAGGCGCTATCCAACATTGAAATCTCAAAATTTTCCATTTAAATAACATTCTGGGGGCTGAATAAAGCATTTGAAACATCTGTTAATAATCAGCTGTAAATACATTTTGAGCAACACGTATACTAGTTGTTATAAAAGTACTAAAAAAAATGTTTAAATAAAAACGTTACTTTACATACCAACTAAAAAGTATGGTATTCTCGTGATGAAAATAAGTTGACTTTTAAAATTTTTTTAGTACCTAATTGCTGCAGTATTTGGGAAAACAAGAAAAAACTATGTAGAACCCCATTGACGGCAATTGTAGGTAACACTATCACTTTGTGCACTTCCAACCCCAACAACAATGGAACAATGGCGGACTATCAAACGAACTGCTCCGAAATAAGCAATGGACTGGCACAACAAGCAGCGAGCAAAACAACCTCTCCTGGCATTGGCTCAAACAAGCAGCGAGCAAAACAACCTCTCCTGGCATTGGCTCAAACAAGCAGCGAGCAAAACAACCTCTCCTGGCATTGGCTCAGCCCACACTGAACCAACATGTTTTTTTTTTTTTTTTTTTTTTTTAAGAAGGAGTGCTGTTTAGTATAATATAGGCCGCTGCCAAACTATGTTAATAAACGTAGCTTGCACTCAACGTGTTCACTTCATTAATGAAGAATGTGGCTTCTTCTCTTTCTTCTAACATTTGTAGTTTAAAATTAAAATACAGTTAACACAAAATAAAGTTACATCCATGCTTGCCTTTGAGCTCCAGAATGAATGGACAAATTTAAAGCTCCCTTTAAAGATTCACCATCAAACCAAGTTTTAGAATTTTCATGATCAAAAGGACAAAACAAATAACTGTTTTTACCAGTTGAGTTGAAGCATAACACCCCTACACTTGTACTAGGCTGTCAGCTAAATGGGAAATTGTTTTTTAAAAAAACCTGACTTAGGCCCATTTGGCCGACCTCACTCTTAAGGGGGAAGGTGGGGAAATATGGCTAAACCTCATAGGACTGAACTTTTAGAGCATCTGATTCCTAACCAATGATTTTACCTCAGATATAAGGTAGGACCTCTCGTTCAAAAGTTGCAGCGAAAATAGGAAAACCTTACACATCTGGGTTTTATTGATTTCCGCCATTTCAAATTTTCTGAGGGTGTTGAAGTTTGAAATTGTTCAATTGGAGAGACAATAAAATCTATATCTAAACGAGTCAATCAGTTTCACATGCGGGCAGATAGTTATTTAGATTTAGATATAAGTCTGTGGTACTAATAACTATGAATGTGACCTCCGATTTTAATGAATTTTGGTGTGTAGGTGTAGGATAATGAGTTTGCGAACCAGCATAATCCGGTTATAGGGACAGGGTTTTATGAGGTTTCAAAAGGGTAAAAAATGTTTATGACTTTTTAAGAACCAATTTAAAAAAAATTATCAATTTTAATGAAAACCACATAAAAGAGCTTAAAAAAATAAACAATTTGGTATCTGGAATTTTTTTAACTAACTGAAATGGTTATGAAGTAAAAACAAAAATATGTTACCCATGTTATTCTTATGCGAAATCAACAAAATCCTCTATCTGCTTATTTATTGACAAAGATTGATAAAAGTTGGTATGTAGATTCACTATGAAGAGCTTAATTTATATTTGCTTATCAAACCCATGTGACGGCAAACCTACGTATTCACTGCTATGGAGTTTATGAGGAAAATAAAAAGTATACTATAACTTAATAAAAACAGATAATGCTAGTGATATTATTAACAGATTTTGGCATTGATTCCCAGTCTAGTACCAGTGTATATCAAAGATAACGTGTTTCCAATTATATTGAGTCATTTGTTTGGTTTTCAGTATCTCCAAGTAGTTGCGACGCTGGACCGCCTGATTGCTCACCCTTACTCCTATAGGGTAGAAAATATTTTCATCGAAGCGAGAAAGACTTATACCAACATCACTAAGGACATAGCTATTCCAAAGGTAAGTTTTTATAGTTTTTGTTGACTGAAAACTAGAAAACATACTGTTGGCATTTTACAAGTTTTTTAAAAGTCAAAACTTGCATTTATATCTAAAGTCTCACCTTTGTGAAAGAAACATTTATTTAATGGCTTTTCTACTTAAATGCTAAATTGTGCCAAATTCACCAACAGTGGTCTTTAAAACCAAAAATATTGAACTATAAATATTTTTTAGAAATTTCATAGAAGATGTTTGTTTTTTCCAGCCACAACCTCAACCCGACGGAAGAGAGTTTGTAACACACGAAGGTGAGTTTATTCTGGCATTTGTTTTTAAATTACATTTATTTTTATTTTGAGTTTATCTACGTGAGTAAAATTTTTTGACGGGAATTGTGAAAAATGCAGGAATTTCCAAGGAAATGCGTGATTTTGCACGGTAATCAAAATTAAAAGACGCTAATGCCCACTGAACAGAGACGTCCGTCCTTAACTAATGATGACATAAACCAGGGGTTTTGGCGAGCTAAAAAAGACTTTCCTGGAGAGATGCCTTCTATAGAAGGTACTATGACTTCTTTGTCTGCCGAACGGCAATGACACATTATTTTACAAAAATTAAAGTGCCTGGAGGATAAATCGGTAGTGTCACCAGTGGAGTGCTTAGAAAATATTAGACATTGGAGTACCTATATGGCCTCAACTGACTCTATCCTTTCCCCCAAGTAATAGTTTAATATAAATTGAAATGATAAGTTATTCTTTTTTTGAGTTTAATAAAATTTAAATACCATGGCTCCTCCAATGCCATGGTGGAGGCCTTCAGAAAATAAACTAGTTACTTCCCCTGTTAACCTTTTTTTGTTCATTTATGTCAACATTATTATAAGATTATACAGTAAATATCAATAATTTGAACACCCCTACGAGGCCTCAAAGGGCTCTTTCCTTTTCCCCAAATAATAGTTTTACTGAAATCGAAATTATTATTAATTTATGAGTTTAAGCGATTTTAAATACTATGGCTACTCCACCGCCATTACACGTGGAGTTCTTCCAAAAATAAACTAATCACTCCCCCGATTATGTATTTGATTTTATGTATTATCATTATATGAAAATTTTTTTGAATATATCAGAAATTTTAACACTTGTACAAGGCCTGAATGGGCTCTTTCCTGTCCCCCAAGTAATTAATAGTTTTACTGAAATTTAAAGTATTCATGTTTTTACGGGTTTACACTATACTAAGATTTAAAAAAAAAGAAAAAAAAAGAAAATTGAACACCCTCACTTGAAAATTGGCTCTCTCCATTCCCCCGAAGTAATAGTTTAAATGAAATTAAAAGTATTCATTATTATTGAGTTTTAGAGATTTTAAATACCATGGCTCCTCCACCGCCATGGTGCGTGGAGGCCTTCCAAAATTAAACTAGTCGCCTCCCCTGATAATTTTTTTGTTTATTTGTTACATTACATAAGATTTAAAAGAAAACATCAGAAATTCGAACACCCCTAAGAGGGACACCCCTTTGAACAGCCCCCTCAATGGGCTCTCTCCTTTGACTCAATCAATAGTTTTACTAAAATTGAAATTATTATCAATTTTTTAGATTTAGTGTTTTTAAATACCATGGCTCCTCCACCGCCATGGTGCGTGGAGGCCTTCCAAAATTAAAACTAGTTGCCTCCCCTGATAATTCTTTTGTTTATTTGTTACAAAAATAATTAATGGGACTTAACAGCCTAACGACCAGTACCTGGCCTTTATTGTGTGCTTCAGGCTAGCACCACTGAGCTGAAGGTGAGTTTTTAGTGTGAGAGTTCCACACTATTGGTAGCGTTAGTGTAAAGCAATACCTCCCCCTTCTCCCCCCCCCCTTCCCAAAAAAGTTACAACTTCCAGCTGACTCCATACTATCTGAATTTTGTGAATTCAGACCACCGCATTAGCGCACATAATGTACAGTTTACCATGTTTACAAAAACAGTATAATATTGAGTAAATGTGTTGTACTGTGCAGGGGCCAGGAGAAAGACAGCGCGTGCCGACGTAACAGTTCGATTCCCTGGTACCGGCGTGATAAGCGTCAATGGCCATGACCTGTCATACTTCCAGGATCTGAACACTCGTGAACAGGTCAGTTAAATTGCGATTCTTATATAGTGATAAATAAAGTGAAGAATTGGTTTTAGTATAAATCGTCTTTTTTTGAAGGGGGGCCGGGAGGGTATAATATTTTAGTGGTACAGAAGACTCCCTCTTAACCGTTTAATTCAACGTTATATCATTTTGATGTTCTCAAACCAATCAAAATGTACTGTGTCCTGGACGAAAGTGAATGCCAACGGAAATGAATGCGTTAGGACCACTAGCCAGTAGACCACAATAAAGAAAGGAATTATAATTAGTTTAGGTTGGTTGTGGTTTTCATGTGTGTCGGATGTTAGCTATACCAATACGTCATATACAGTGATGTTTTTAAAGTTTTTTTTTTTTCAAGTAATAATTGTACTCAGGCCATAAAAAAATTGTAGGTTGGCGTTTATAAATGTACATCCTTTCAACCGGCCAATTCATTATCCCTGGTCCCGAGGTGGCCGGTTAAGAGGGAATCTATTTTAGGAGGTGGAGGAAATCAATAAGTGAGCAATAACTATCAAGACATCTAGGCAATTTTCTCCGTCTGGGTTATAGCAGTGAAAATTGTAGTGAAAACATAATTTTATATTTTTTTATTTTCATACTACAAAACCAATTACAATTAATTATAAAAACTACGTTGCAACTGAGTTAGCGATAATCTGTGATTTTTTAAGCTGGATGCGCCGAAACAAAATTCCTAAAATTGTTAAACGTGTGGGATGATTGAAGGAAACAGCGATAATTGTGGGTAAAATGGCTGCGTTTACCATGGCATGCGTGGGTAAAATGGGTGCCTCCTGATACTACCAGACAAGATTAGGCTTGAAGAGCTAATGATGGTTCACTAGCAGGTGTTGTGATTGGCATCCGAGTTAACTGTGCAGCCAGTCACAATGCTCGCTTGTGACCCATCACTAGTGCCCCAAGCCAGCCGGTATAATCGTTACCGATATTATATCGGCTGAATATTATAATGACTGTATATTATAATGACTGTATAGTATAAGTATTGTGTATGTATGGGGGTGGAACTGTTGCACACGGCCCTGACAACCGATAAGCGAAGGCGCTCGCTCTACTCATAGCGCAGCGATATCGGTGCCAGGGGCGGTAATGATACATTCAGGGCTATACCATACGCAATGCAATGAAAATTAACTAACTAAAATATAATATCAACAGTTATTTGAATATAAAATTTTTCACTTGTGTTTCACCATATTCAAAAAATATTTATCCTGGCGTATCCCTTTTAATTTAATTGCCCATTTAATTAATCCCCCATTTAATTGCCACTCTAAGTGGTCGCCTAGTTCGCTTAATGGGTGCCCCGGCTCTTAAGACAATGTGTGCTAAAACTCTATCTATCACGTCCAAAACTTACAATAGGGAGCAAAGACATGCCATGTGGTTGGCAATAGCTATTTGTGTAATAAGAGCGTAAAGTACGTCATTGCCGCTCGAGAATTTTAGATGGCCGCACTCAGCTGACGCTTCGTGCGGCCAAACAATTCGAGAGCGGCAATGACTATTTGCGCTCGTAATACACACAAGATTTTTCCTACCAACATAATTGTTTCATATTACATGTTTTATTGTATACAAAATGTCATTTAGATTATTTTTTATTTGTTTCTGTTGGAACACAATGTTAACTATCAAACATAACCTCAAACTAAAAAAGAAACAATTACTAAACGACAACAATGAATAACAGCTGTAGCATGGTTTGTAATAACAGCTGACTTAAAATTGCTGTTTTATCTAGCGTGCGGTAAAGAATCATTGCCGCTCTAGAGCGGGAAAGAAACGGAAACCGGAAATGAACTGTTTTGCATAGGGGTTACAGGTGTGGCAATGCGATTATTTCCATGCAGTGGTAGGAAAAGATATTTCTGATTCACGACAAAGGTCAGCCCCATGTATCTTTAAAACTCAGCAAACATTTTTACTGACAACATACCACATATTTGGTTCTGTATTGTATATACAGGAAAGGTACTTAAATACTTAGAAAGGTGTTTTACTCTCATTCATTAATTATAATTTTCTTCATAGTTATGCCAATTATAATAATTGGTAGATTTGGTAATTACATCTACCGTTAATAATTGGAGCATTCATTAATTATAATTTTCTTCATAGTTATGCCAATTAATTATAATAATTGGTAGATTTGGTAATTGACATCTACCGTTAATAATTGGAGCTCCTGACATAGCCTTTCCACGATTAAATAATATACAATTTTGGCTACTCATAATCATCCCTACAAATAGTTGCCTCATCATCGCACTTTGCATTTGGCAGAATTTGAGGGGAGCCACTTTCAAATTTCACAGAACAAAGATGTGTGACCACATCTGAACGACACTCTCCAAACTGACATGATAGATCTTTTTCATGCAATAAGCTGCGGTGGTTACAAACATTTTTTTTATTATTTCTGGATGATTTGTACGTCTTCAAAGGTAGGTTCTTACTGTTTCAGGTTCATTATCACAATTAATTGCTACATTTGGCTAATGTATATAACCCAGGGCTTTTTTTTGCATTGAAAAATTATACTCTGTAAAAATAAATGTGATATTAAAATCAGCAAACCATTTAATCATACTAGGGGTAATTACTTCTCGTAAGCTTCCAGTGGTGACTTACTTCAGTTTGCTCAGAGATTATTTTGATAAGTCTAAAGATAAGATTGTTGGTTTATGGTCCATTTATTTTGTTAGCAAAATTATATAATTTTTTCTTTCAAAAATTAATGCTTGTATTACCCTATAATCTCATTATATACAGTACTATACTATACTTATCTACTTACTACTTAGAGTAATTGATATATATCTATCTATTTTACTATGCTATCGTTCTCTATAAGCCTTCAGAGAAAGGTATTTTCACAAATTAATATTTATACAGGGCCGATTTTGTAAATGGGCCCCGTGGGCCCGGGCCCAGGGGTGCAAGAGGTTTTAGATTTGGTGGGGGTGTAAGATTTTTTTTTTTTTTTGTGATCCAAAACAAGGGGGAAGGGGTGCAAATATCTCTTGGGCCCATAGAGCATCACATACAAACCGCGGGCCTGTATTTATAACCCAATGCTGCTAAGTGTAACTTTTTAAATTGCTTCGTATTAAATTGAAGAATATTACTACAGGATTATTTGGGCTTCATTTTCATTCAGTTTAAAAACTCTTGATAAAGGAAAATAATTGTATTATGTGAAATATAGGACACTGTCGTGGATGACGGTAATATGATAATCTTAGTGTAGAATTAATTTGACTTATTTATCCCATTATTAGCTGATGAGCCTTCACACTATTGGATGCAACTAGCAGTACATTGCTGTCAGCCGTTTGCCTATATGTCGTTAAAGAAAACGTGTGAAATTTTTGTATCATAAACAACTTAGCCTATTGTATGTTTTAAGAAGTGAAAGAGGCTCTCTAGACTTTATGAAAATAATTTTCATATTAATTGCAATTTATTGAACGTTTCCAAATTTTAACCTCACCTGTGATTTTAGAATGAACTATATGTACATGTCTAATTAGAATATTAGTGGAAACTCTTGTTAAATGTTATTAAAACTGAATTACTGTTAGTTACGGTGATGAAAAGTATATTTTTAGTGATTCAGGGAAGGATGTTGCCAGTTGCTTGTTAAACGCACACAAGTGAAACGCAATTGTAAACAGCAGCTTTGAGAAATGTAACGTTCTTTCGGCTCGGAAGAGTATTTATAGTGTCTGTTGTATCGGTGTTTTCAAGAAAACTTTACTCTGATGTTCTATGTGCACGTGTTAACATGCAACAGACCTTTCTACTTCTCCAACGCTTTTATCATTTGAGGTGTAATGTTTAGCATAACTCTGCAAGCTGTTTGAACTGAACTATTAAATCACGCAGATTCATCATTCTGTCAGTTTATAAAGGTTGACGTAAAATATTAACTTCATTATCTGGTTGATCTTACAACGAGCTAAGAAAAGTGGATCACAAACCTGTTCCGTCTCAGTTCCTCATCAATCCTTTGGTGATGACCTGGGTTTAGGCCCTCTTTAGTGGGCCATAGTCATATCCTAATACCATCTTGCAGACTTCGTCGTGATTTTAAAAAGTTGAAAATGTAAAAAAACATAACACAAAATACCGTGTTTTCTTGTTTGGTGTTTTGTGTTATGTGTTTGTACATTTTAAACTTTTTTTAAATCACAACAAAGTCTGCAAATGGATATTTTTGGATCCCTGTATTAGGATATGACTATGGCCCGCTAAGGAGGGCCAAAACCCAGGTCATCCCCAAAGGATTAAGGAGGAACTGAGACGGAACAGGTTCGTAAAACACTTTTTTTAATCTATTCAGTTCTGGAGGCTTATTCACAATGAATAAACCAGCTAAGACATTGTACATAAAAGTGTTTTTTCTTTATGTTTTCTGAATCGTAGATTTTGCTACATTTTCTGAAAATAATATTGATTAGATTATATAAAGTTTAAATACCTAATATAGGCACATACATTCGTCTAAATGGTTCAAAAGTGAAATATTTGTGTGACGAATCCCTCCTTGGATGAAATATTTTAACCACCTGATAATGCTGCCGTTGCAGCGAAATGAGTTGTAGAGAATTTCACTTTTGAACTGTTTGGACGAAAGTATTTGCCTATATTAAAACTTTAAGTACACAGTTCAGGCGCAGAAAATGGATTTTAATTCAGGTTTAACACGTTGGAAAGTGTTTGTACTTTTCTGATAAGCCTCTTTCCTCCTCTCTCAAAATACTCGCTGTCGTAAACGATATAGCAGTTGACTGTCATAGTGGTTTTACATATTGTCCATGGACCCGTGAGGCGGAGCTCCCTTCTTGTTATTTACGTCCCACTCGGCCGGCTGAGAGGAGCCAGATGTGTTTACGGGAGTGGTTTACCAAGAGATAAATGTTTGAGTTACAGTTAGCGGCGGCGCGATTGGGTACATTGTGTTTTCTTTCGGTATTTGCTCAACGTTTTTGGATTGGTCAAACCAAACGGCTTTTAGTCTGTTTAAAATAATTTCTTGGTTAGAAATTTGATACTTTTAGTCATTGTTTTGTTAACATGAATTTTAATAACAATTTATAATTAGGAAAAAGCTCTTTATTTAGAGCTATTTTGCCCTCCAAATCCTATACTTTAATACAAGCAATGTCTGAAGGAATGTTTGTTCCACAATCTTGAAATCTAGCGGTTAGATTTTGCTTAACGTTTGCATTTAAGAGTGTTTTGGCCCAAAAATAAGTTTGGAAACATGGAAAAATCGAAAAATCAATTAAGGTCTAAAATTTAGTTTTAAAATCGTAATTTTTAATATTAGTCTTATGGATTGCTATTTTGGTAACGAAATAACAACGAAATGTAAACAAAGAAAGAAACATTAATGTTATGCAGACTTTTTTAAACAGCTTTTAACTGTGAAGAGGTATAGTTGGTTGTTGGTGGAAATTGAATTGTTTTTTTTTTTTTTGTTTTTTTTACCATAACACTATAACAAAAGTGAATTAAAACCAACCATTGATTTTGCATTATAATTAATGCATATCTATACTTATTTAATACGCTAAGGGTATTTTTGTCTTGAGAACTCCTCCTACAATTTTTTAACCGATTTTCAAGTTTTTCTTGTCGTTGAATAGGGCTTGGTCTTTAGTTGTTTCCGCCAAAAATTGATGAGAATCGGACTGAAAATAAAGGCGCTATCCAACATTGAAATCTCAAAATTTCCCATTTAAATAACATTGGGACTGAATAAAGCATTTGAAACATCTGTTAATAATCAGCTGTAAATACATGTAGTTATTGGTGAATAAGATATTCACATTATTGGATTGGTCGGATGTCATTGATTTAGAGCTAAAGTAACATTTGTTCTGTACAGGTATTTAAATAAATTGCTCAATTTTGAGCAACACGTATACTAGTTAAGGTAAATTTAACAGAAGAATCGCAATAACTCCGTTATTTGTTGTCAGATCCTTACAAACTTAGTACCTTTGATGAGATGGTTGTCTGGTGAAATAATTTAATTTGGAAACTTTTTTATCTCTTGTAAAAATTTAAAATTAACTTTTTTCTTGTAAATGTACATGGTATGCCAAAGCTTCATACCAAATATGATCTGAATACAACACATAAACAAACATTATTATGTAAAAAACAAAATAGCAGCTAGCAGCTTAACATAAGATTTTTTACCTATCTTCGTCAGATATTTTTTGTTTGTCTTGACCCAAGGAACAAATCAACAATTTTTTGAAATAGAGTTCACTAACACCCTGTATATATTTTCGGGGTTATTGGACATCCTTCTTCTTGTTTGTCTTACATCTTATTCCGAATAAAGTCATTTGAAAATCAATGTAGTTAGTTAAATACCTATCCAATGCCAAAGTAAAACAAAGCACCCAATAAAAGGTAGTATTCACACGCTAATTGATAATGCATAGAGGGCTTGAAGGTTACCTCTTGCAAGGCTGCTTAACTTGAGTGTGGAGGTAATTAGATGTTGCACAAATAGGATTATTTGTCTGAAAAAAGTTCAATTTTGGTGTAGTGAATGTGATGTATTAAGTTTTTACATTAAACTTTACAAGTAATCATTGTTGCAAAAGGCATAGTAAGTTTATTTCAGATTGAAACCCAGTTTAAAATCAATAGGTAATCAAATAAAAAAATAAGTAAATAAAAATTATTCTCTTAATATGAGGTTCAGTACTTACTAATATATTTAAAAGTTCAATACTTGTAGAGTATAAAATAATAGTAGTTTTCATCACTAGGACGGAAAGTGGCTGTTTTCTGTGGGCAATTGTGGAAACGCGATTAAGCAGAGAAAAAACACTTTCCGTCCATGTGATGAACAACGTTTTTCATTATACTGCAAAAAAATCAAATGGATAACTCATTTTACAGTAAATTAACTCAAATTTTACAATCTGGGGCCCATTTCATAATAATGCTAATAATATTAGTAAAAAAGTACAAGTTACAAACTTACAAGTTACAAGCTTAGATGCAAAGTGTTTCATAATGAAAATGAACATTTGCTAATATTATTAGTAAAATTTTATTAGTAAAACCTTAAAATCCTGACAAACATACAAGTTACAAGTAAAAACTTACAAGTTCTTATACTTTGCGTTTCATAAATGAATTGGCTTTACTAATAATATTAGTTGGATCTTACAAGTAAACAGACAAATGTGTAACAGTTGACCCCACTTTGTATATTCAATGAATAATTCTTTATTTGAGAACAGCTTGTTGTAGCAAGATGAAACTTGGTATAACGCTTTTTTGAGACAAATGTGTTATTTTTAAAAATAATTATTTTTGTTAAATAAAATTTACAAAATGGCGATTGTTTAAAATCTTTAACCTTAAAATTGCTTATAAACAACATAAGGCAGCAAAATTTATGTTGTTATGTGGTTTTAAGAAAATATGATTTCAAATCCAACGATATAAAAATTATCGAAATTGGTTCTTGAATATGCAACATAGGGTAATTTCAATGATTGTAGCCACGGCCACCGCTTCTCCAGGAGCAGTTTGGGTATGAGACCAATTGTTGAGCTGGCGCAGTGACCGTTTATCGCACGGCAACCTCGGGCCCAGTATGAGGCAAAACGGTCAGGATGCTGGACTGTTTGTATTAAAACCGCTTTAATCTCACTTATTTCTGCGATTTCCTTAATTGTCCCATCATTGTTATGAAATTAAATTTTCTTAAAACCACATAATAACATAAATTTGGTTACCTTATGTGGTTTTTATGCAATTTATGGTTAAAGAATTTAAACAGTCGCCATTTCAAAAATATGAATTGCCAATTTTTTCCAATTTCACCTTTAAATCAAATAGCTGTAGCCTATATCAAGTTTCAAGTTATTAGAACAAACAGTTTTTTAATTTTAAAATTATTCTCTAAAAAATACAAAATGACAACTGTATATGTTTAACTACATGGAGTTTTCGGAAATTTTAAATATGATATTTTGGATTGTCTTTAGGTCAGGATTAATATCTGAAAAGGTTAGTAGAGAGTTTAGGAACACCCTGTAAATGCCTATTTGTCTATGGTATATGATTGTAAATTATTTCATGACATGAAAGTTTAGGTAAATGTATTAATTACGTACACCTTTTATATTATATGGGTTTTATAGAACTATATATAATATGATATGCAACTAAAATAGTCTATGGATTGTTAACATTGCATACAATTTGGGTTCATAAATAAATAAGATTAATACCGAGTTTTAGCGAATTTCCCTATAGGGAATACGCTATTACGGTAGTAGCCATGGTAAGACCTAAGACCAGGACCACTTTACTTTTTCATTTTGAGGTCCCCAGAAGCCAAAAACACCAATCGTTCATTTTCATATATATGTATATATATATATATATATATATATATATATATATATCTATATATCTATCTATCTATATATCTATGTGTCCGTGGTACTGATAACTTTTGAAGGGGACCTCCGATTTTGATGAAATTTGGTATGGAGGTGTAAGACCAGGTCTATTTTCATGAGTTCGCTAACCAGCATTGTCGGGTTATGGGAACGGGGTTTTATGGGGTTTCAAAGGGGTCAAAATGGGTTTTTTGCGTTTTTGGACCTTGATTTTTAAAATTCATTAATTTTAACTGAAACCATTTAAAAGAGCTTTAAAAAACAAACAATTTGGTATTTTGAATTTTTATCATAGCACAACTGGTTACGGGGCAAATCCAAAAATGTGTTTTACATGTTATTCTTATAGGAAATCAAGAAAACCCTATATCTTGCTTATTTATTGACATAACTTAATCAAATTTGGTATGTACATTATCTATAAAAGGTTTAACTTATACTTGCTTACAAAACCCATATGGCGGCAAACCTACATACTCACCCCCATGGGGTTTATGGGGAAAATAAAAAATTGCCAGAGTTTGATACAATTTTGTGTTTACATTCACCAATTATTGATTAACTTAGATTTTCTAACAACACCCAATGGCAGAAAACCTACATACTCGATCCTATGGTGTTTTTATGGGGAAAGTAAATAATCTGAAATTTCATTGGAAATTCGCTGAGTACGCAGGTCTGCTGCGACGGGGGTATTTACATTTTACAACAAACAAAGTTTTGTTTTTCCTCAAAAATGGTTATGACAACTAACTTAATTTGTAATAAAACTTTATGATGATGACGCTATATTTGATTGGAAACAAATAATTTTCTAAAGCCATCGAAAAAATATGTATAAGCTTCAAAATGAACTTTTAAAAGTACAAATATACAAAGCCAAGTTGGAAGCAAATCAATTGGAAATCGATTTTGGCATCCATGAGAGTGAATATACTATTAAATAAAATCAAGTACCTATGATGTAATGATGATAAATTAAGATCAAGTTAATAGCATCTAATTTCCAATGTACTGCACTTTTTTTATCCATACAGATTCAAATTTTTTCTTCGGTGCTCATTTTGCAAGTTCTTTGTGACTCAGAAGTTACGATAGTGTCCTTTGTTTCTTTTTTTGTAAATTGTAAAGTTAATGTTTGGTAATGATATTCAGACTACATTTTGTTATGTTATTTAATTAAGTAAATAAAACATTAACGTGTTATTTTCACTTTGATTTATTGAGAAATAGTATAACTTTTAAGCATAATGTTACTAATATTTATAAAAATTAGGTAACTTAGTTCTTGTAAAATTTTTACTAATATTATTAGGAAATAATCACCAAACTAATATTATTAGTAACAATTATGAAACAGAAGTTGAAAAATACACTAATATTTTGTAGGAAAAACCCTTGTATTTTGGAAATTATTAGTTTTTTATTATGAAACAGAATTTTACAACTTACAGGTTATTCTTCCATTATGAAACATAATTTACAAGTTACAAGTTACAATACTAATAATATTAGTTTGTAACTTGTAAATTTGTACTTTGCTATTATGAAACAGAATTTTACAAGTTACAAGCTACAAAGCTAATAATATTAGTAAATGTTTTATTATGAAATGAGCCCCTGTTTACGTTTATTAGTTGACTTCCATCCTCATTTAAATATTCCTTATAAACACCTGATATATACGTTGAAGTAAAGAAATGTCAAAATCTTGCATTAAAATTGTAGTCTGCAAGTCGTTTTTTGTTTACATTGACCTTATTCGCTTTGAATTAGTATGTTTTTTGCTTAAGAACTAAACAACTTTTGAGGTTAGCGCAAGGCAAAAATTAACAGATGTTTTTTCAGTGCACTTATAAAAAGGCTACAGAAAACGCCAACTTTCTAGAATAATAAAGGCCAGAAAACAACTGTTCTACGTGCAGTTTGATGAAAACACTTTTTATTAGTATGATTTGTGTTGTTTGCAATCAGACGTTGCATGATGTTTACTGTCATTTTTTACCTTCATTTGATGGGGTGGGGTCATTGCGTCAGTTGGTCTAAGTATTATTAAAAATGGTTTATTTTTATCTCATTTTGCCTCATCTTACTTCATCAAAATCAGCAATTTAAAGAATTCTTATAATTTAGTTGTCTTTATTGATTGAAAAATATATATTGCCTACCCATAACTTTAATGAACCTCATGCTATAGGCTTGTTATATCTTTAGCTCATCCAGAAATGCTGATGTGAACACAAATATTTCAAGGCCAACACTAATTATACAATATTGCTTTATCGACGTGATACAGGGTTGTGTCATGCTTGCTTCCCCATTGTGTTTTCATTGTCTTGAGAACAGTGTCACATTTTTCCCCGCACTATGTCTCTATGAGTCATCGTATTGGGTAAACAGAAATATATTATCCTGCCCATCCAATTTATTGTAAATAGTGCTAGCTAAATGATTAAACCATATGATGTCCAGCTTCAACTGTTTTGGATCTGTATAGCACATTTTGGCAGATTAAAACAAGTAAATTATATGATATATTAGCGTCCTATCCCCATTCTGCTTTTGTTATGCGTGTTTGTAAGTTTACTTAAGCCTTCTTTTAGACAGACGTATAGAGTGAAATGAGACTCTTGATAATTTGGCATTTAAATGACCACAGAACCTTTTGTTTGGTTATATACAATTAATTATGGATTACCAAAGACAACTTTGTGAACTAGCTAAATAACTTATCAGAAAGGGTTTAAAAAAAGGTAAAAACTTTTACAGTAAAATATTTTCAAACAACAAACCACTTTAATCCAAAAGTTTATTTTTTAAATTAACATAAAAACGCGATTTAAATCTTGGAGTCTTTTTACTTCAAGTCGTAACACTTCTTATGAATAAAAACACAGACTGTCAAGATATGTTGCCACGATGGCATTGTTGGATTATAGAATGTGTCGCATCAAAGAATGTTGGACTGTTGAGAGTTTAGTTTTGTTTGTTCTAGTTTTAAAAACATGTTTTTTCTGCAAATTCCTTGTTAAAATCAGTTACTAATGAGGGTCAAGTGAGCCATAGTAACAGTCAACAGTAGGTGTGGGTGGATGTGGTACAGTTAGTCATGGTCGCAAGGTCGTTGACTGTCGGATTGCTGACCTGACTCTGCATGAATCACCACGCAACGCTCCCTGGGTCATTGTTGTAACCTGTTGTTCCAAACTTGCAATTCCTCGCGTTTTACTTGTAGGTTGATTGCTTGAACTTTTTGAAAAAGTGATAGTTTCAAGCTTTAGAAGCTAAAAGAAATTGCACCATATGAAAATTTAGCTGACCAGTGAAGTCAGTAAGGACATAGATCTGGTAGCTAATTAAGCGATTAGTTAAAAAATTTATTTTCATAGCACTAATTCAATTTTTTTTTCTAACTTTATTTCTCTCCAGCCTTTTATCTTACATAATTTATCGTGAGGCATGATTGCATTAAACAGTTTGAAAAATTCTTATTCTTCTTGGCTAACCTGATCATGAATGTTGATAACTAGAAACCAGTTCATTTCATTATTCCCTTCATCCATGCCTGAATTTTTTCTCCTAACCATGCTTAAAATGCAACTAAATAAGAAAACTTACCTCTCAGAAACCCTGTACAATTTAAATAAAAAATAAAATAAAATAAAATAAAACATTTATTGAACAATGCAAGACAACCTATTGTGAGTTCTTTTTAAGAGTAAAACAAAACTCATGATCACACTTAAAACTATTTACAATAGAGTCCCCCTATCCTGACCCCGCTATTAAAAAATTCTAGATATTCTGCAAACCTAACTTGTAGGCCTAAGATATTAGATCTCACTTTTATACCACCCTGGGACAAATTTTTGTAGTTGTTAACGGTTTTTGCCTTCTCTCATGCTAATTTTATCTGTGTAAATTTGACTTGCAAACAAAGCGACTAAATAGTTACCATGTATTCTTTCATCTGTGATATACCTGTGCTTAGTTTTTAGTTGTACTTTGAATTTATCTTTATATATCCAAGTTTGAAATGATGTTCTTGTTTATAAAATTTAATTTCATAACAACATACCCCGTGGTAATGTAAAACAAATTGACTTGTCTATGTGTTTTGTAACACTCTAAGACCAATAAATTCTGATTCTGATTCTGAAACATTTTGTCCAAAACTAGCAATATTTGTTCTTTACTTAAAAACCAAGAAATATCCTGGTCATCGATATAGCATAAAATATACGTTCATTAGACATGATTTTGTTGAACTTTATTTATGTATTGCGGTTTCATCGCTGGCGAATGCTACTTGTGGTCCGATTAAAACGGAGTGCAAATGTCATACACCCCATTCGAGAAACGGTAGGAGTAAACTTGTAAATATAATGCTTTATTAATAAAATCCACCTATTCCAAAAATTTGTTAACTAAACATGGCCTGGCCCCCATTAGTTTGGATTAACGGGACTCAAATTAATTTATTTACTCGTGAACCGTGTTGAATCAATAGTTTCATAGTGGTTGGATTCATTTTGACAGCTCTAATAAGCAGCAGCTGTGCTGTAAGCAGCCCCCCTGCCAAGTGATGGGAACGACACCCCTTGAAACTTAACAAGATTTAAGTGATGTGTCACACTCCAGTTGAAATAAAAGTACTCTACAACACATTATCGTTTCATAACAGTCTTGTTGACTTTTCAATTTAAACACTAATAAAAGAATGACATTTCCTTTTCACAAAATCAATCATTAAAGTGGTATTTCCGTTTACTTGACAATTTTTATGCAAAGGTTGTAAAATGTGTTTACCCAATTTTATTTGTTGCAAATAACCAGTACAAATAGTGTAGGAAACTTTTAAAAGAGTTTCAAAATCCCTTATGGTTTTTCATTTTACACCCCCTGTATGATTTCTAGTTTAGTCTTGTTATTAAATTTCAATATAAAATAAATACTTAAATAACAGTTGTTATTTTCATGCAAATTTGATGTGTTGATTTTTTTTATATCTAAACATAAAAATTAATTCACCACCTCAACACTAGCCAAACTGACAAGACATTGGTGACCATCTAAAAATTTCATAGGAAACCCCAACCACAGACTATCATGCTACATCAAGTATCCACGAACTTAACTCATTGGTGCAGTTTCATTGATATCTTGAAACAAAATTTTGTTGTTATGTGGTTACAAATAAAAAGCTAAAACACGTATAAAATAAACCATAAATATATTCTTTGTAAAATAAGTGTGTCTTCTTTTGGTTGCGATTCACTTATTTTGTTTAAAAACCCCTGTTGAAGCATAACTTTGTATTCAGTCCAAATTTTAGAAAAGTTATGAATTATAGAGAAATTCAAGTTCACTTCAGTTAACAGGTCTACCACAATCTAGTACTAAATGTAACACAATTTTTGTATATTTTTTTGTATCCTTAATAACCTGTTTATAGTGAAATGTTGAGAACACAAATGAATCAAGGTTTTTTTTTTCAAGTTCGCTCAACAGTGGAAGACTCAAGTCTCCTTCCAGTCATTAGTGTTGAAAGTAATCTTTGGGTCGCATTCACTTTCTTTGTCCCGATTTTCGTGGATTTTAAAATGTCTGCATTTATATTCCTCCAAAACTATTTCTTTACCCTTTTTATCGTACAAATTTCTTGTAGTTTTTACATTTTTTACAATGATTTGGTGATAGTCATAATTTTGACCGAAGGGATGGGTGATTTCCATTACTTTGACAAATCCTCTGACCTTCGTACAGTCTGAGACTTTAAGTTCCAAGAGTATCACTTCAGGGTCACAGAAGACACGGGCCAAGTTGTATTCAGCAGATTCAAAGCAATCCAGTTTGTACGGCCTGTTTTTTCTTATCTTTGTGTTTGCAGTGTTGCCAAGATGCAATCCTTCTAAAATCTTTTTCCTGGTCTTTCACAGACCAAAGTGGCATATAACTACCAGTCTTCCACCATAAACAACATTCTCTTTTGTAAACTTGAGTCACTGAAACAAAGAATAACATGGTAAGATATTAATTTCCATTTATACAGGGTGATTCAGACCACCCGTGCACTATTTGTAGCTGGAGAACGGTTTGAGTTAAAATCATGAAATAAAGTTTTTTACCCCTAAATTGCATATGGGCTTTTGAATAAAAATATTTTCATCAGTGCCAGAATACAGGGTGTTCCAAAACTGGAGGTCACAGGTACGAATCTCAAAATTTTCATCGGTAAGCATGGAGATTTTCTTACATAACTTTAACTGTATTAGTGAAAGAAGCATTTTTTGTGAAAACAGAATGTATTTATCTTTTTCCGTTTCAAAATGGCGGCCATTTTTTGTAAGAAAAATCAACATTTACGGAATACCCTGTGGTTCTTGTATTATTTGTCATAAATGACTCCTGATTTGATATTCTTATTTGAAATGAGCTAAGCTTTGCAATGATATGTCACAAGACAACATTTATTAAAAATTAAAATTTCCAAAATTTAATAATTTTGAAAATTTAACTTAAACAAAACTCAAAAATTCTAAATGTCTACATATGTCATATTGTATATCATCTTAAAGCTCTCGTTGAACTGAGCAACTTTGTAATTTACATTATTACAGTATCTCTTGTGGTTTTGTAGTAATAACGTAAAAATGCATTTTTTTCATATAAACTGCATGTTAAATTAATTTTATGGCAACAATCAAAGGAGGACTTCCATACTATAAATCCCTGAACAATTACCATGCAAATCATAGTACAAAACGACGAGAGATACAATAATAGTGTAAATTACAAAGTTGCTCAGTTCAACGAGAGCTTTAAAATGATATACAATATGACATATGTTTACATTTAGAATTTTTGATTTCTGTTTAAGTTAACATTTTCAAAATTATTAAATTTTGGAAATTTTAATTTTTTTATAAAAAATGTGGTCTTGTGACATATCATTGCAAAGCTTAGCTCATTTCAAATCAGAATATTGAATCAGGAGTCATTTATGACAAATAATACAAGAACTTCAGGGTATTCCGTAAATGTTGATTTTTCTTACAAAAATGGCCACCATTTTGAAATGGAAAAAGATAAATTCATTCTGTTTTCACCAGAATGCTCCTTTCACTAACACGGTTTAAGTTATGAAAAAAATGTCCATGCTTAAAAAAAATTTTATAAACAAAATTTTTTTTACAATTTTTAAAAAAATTTTGTAGAAAATTTTGAGATTTGAACCCGTGACTTTCAGTTTTGGAACACCCTGTATACTGTCATTGATGAAAATATTTTTATTGGAAAGCCCATATGCGATTTAGTGGTAAAAAACTTTATTTCATAATTTTAACTCAAACCGTTCTCCTGCGATATGTAGTGCACGGGTGGTCTGAATCACCCTGTATACTCAAGCTTAATGTTACAACTACCATCGTTGTTTGTAAATATGTTTTTGGTAATTTTTCAAAATCATGCCATTTTATTGCCTTACCCAGATTCAGGGCTAATGTGTTATTGAAGTGTTTTATGTTAAATAGTAGCTAAGTTACATACTGTTCTATTTTAAGTACCATTCAGTTTAAATCAACATAAGTAAAAATGATATAGACAGTTTTCATATTTACATTGTCGTATTGAAATTAAATAAAAATTTTGTTGAAGTAACACAGTGTACCACTGAAACGGGCGTACAAAAACATTACACATTTTTATGAAGAAATATTTTTTCAGCGTTCCCTTCCTAGGCTTAGAGCACTAGGGTTATCAGAGGTCTGTGTTTACCCTGGACACTCCGGATTTTGAGGGTCTGTCCGACATCAAATCCAGGGTTACTGTGTGGCTGGAATTTTCAAGACTTCTGCAAAATGATAAATTTTGCCTCAAAATTTAATCAAAGCAACTAGCGTTGTTAACAGGAATCACAAGTATAATGTTTAATAGATTTTCATCTAAGTGACAAAGTGAAATTAAAATTTATTACAGTTTCTTAGCACTTAAAAGGAAACAGCGTTTTCCTTTGGCACATGCGAAAAGACAAAATATTTGAGTTGTTTCTGTTATTCCTTGGACTTCAGATGGATGGAGTGATTGGTAAAAAATCCAAAAGGATGGTTCAGCCATGGAAATATAGGTCCTGTTAAAGATTAAGTTATATATTAAGATGTTTCATTTTGAGGCAAAGCTCAAAGCTTAAGCATTTTAAGCTCAACCACCAGATATATTCAAGCTCTTCCAGGTCGTCGTATTCAATTAATTATTTACCGCAGAATTTATTTTATTATTCTTAAACTATGGTGGCTGGTTAAATGAGACATGCGATATATATATATATATATATATATATATATATATATATATATATATATAATTAATTATTTTACTAAAATGGTTGTTTTACTGTCTACTACTCCAAGCACAAAATATTTTATTGTTTTAAAATGTTCAAGAATGGTCTAAAAACAATGTCTGATGCTATAGTTCTTCCTGCATTAGCGTGGGGAGGTGGGGGGGGGCTTATTTACTGTGGTGTTAAAATAAATCAAACAATACCACAAAACGTGTTCAGGGTTGGCCTTAAAAATACATGGTAACATTAGCTTGTGTGTTTAAATTTCTTAATCTCACATGTTTCAAATTTTTGCCAGTAGTCTCTGTTACAAGTAATATCAGTACAACAATTCTTAATGGTACGTTAGTCAGGTTATAATGTGATTACTAAATTGCTGACTTAAGTATATCTTTTAAAGTAAATAAGCATAAATCAGTGTTCTAAAAATAGTCTAACTGATTTTAAGATTACCTTGAAACTCAGGAACCTCAGGTTTATTTATCAATAGTTTAAGCCACTCTTCTCTATCAAAAAAATCTGCTACTGTGAGATGTAACTGCAAAATAGTTCAAGAACTTAACTATGTTTAGCTTTTGAAAACAATTCAAGAATAGTAAGATGCACGAAAATAGTCTGATGGAAATTTTAAGAGCTGTGTTCCCCCCTCACCCCCTCTCGCCCTGCAATGTTGTCATTTTTTGTTATGTTTACCATGTGTAATACAGTACAGCACAAAATGTGTTTTAGAATAAATTTGGCATCTATTTTCTATCTATTAATAAATTTATCTATTAAAATAGACTACTGTATTTTCATACACTGTATTTTTGATTCGATACCACCGAAAAGTTTCGTCAGGATTAGGAAATATTTTATTAGAAAACTCAAACGTTCAAACCCTCACTGCAGGTCGAGAAAAATATAGTAGGCCTAATACTGCAAGGGGGTAATAAATTGAATCTTATTTTTGGAGACATCATCTTTTTGATTTTTAGGGGCCTTTGCCCCTACACTCTACTAGATAATAGATAATAAATTTCAAGGTCCAATGGGGCGAAACCCAGGTAACTTTTGATAATTCTGGTATTTTTCCTTGCGTCCTTGGCCCTCAAGCTTTAAAATGAGCCATCATTTGTTATCCTATCTTTCTCCTTACTCGAGATATTTCGTGGGGACCGATTCGCTTACGGAATTATCTATTTATCTATTAAAATAGACTACTAATATAATATTAATAATAATTAATAATTAATAATTATTAATTAATAATAATTAATAATAATAATATTCTAATTCATAAAATCTAGAATAAATTTCTAACGGTATGCACAGATTTCTCCTACGATGCCGACGAGCTGAGAAAAAAGGAGGAAACGAAACATACTTGCCTATTAATACATAGAAGATATGTTTGCTTATAACACCCATATGGTGGCAAACCTGCAAACAGTATTCGTTTCCATGTTGGTTATGGGGTATATAAAAATTGCCATATCTTGATACAATTTCATATGTACCTTTACTTGAAAGGAATTAACCTAAATTTGCTTGCAACACCCCCTAGGCAGCACATAATTAAAGTTAACCTCTCATTGTAATGTGAAAAAATATCTGTTAAATATTTTCAGATCTTATATTCAATTTAATACTAGAATTGAAATCCAGGAAATAAATTCTTTGGTGATGTTCACAAGCTGCCTTGTCATTTGCTTGTTTTTTACTTTCTCCCTCTATACCATAGTATATGGAGAAAGTATTGTTTTCGTCAAAATTTTAGAATTTGAGTTGTTGGTGGATTTATCCATTTTGGTTCCCCCTGAACCCAAAAAAGTGGTTTTCGGAGTGATGTCTGTCTGTGTGTGTGTGTGTGTGTGTCAGGATGTAAACAGAGCTAGAGAATGCCCTAATGGTCCGATTTTATTTAAATTTGGTACATAGGTCCAAATCCACGATAATTCCAGGCGTTTTTTTCATTTTTTTGAATTTTTTATTTTTAAGGGTATTTTACCCCCAAAAACCCTCAGAAATCATCAAAAATCAAAATTTCTCAAAAACGGCTCTAACGATTTTGATTAAAATTTTTTGGTTTATTAAGCTTAAAATGGTGAATAAAATGACACCACCCGCATCTCCGGGAAAACTCGCGTTCAAAAGTTATAGGGTAAAAAGTGTTTCAAAAATCAATTTTTTGGATTTTCAAAATAGCTGTTGTCTTGAAATAAATTTTACTTATCACCATTAAATCAAGCTCAAAAAACTAAATAATCCAGTATTTTAAATTATTGCTCTACGTCAAGTGGTTGCGGAGAAAATTCAATTTTTCGTTTAGCGGTAAACGCAGTACGTTGTTAAAAGTCACATACGCGCGTAGGGTCAAACGAGCGCTGCTCAGCCGGTAGCTATCCGACGGAGTCATCAAGACATTAATGTTTGAAGCTTTTAACATCTTTTTTACATTGTTGGGAGAAAGTATGTGTCAGTTAACTGATACCGTTTATTTTTTCTTGTATAAAATAAACGGTATCAGTTAACTGACACATACTTTCTCCCAACAATATAAAAAAGATGTTAAAAAAGCTTTAAACTTTAATGTCTTGATGACTCAGTCGGATAGCTACCAGCTGAGCAGCGCTCGTTTGACCCTACGCGCATCTGTGACTTTTAACAACGTACTGCGTTTACCGCGAAACGAAAAATTGAATTTTCTCCGCAACCACTTGACGTAGAGCAAAAATTTAAATTACTGGATTATTTAGTTTTTTTAGCTTGATTTAATGGTGATAAGTAAAATTTATTTCAAGACAACAGCTATTTTGAAAATCCAAAAAAGTGATTTTTCAAACACTATTTATTGTATAACTTTTGAACGCACATTTTCTCGGAGATGCGGGTGGTGTCATTTTATTCAACATTTTAATCTCAATAAACCACAAAATTTTAATCAAAATCGTTAGAGCCGTTTTTGAGAAATTTGGATGTTTTGCGTTTTTTTAAGGTTTTTGGGGGTGAACTACCCTTAAAAATCAGATATTCAAAAAAATGAAAAAAAAAACGCTTGGAACTATTGTGGGTTTGGACCTACATACCAAATTTCACCAAAATCGGACCATTGGGGCATTCTCTAGCTCTTTTTACATCCAGACACACAGACACACACACACACACATACAGACAGACATCACTCTGAAAACCACTTTTTTGGACTCAGGGGGCACCAAAATGGATAAATCCACCAACAACTCAAATTCGAACATTTTAACGAAAACAATACTTTCTCCATATACTATGGTATAGAGAGAGAAAGTAAAAGGAAAGAACTGGGTAAGGCCTACACTAAAATAACATTTCCAGCAAGCTTAAATTTTTACAATTAAGTTACTCACCAAACTTTGGGTGCTGAAAACCAAAAATAACAACGACATTGTTAAGAGATCCAATCCATTTTTCAACATCAACTAACCCACCATTGCAATTAAACATGCTGTAACAGATGGTTGTTATGCATATGGGACAGATGGTTTTTTAACACCACACTCATCCAAGTACAAATAACAAGTTTTAATTGATTACATAAGGAGAATACTAGGTTACTGCATCGTTGGCTCATACACAGGGGAAATTTCGAAGGGGAGCGAAACATTTCTATTTATGTTGTATATAGATTTCTTTTTTTATGAAAATTTACTTTTACATCTTAAAAATGAATTTTTTAATGTTATACAGGGTGTTCGGAAACTCTTTTCCGAAACTACCGTGTGGTGATTACTTGGATCAAGATTAACAAAAAAGTTTGTGGGAACATAATATGTCTAAAAATGATTCGTTTAGCTGCTAGCTACCATTTTGATTTTACACATACAGTAATATTTTTTATTTCTGTAGCGGATGGGTGTATTAAATTTATATTTGGCATGAACCTTTATCACACCAATTTTCATTTCTAGAAAAAAAAAATTTTTTGTGAATGGTATTTTCAAACTGGCAGTTATTCTAAACTATTAAGCTAATATATTTCTGAACCGTTAAATTTTATCAAAACTGTACAAAGTTGACAAATTAAATTTTTTGACAAATGGTTTCAAGTTTGTAAGGATCAGACAATAAATAACGGAATTATTGATACTTTCTATAGAAATAACTCCAATTTGTTAGAACTACAATGCAAATGGTTTTCTGCAGAAAAATTTTAATAACTCCATTATTTGTGTCAAATCCTCACAAAATTTGTACTGGTTAGATAATTAAATTTGTTAACTTTTTTTGTTATTTGTAAAATTTTGATAAAATTTACCGGTTTGAGATACTTGAGTATATAAATCTTTACTCATTTTGTATGGAAACGGTAGTATAAAGACGTTTAGAAAAAAATTTAAAAAAACTGAAAAAGAACACTTTTACCGAAATTGCAGCAAAATACGTCCGCTAGAATTTATCTTTTGGTCCGAGGCGATTTTAGTGATACAAATTTTGTTGAAAATGTGTTGATTAAAATATTTTACGTTTGATACCGCCTTGTAAACATTCGGCAGAGTCTGAAGGCAATTAGTTATCGAGCTTCCGGCACGGCGGGCGGCGTGGACCTAAAAATACCTCCTCCGCGGGTGCATCCACGCAGTCAATCGTGTTGAAACGGCCTCTGTTCTCGTGGTTTTCACCGGTTTTTAGGGTTTCTGCTAGCTGGTTTGTGGATCTGTGGATGTAAATTAAAATTGAGACAGAATAATATCTTATCTTGCGTGTGTTCCACTTGCCCCACGGTTTCGGGCTAATCTCAAAACAGGACACTTGCCCCACGGGGTTAACAGTCAGAAAAAATGACCGCTAAGAACAGGACACTTGCCCCACCAGAAGAGAGGGCGGTACAGCCCCTCCCCCAACGGCCTGCTGCTCTCTCGCCTCTCTCGCTCTCTCTCTCTCCCTCACTCGGCTTGGCTGGTGCTTGCCTGAATGCTCTGTTGCGTGACGTCATCATAAAGCGCAGTCCCGTATGAATTACATTGTAGCCCCCTGCTTCGCTTACTCACATTATGACTACATGCGTCCCACTAAAAAGTAGCCCTCTTTCCGTGGTGCGAGAACGAGAGTTGTGATGGTAAAAAAGTACTCCTAGAGTTATCGTATTCTCCGGCTTGGTGATATATTTAGTAAAGAACGCATGAATGATTCCTATCCACTAGTTTTTCTCTTTGGAATATTGCACACAGTGTATTGCATAAATTTAATTTTAAGATAGGCAATTAATTTAAAATTCACAAGAGATTTATATTAGATTACCTTCTCATGATGTATCGAAATCATCGTTGTACAATAACAACAACAAGGATGATTTTAATGTTTTTTTAATGGATCACTATTCCTAAAAAATATTCTGAAGAAAAAACTAGTAGACATTAAGCATTCTTGTTTTTTATACTAAATATACCACCAAGCCGGAGAATACGATAACTCTTTGAGTACTTTTTTACCATCACAACTCTCATTCTCGCGCCACGGAAAGAGGGTTACTTTAACTTACAGTTTTATGGGAGAAACTGTTTTGCACGCTCTCTTATTTTGATGTTAGCACTTTGTATTTCTTTTAATACTCGCATACGTTAATTATTATTGAATCTTGATATCGAATAACAAAGGAATCTTTATTTATGAATGTTAAGTGATCTATTCGGCTCAATTAGAGGGTCGCATGTAGTCGTAATGTGAGTAAGCGAAGCAGGGGGCTACAATGCAATAATTCATTGGGGACTGTGCTTTATGATGACGTCACGCAACAGAGCATTCAGGCAACCACCAGCCAAGCCGAGTGAGGGAGAGAGAGAGCGAGATAGGCGAGAGAGCAGCAGGCCGTTGGGGGAGGGGCTCTCTTATGGTGGGGCAAGTGTCCTGTTCATAGCGGTCATTTTTTCTGACTGTTAACCCCGTGGGGCAAGTGTCCTGTTGTGAGATGGGCCCGAAACCGTGGGGCAAAATGGATACACCCCTTATCTTATAAGCCTACGCAAGCTCCGTTTGTACGGGTAAACTTTTTTCGCTCCAAGGATTTTTGATTCTTTTATTGAATATGGGGGTTTTGGCCACCAGAAATCGATTGGAGCTGGTCCCATAGCTGGGAAAAATCCGGTTTTTGCGCTAGAGCACTTCAAAGCTTCCATGTTATCTTTATAGAGATTTTTTAAATTGAACAAAAATCAGCTGATAACTGTAGATATAAATCAACTAGTGGCTCTTAGGGACAAAAGCCCCTAATCATAAAATTAAAATAGCATGCACCATAGCGGATCACAATTATTCACTATGAAAGTTTCTAGAAAATTTAATTTTAATTTATTTTAACAATACCGTTTGAACAGGCTATTCGCCCCCAACAGTCCTATACTATTAGGCAACCCATTTGTAAATGCTTCATTCTGTCTGTTGTTAAACTTATATCGATCTATGAAAAATATGTTTATAAAGAAATCATAGTCCCTTTAAGCTATGACGGCTTTTTAATATAACATAGAAAATCGGCAATGAGAAAAAACATGACGGATGTTCAGCACCAATTTCAGAGGCAATTAACTTACAATACTTTGTATCATACCAATTTCAACATCTTCTTTGTCCCAAAATTGAATGGATTTTAGCTCCTGTCACTTCTTTTATTTTTTCTTCACCAAGTTTAAACACACCCGAACAAAATATATCATCTTCACTCACTGTTAGGCTAATATTCATCCCTCCAAATCAAATTCATGATTTTGTGTAAACAAAGCATAGATTAAAACAAAATCACTATACATGGAGAATCTCTCAGGAGAACCTTTCAGAAGATAATCTATTTTAAATATCTTTTTTAATATCTTTCTTTCCCATTTTGTTATGAAGTTTTTTACCTTCTACATTTTTTCCTAGTATGTTGGACAAACGACTTTTATTTTAACTCTCTCCAATAACTCTACAATATATGAAATGACCAAAAGGTTTCTGATAAAATTCAGCTAACAGAATACCAACCTTTCGTTGACGGATATACTTTAAGTTTCAATTAATGTATCATCGTCAATCAATATGATCATTTGACATTTTTCGTCATAAAGTAAACCCAAAACCTGTTTTAATTTAAATAAGGTAGGCGTTTCTAAAACCTAAATTCATCGCCCATTGCGTCCCCATCACGATCAGAATTTATTTCATAATTTGCATACAGGCTCAGTTTTTTTTACAATTTAAATTATTATAACATAACAGTAAAAAACCGCAGTCCATTTTCAATAGTTATTAAGGTTGGTAACGCTCCTAGTAAAAATTTTAGTTAATCAAAGCCTCAAAACGTCTTATTATAGTATTACCAATCTAGATATTATGTCATTTGGTTATTGATAGTTCTTACTCAATAGGCCTGTTATCATCTTTAACCTGTAGTTTTACCAAAGCGCAACACTCGTCGGCTTGGCGAGTGAGCGAAGCGAACGAGCCCGAAAAACTGGATATTGCGAGTGAACGGAGCGAACGAGCTTTGTTTGAGAAACAAAAGTAATAATTATACCGAGCATAAGCTCGGTTGGTACTTTAGATTTAATACAGGAAACAAATTGCACCTGATCCGGTTGATTAGTTTCACAATACAATGATTATCGCGTGATGCCAGTACCAGAGCCGGTCCGGTGCCGGGTTGAAGGTCAGGTGACCGCAGCGATCGCCGCGCCGATTCAATGGATTTCCCGGCCCGCGAGGTCATCCGCCATGACCATTTTCCTCCCGCTCGGTTGTCTTCCGCCAAAAACACTTGTTTCCACCACTACAGTTATGACTGGTATTATTTAACGCAAATTAGATTGGGAAGAAGTGCTTAGATGCATTTAATCTTTAATGTATAACAAATTGGGGTTTAACTTTGTATTTTGTGTAAAACCTTAAAGGATCAAGTTTTAAAATCTAAATTTAAGTACCGTGCAGTTTGGAATTATTTTATTTTCGTTATTACAAATTTAGCAATGCAATGTACCTATTTGATTTAGCCTTTTACGTACACTGGTATGCAGTGTAGGCCTATTGAACAATTGCGCTAAAAGAATTGCCAAAAATTTTAACCTTGTGAAGCTACCTTATTTTACAAATTATTGCGGGAGCCCCCTCCACCTTTCACTTCCCAAATTACAACATCAATGAATGGGTGTGAAGGTTCGTTTTGTGTATAGTTTTGTTTGTGTAGGCTATTAGTCCATATGGAATCCATATTAGTAAGGTCTTGGTTTTGCCCATTTCCTAGTTTTAATCAATCAAGTACCGGGTAAACCGAGCTTATGTTCGTAAAATTATGAAACGTCACTTTTCCTTTCTCAGACAATGCCGTTCGCTCCGCTCACTCGCCCTCTTCTTTTTAAAGACCAGGTCGTTCGCTTTGAATAGGTGCACCTTTGTATAAATTCGTTTATGCATGATGTAACACATTTGTTTATATCTACAATTATTAGCAAATTTGTCTTCAATTTTGTACCTTATTTGTCCATGATAACATAAGAACTTTGAAGAGCTGTAGGGCCGGAAACCGGATTTTTCCCAGCTATGGAACCAGTTCCAATCGATTTCCTTGGAGAGAAAAATCTTTTTGCTTAAACAAACATTGCTTTTTTTTTTGTATAATAATACGATATATAAAATATAATAAAAGATTTGTAGGTTTTTTTAATTTCGGAATATTATCGACAGATTTCAACATTTTCTATTTTCTTGATACAAATTCAATCAAAGCAAGCCAAAGCTGTTCCAAGTGTCAAAACAGCGATGGATCACTTCTATAATGGTTTGTGATGAAAATAGGGCTGTTGCTCCGACGCAGGCGGTGGAACGTGGAGTATACACATGTTCACATTACAATTCTTGTTTGGACACGTTTATATGACGCGAATGGGCGAGTGATTATCATAAATCATCCGCTCTCTTCTGGAGACCAAACATCGAGGCCGGGGCGGAAGTGGCACTTTCACGAGATAGGCCGACTGCAGTGTGACGCAGAAATCTATAGCAAAACACTCCAGCCGGTGAAAGTCGGCTCTATATTAGTGATGAATACTAGCGCTTGATCGGTACCAGTTGAAGTTTGTTTGTAGTAAACATTGCCGGATAATCAGTCAAATGTTTCTTTACGAGTACCAGTGGCGGAATTTTAGGAAGGAGTCGTACACTTGAGCCGCACGCTCCCCTATAAAAATATTTTTACTGTTGAAAGGAGTGGATATGGTTCAAGAAATTTAATCTGTTATTTCTGATACCGTATAGAACTATTTTTGGTTAGTCGTATAATAAGTGTTGAAAATTAATGTTGTTCAAATAATTTTGATAGGCTTATAAAAAATTATGCTTTAATGGTTGTCATTCTTGTGCCTGCGGATGCATCTACAGTATTTAGGCCGGCGACACAATGCCGGATTTTTCACCGGACTGATCGCATCGTACCGAGCGCTCTGGAGGCGTTTTTCTGGCGAAACATCAAAGACATTAAAAACATCAGAGTCAGGTTTACTGTCCCATGTAAGGTATTGTGTAAAGGTCAGCTTTGCTCCGTACGCCGTCCCGAGCGTCGCCCCGAACGTTCGCGATGATTCCCGTTTAAGCCAATGGAACGCATAATGGAACGTACCTCCCCTCTCTAAACTTCTTTCCCTCGCTCGGTGAATTTGTCCGGTACGTTGCTCGGTCCGATGTCTTGTTCGGGGAAATGTTCCGATTAAATTTACCTCCCTGCACGGTGCAATGTTCGGTTCGATGTTCAATCCGATGCACGGTCCTGAGCTAAGTCTGGTAGTGTGTCGCCACATTTAGGTATTTAATTCTTTGAACCATCAAATAAATTGTTTGCACCACGTATTGGCTATTCCCTATTGATTTAACTTCTCAGCAGTTACGTACAAGGACACAAGTAACAACACCCTTGCTGATTACAGATCACTCTCCGAACAGATCACCTTCAATACAGTAATAAATTTACTTTCTTGTAGCCTATTTGGGCCCTATATAACCGATAGGACTTTTATGTCATTTTACCTTTTATATCCGACATTAATGAACGATGGCGGATCTCCGCGATCGTGTGGCATGTTTAATGACATCGCAGCTCGGTTGCGTCACGTTTGTAATGATGTTTGATGTTTGTAATGATGATTTGTAATGACGGCGTGGACTCAGCCTCCCGGCGGCCTTGGAGTCGGCGCTATTGTTTGTCCCTACCTCCTGCGCAGGCGCGGTCGCAAACAAACAGGCCAAGCGAAGAATGTAAACTACCAAGTTGTTTTTTCTCTTTGGCGTTGCGATGTGTCTTTCGGATGTGTGAAGGTATAGTTTGCTTAGTAAACCGGAAGTTGAAAGGCCTATACAGGTCTTAAAAATGACACTCTGTAGGCCTACTTAATTAATTTTATAAATCGTAGGTTACAGTGCATTCAACTTGTAGCCTAAGAACGAATAGCCTTTCAAGTACCGTAGGTACTTGTTATGTAGGTTCCTTGTTCAAAATTTTAAAATCCTTAAAATTACAGAATATATTATATCATAATATTTCACCGTATATTAAATGTCTTTTAACTGTCCTCCCTGCAGAAATTTTTACTTACTTGATATCAACTTTAACTAACTATAGCAAAAACTGATACTTGCTATAAATTCAGGTTATTAAACGAGGATTTCACTATTTCTGTGCAGGTTTTTTTCGGCAAGGAAGAGCGAAATTACTGGTCAAATCCTTCATCCTTGATAGCTTATTCCGCGCATTTATTATTACATGCCCGCGGTTTGCTTTCCGTTGCCAAAAATTTCGCTCTGAGTAAAATCCAACAATGAATTATGGAAGCCAGAGATCCCCAAATAAAATAAATTTCAAAGATATCAACAACCCTCATCCTAAAAAATATACATGAAAGCTCTTTTATTGTAATTCAAGATTATCTATAAATGCAACTTTAGAATTAATTGATTCTTTAGATTAAAGAGACGTTCATTATTATTAGTTAAATATATCGCTGCTGAATTGATTAAGAAGATTGATTAAGAATCTTTGTTTCGTAAAGCAAACTTTTCTAACAAATAATGCGGCTAGCTTGACCTGTAGAAGTCAGAAGTAACTAAGACATTTTTATCTACATTCCGGTTAAAATTTGCACCTTCGGTAGAATTATTCTACCTTAAAATGATGATCCTGCAATTCGTTCAACGACTGCCTAAATGCGGGAATTTAAAATTTTTAAATACCAACATCACAAACACAGAAAAAAATATAAATTGGCAGGAAAAATTTTGTAAAAAATAAATATGCAACCGAATTTACCAAGATTAATGATCAAACGACAAAAACTAATCGAAACATAAAACATGTTGTATTGTAATATTTTCTTGTTTTTACCTTTAAAATAACATGCTGTCAAGTTTGAACCAATGGTTTTTGGACACCTTGTATGAGCAATGGACCAGGAATCGATATTTTCCGACACCGAATTGGTTGCCCGCCGTGATGTCGGATCCAAATCAGAACGCAGATTTCCCCGCAATATTCAGTCCTTTTTTAATATTCTAGGAGACCTGATCATAAGGTTTACTGCGTTAACTCAGCATAAAATGGATTTTATAAACTACTTGGGAAACCACTTCATGAAAAATGCTACTGTAACAGAGATCATTCCTGGGTTCATTCTGATCTTATCAGGACTGATAACGCAACTCATTGCGGACTTAGGGGATTTTATGGGTCGATGATGCTGGTGAGCCAGATAAATATTCCAAAACTTATAGGTTTTAAATCCGATTGCCCTAAAAATTACATTAATTTATTTATTCTACGTATGGTAATACGGTCTTAGTTTTATTTTCGTTTGCGTGAAAAAGTATAAAAATGCAATTTTTACGCTTCAACCACGAATTTCAAAAACATTTTTTAGTTTACTCTTTTATGAGACAATATGTCCGTACTAGTGCATATGTTGCTCGACATCGAGCAATTTATTTTCATACAATACAAAAGCTAAAATTAGTTCTAGATCAATGAAATCCGACCAATCCAATATTGTGAATATCAGTGATCACCAAAAACTACAGCTGTACGATAACAGGTGTTAAAATGCTCAAGCCAGTCTCAATGTCATTCTAATAGGAAAATTTAAATTTTAATTTGTGGATAGCACCCTTATTTTAAGTCCGATTATCCTAATTTTTTGGTGGAAACAACTACACACCAAGCCCTAACGACACTAAAAACTTGATAATCGTTTGAGAATTGTAGGGGGAGTTCTCAACACAAAAACCCTTAGCGTATTAAATAGGGCCTAAGTATAGATACACCCTAAATCATCTACTGGAAGTCACGGCCGGTCCGGGGCGAGATTCGTATAAATTATACGCACATCTTGTGTGGATTCCAGTACAGTCCAGATAAATTCGTTTCTGAGCGTAAATTTCAAGTACATTAACCCTCTCAACGTTTCAATGGCCCCTCTATTTATAAAATCTTCACGTTTTATCCAGTCCGTGTGCCCTTGACCTACGATGTAGGCCTACTCCCGTAGAGAATGATGACGTCACCGTAATCTACATCTTCAACACGCGTCGGTGGTTTCAGTTCGCAGACTAAAGACCATCCATGTACAAGAGAAGACAGACCGCCCGTTGCATGCCAGCACGTGTATGACTTGTGTGCTTTGCAGCGTAGTATTACGTGTCGGACCGCTGCAGTACTTAACTTGTCGTTTTCAAATTTAGCAAATTCATTTTAACTCATCTTAAAATGCATAGTAGTAGTCTGGCAACACCTAGCCAAAGTGGCTGACTATTTTAAAAATCGTTTACAAATGTATCTGTACCTGGATGAATTTTTATCTCGCATGATATGCTCATGACTCCATAATAATATTTCGTTGCAATTTGTGAATTCAAACCACCGAAAAACGCTTCCATTTCCAAACAAGTAAAGGTTTTGTTAAGCGTTTTTATCAATATATCAATCTATAGATAGGCCTAACTTTCTATTTCGCCATTCTCTAGATATACGATTTTATTCGTATCACATAATAATATGACAATTATTTGATAGGCTATAAGTGTTATATTTGTAGCGGTTTTACTGTGAACGTTGGTGATACGTGTTGGTCGAAATCTAAGTCATAAGTCATAAGTCATTTATTTGTCCAGAAGTGACATTACAAAAATGCATTGGCTATGTCAAAAAAATACACTTTCAAATACAATAAAACAATAGCAAAAATCTTTTGAATAAAACAATCCAAATAAACTATTACCTCATGTAGGCCTACACAGTCCAATACATTATCTCCCGTCAGCAATAAATTCCTGGACACTGTAGTAGCAGATTGTACGACTTTATGTCTGAATTTTACCTGCTCCCGTTGGGGCGCAGTAAAAATATTTTCGGGGGTACGACATTGTGTCGTCGCCCGCCTCAAGCGGCAGCGACGACACAAAGTCGTACCCTGGCTAATCTCCTCTCTCACTCTCTCTCGGCTTGCCTACCTGCATAGCCTGAGGTGTAGGCTTTGCTTTGGCGCACAGGTCTGCTCTCTCGGCGTCGGCGGACACCCCACATTGATTATGCTATTTATCTTTCCTTACTGAAATCTTACAATAAAGTAGTTTTTCGATATAGAAATAGTATAATTCGTTTCAACTACTGGACGCTAAAAGCATAACACTAAAATGTAATCAGGGGTTTTCACATAGAGGCAATGTTATTAAATAACATTGACAAAAACTGACTTAATCTGAACTTTTTGTTCTGTATCTGAACAACATCAACTGACTGAAAAAACACTCTTAGGCCAACATATACAGCAAATTCAATTAAGTGTACTAGACATTTATTAAATGTTACCGTTACCTTTATTGATCCCTTTAATACTTCCTCCGTGTGGGTTGTGTTTTTCTGTGTTGGGAAAGCGTCAATCCATTTTATTGCCCTTTTCAGTTTACTCAATTTTTTAAAACTTTACATTTAGTTTTAAAACGTCTAAATTTTACATATTTCTTTTTTGAAGAATACTATGCATTAGTCAACCTCATTCTAATATTCGTAATGATAGATTACGTCATGTATAAATGTTATCAAAGTGTGAAGTAAATTGAAATGGGATAAAAACAATCTTTTTATATAGTAAAATAGTGCATTTAAGGGTCTAGAGAGAAACGATGAACGGATCAAGGATATTTTGATATCAATGGATTTCTTATGGTCCCTGAGAGGAAAAATATGGCACCCCTGAGAATATGCCTTAAAACTCTGTAAAATGAATTTTAAACTTTATTTAGACCAATCGAAGACGTTATTTTGTCGATTGGTTTACTGCTCCTGGTGATCCATGTCCTACACTAATATTTCATACCACTGCTGATTTAAAAATTAAATTTAGTAAACAAAGCAGACAACTCCAATTCTCCGCCATTATTGTCAGACGATAAAATTTTCAACAAAAGATTGTTCAACATTGTAGTTACTTTGAGAGTGGTAAAATAAATAGTTAACGTTTGCTATGATTAAGTGAAATTTCGGTTACTATATAAATAGAGTTTACTTATTGTATTTACTATAGGCCTTTTTAAACTTATGGTTTACAGATTAATCTGTTTACACTACTTATATCTTAACTATAAATTAATGAAATGTTATTTTTGAAAATAAAAATAAATAAATTTTAGTACATTGAGTGGTTATTTTTGTTATAATTAAATTATGTAACTACTTAAAATTGTCATGTAGGATAATGTGATTCTTACTGTTTAGTTTACTGGTCTCACTAACGTACAAAAGGGTGTACAAAAATTTGAAGGTACAGGAGACGAACTATGAATAAATAATAATTAAAAGACTCGAGAAGAAATACTAAGACTTTGGAAGGAGATCTAAATAAAGTGCAATTGCAATCAAGAGACCAAGAAAACCCCTTTTGAATAGTGAGTGACGTTTGAAAGAATCATAATACCAATTGACAATACAAACGAAATTCACACTGTACCTAACTGTACCGGAATTTATACTACCGGACGGTTCACATTACTAATTAAATGGCAAAATTGTAAGTTTAAATATTATGTTGTCAGGGATTTATTTTTAGGGAAATTTTATTGTCAGGGAAATTTTTGTCACCATTTAAACTTATAAATACTTATAAACTTATAAAAACTTATAAAACAATTAGTTTAATTTTGTTATTGTGATTTGTCTACTAATATAACCTTAATTTGCCTTAATTAGTCTATATTCACATCTAACAACTACAATTGGGATAATTTCACTCCTTTCCTACGCGAAGTGTCAATGATCTCTAGCTGTCAGTCCCTCGTTAAACCTCCCCTCTCGGGGTACGACAACATGTCGTCGCCCGCCTCAAGCGGCAGCGACGACATGTTGTCGTACCCCCGCAGAGCAGGTATGGTGCGGCCGCAGGTAAAATTGGCCACGACGACATGTTGTCGCTTTACCGTAGTAGCAGCCTATCTATCAATTTATTGTGATACAATACAAATGTTACTTTTAATTGATTAATTAATTTCTTACTTTTAGTTCTAAATCGATGACATCCAACCAATCCAATACTGTGAATATCTGTAATCACCAAAAACTACACGGATTTACAGCTGAACATAAACAGACGTTTATAATTCTTTATTCAATCCCAATGTTATTTTAATTGGAAATTTTTTATTTCAATGGTGGATAGCGCCTTTATTTTCAGTCCGATTCTCATGAGTTTTTGGCGGAAACAACTACAGACCAAGCCCTATCCAACGACACCAAAAACTTAAAAATCGGTTGAAAATTGTAGGAGGAGTTCTCTACAAAAAATCCTCAGCGGATTAAATAAGTACTAGGGGTCGCCCACTGGTCGAAATTCGACCAAAAACTCAATTCTTCTTCAGTCAATTAGATTCAAAAGGTTTTATAACTGAAACATCTGTTCTTCCTGGTTTGCTAGCTTTGTTATTGTAACAGCTGTCTAATGATTCAATCAATTATCCTTCTCCCATAAGATTAACATTGAAACTTTGAAAGCCCATAGGGCGTAGCCCTGAAGGCCGATTGAAATTATAATGCGATTCTGCTCATCTACAGGACACTTCCTTTCTAGCGGTATGCACTACTTTCTCCTACAATACACACAAGCTGAGAAAAAAGGAGGAAAAGAAACATGCTTGCCTATTAATATATAGATAGATAAACTCAAATTGGTCGTTGAACAATAGAAATCATTTATGGACTCTTTTAAGTAAAACAATGAAATTCGCACGAATAACTCCATGAATTATTGTTGCAAATAATGTACAAATTGGGTTGTTACTATATGCTAACTATAGAGTCCGATTCAGTAGAGCATGTTTGCAAATAATTTATTTTCTCATAGTTCTGCTCAAAGTAATTGGTGTGTAATCCTTTGAGCGCCCATCCATTTATGAAGACTATAGGAACAAAGTATTCATAACCCTATAATGTACGGACAGCTCATGTTAATGATAATTAGTCGCTTCTGAACTTCTGGGTAGAATAAAGCGCTGACGTTTGTGTTAGGTTTCCAAATTTATGTTGCAAGCGCTTCTTTTTCGTCTCTTGTACAAACAAATTTCTTCTCTAGACGAATTTGTTTACAAAAACCCTAACACTAACATGCGCCTTCTTAAATCCAACCGACTGATCAAATACAACGGAATTCGTTTCTTTATTTTAAAACCCATTAAGATGTTAGTAAATAAATACTGTAGGCTACTACTACAAATGGCTTTTTCTGTATTTCGTGGGTCAGAACTTTTACAGCATTTCCAGAAAAATGTCCCGACTTTTACGTCAAAAATATTTTAGTAATTTTATTATTTTAAGTTTAGCCTAAGTTTTAAATGAAAAATATACTTTTCATCACACTGTACGGGAACAGCTATATTCATCACCAGCTGAGAGTGTAGAAAAACCGTTTTCCCTCTCTAGAAAGGGAAAATCAGCTGTTGATTTTCCCACACTAGTAATTAGTTATGATTACTGACACAAGTAGCGCTAGCAGTGCTAAGAGTATATTATTCCCTAAATCAGCTGTTCTCAATAATGTAATCAGCTGTGTAAAACAGAATCACTGTTTTCATTGTACTGCGGAAATCAATTGAGCATCCATAGGTGGTTTCTTAAACTTGCATTATTTAATTAATTACTATTATTAATTATCTACAGTGTGATGAAAAATATCGTTCATAACTCGAGTAGAAAGTGTTATTCCGTGCCTTGATCGAAATTCCGCGCTCGGCTAAAGCCTCGCGCGTAAACTCGATCTCGGCCAGGAAAAGACGCTTTCCACTCTTGTTATGAAATTAATATACGATACATTTTAATACATTATTTTTTTATACGGTTGTTCTAATTCATGCATTGCAAAATTATCGAAAAGTAAATGGGCGTTTATTGAACTCGACATCTTACAGCCATAGGACGGTTGGACAATTTATTTTGCTGATTTATTAAGGTGTAAATTAGCGTATCGCCGATGAATTAGCAATGTGGGGGCTACCGTAGACTCGGTTGCAATGTAGTAACTTGGTTCTAAATTGGTTATCGTGTGACAGATAGAATTTGAAAATGTAAAATTTATAGCGTTCAATTAAAAATAGTAGTCCCAGTTAATGCTTTTAACGATAGATATGATAATTTTAAAATAATATTTCCCACTATCTCTAGTCTGATCGATTCCTGGAGATTTATTTCTTCGTTACTTCATCATAGGTTGTCCGAGATCGGTTTCACACCTACTACATTCCGATGCGCACCTGGATGGATGTTTTCCCTCCCCTCCATGGTTTCTCACATTGCAAATCAGAGTTACACAGCAGTGGGCGTGCATCATTTGCGCATCATGCGGAGAGCCAGGTAGAAGGGATACTTGTTTTGCGCATCGAGCTCCAGGGGGCTCTCAGTTATATGCATCGTTTGCGCATCGCAGGGTGGTAGAAGTGGCATTATTTTTATTTACAAAGTTATTGAAAACTCATGTCCGTGTTCAAATGGTCTTTTGAATGATTAAACGTGTTTGGCATAAGACATATAAGTTTAAAAATTAGCAAAACAATATTCAACAGAACAGAAATAATGGCAAATAATCGGACACAATATCACGGCCTTGACCCGTACATTAACACTTGGATTTCATGTTTACCATTTGTAGTTTGTTTCTATTGCAACAGTGAATTTTATGAGTAGTTTTATTCTGAGGAGTTAGTATAGGAGAGGCTGCTATCTACAGTTAGAATAGAGGCAAACTTGCCATAGAAACAATTCGTACAAAACATTTCAACCTGAGCAATTACAGTAATGCAATCCTCACCAACCATTGAAAGTAAAATAAGTAAACACTCAATGCATTACAAAAAAGGTTTATACATTACCAACTTAAATCATTCATGAATGTGCGATACACATGTGTTGCCGTCCAGTGGTATGAGTGGGGACGACTGTTTGCGAATTGTTGTCGACAGGCTGAGGCTACCTGGACGGGAGGGTGCGCAAATGATGCAAGGGGATTAGGCGACCCTTCGAAATGTTTTACAGAGGGATTAAAAAGTGCGCAAATGATGAACGACCACAGCAGTAACGCCCCCCCCCCCCCCACCGATCACCAGCCAATGTTAGTTTCAAAACCAAACGCCAAACAAACCTTCTTTGAGGCTCCAAACAAACTCGTGTCGCGCCTCGTTCATTATTTAAACAAGTTAAATAAATTAACCGTTGCAAAGTGTTGAAAACATGTTATTTTCGGGAAAGATGCCAGTGTTTGCACCACCAGAGTTTAGGTGGGTTTTAACTTTTTTGTTTAGATATTTTATCTCCTTTGAAGTGCGTCGAATAATTCAAGACGGTTTGATATTGAACAGTGGGCCTAATGAATACATTTATTTACTGTAGTTAATTATTTGCAGTTTCATTTGTATTTAAATTTAATTTACAGTGATTAGTCCTATTGCCATATCGGTTTTACACATCATCGATAACCATACGTTAGAGTCTATTATATAAATAGCTTGTAGGTTCTAAAGCCCCTAATCATAAATTTAAAATATAATTGACAATAGCGGATTACCAGTACTTTACTATACGACTGTTTCCAGAAGATTTAACTTAAAAAAATGATAAAATTTTAGCAACATCGTTATCATAGATCGTCCGCCTCGAAAACACTCTTTACACAGAGAGATTCCTACTACTATTAAGGATACTACTATTAAGGTACTACTATTAAGGCCTCCTGTACTATTAAGGTAGGCTATCTGTTATAAATGCTTCATTTTGTCGAATTTTTTAACATTTATCGATCTATGGAAAATAAACTTTTGAAATAAATAGTCCTTGAACTATTACGACCTAAGCAGACTTTTATAAACCCCACATGATGTTCTCATGGAGGATATGGAGAATTTTTTACTTTATTTCCGTCTCTTGGTTACTTTATTAACATGCCAATATTTTTCCCTCGTGAATGAGACGGAGACCTTTAGTTCGAGACCCCTCCCATCATCCCACGGTTTGTGAAACGCTCGAAATGTTTTTACAAAAGTTCTCTTACAGAATTGTACATAAGGATATCGACATACTTGTGGTTTCGTAGCCTACTTGCCAAAATTATGTTTATGAATTATTATAATCAAGCGTTGTACACAAGTATTTTGTTAAGTATTTCGTTTTACGAATCAGGTTTCTTACACCTAATTCAAACTAAATCTACTAGGCCCTGTAGTCCTTTAGGCAAATTATCAAATCTGTGCAAATGTTTAAACATGCTGCTGTTGAGCCAGTCATGGTCGAGAGGTATTCACGGAGTGGGAGAAAGAAAGCGCCGCTTGACCCGGGCGACTTTCTCCCAACATCAACGCCGCCCGCGTAGTTTTCTATCACCCTTTGTGCGCTTTTTGCGACGAGAGCCTTATTTTTACCGAACCGGCAGCAGCCTCAACAATCGCGGGAGTGTGGAAGGGGGAGTGGATGCATGGACAGAGCCGTTAGATACTAGATCAAAGTCCAGCGAGCGGCGGCGGCGCGCGACCTTGAACGTGAACGTGAGGGGAGCGGTGGAGGCTGGGGTCAGCGCAGCGCCAGTCAGTTCTCGGCAGTGCGTGCCGGCCATGCGGCAGTGCAGCAGCGATGCCCCACACCAAGCTCGACCGCGCCGTCAGCATGAACACGGACAACCGTCCACACCGCGACCTCAAGACCAAGACGGTCACGCCGTCGCTACTCAACCGGTGGAAGAGCTTCCGCAACAGCATCCACCATCGGCCGCCGTCGGGCGATAGGCTGCCGTTCGGGGACTCGCCACCCGCCACCGACGACGTGGGGATGGTCTTCTTCGAGGAGGAGACCAGCCATGACGAACTCAGCATCAAAATATGCAAGGACACCATCCGTCAGACGATCCTGGACAACATGCGGATGGCGTCGCGGGACGTGAGGATCCTGCTGGACATCGAGAGCGGCCAGCTGGGCAGCAACGATCTAGAGCCACTTTCATCAAAAGCCAGCAAGACCGAGAGGAATATAATTTTTCTGTGGTGTGCTTTTTGAAGAAGTTGGATTTTCTGGAGCTGCTAGAAAAACAAGGTGTGGATGTGAATTTTACCATCCAGGGAGAGGGGCTATCGGCTCTCCACTTGGCTTCGTTCAGTGGTTGTGGAGGTGCGCGAAGTGGTTGATCACCAAGGGTGCCGATATCACTCGATGCCTGAGTCTTATTCGCCCCTGCACTGCGCCGTGCTAGGCAACTCAACAGAGACGACTAAACTGCTACTGAAGTGCAGGGCGGAGCTGAAAGACACTGTGTTGCACTCCGCGGTCAGAGTGAATGCTGTGGAATGTCTGTCGCTCCTGGTCCAGCAGAACGTGGACATCAACTGCTTGGACGTCACGGGAATGTCGCCGCTTCACATCGCAGCTGACCGCAGGATGGAGCAGTGTCTCAAAGTTCTGTTGGATTGTAAAAAGATCGATGTGAATCTCGAGACCAAAGAGAAGAAGAACACCGCATTGCATTTGGCCAGTGAAGGAGGATATGCAGATTGTGTAGTGATGTTGATTTCCGAAGGTGCGATAGTCGACAAGCATAATGTGAAACAACAGACTCCACTTCACCTTGCAGCGAAGTGTCAAGGCGTGGAGTGTGTTGAGGCTCTATTGAAGGCCGGAGCAGATGTCAATGCTGTGGATGCCGATAACATCACTCCACTGCGTGCAGCCATGGGCAAAGCGCTTCTGGCATACAACACTTTGGAAACATTAATTTCTTGGGGTGCCGATGTAAAGTGAGAGATAAATACGGGTTTTCAGCTCTTCATGTTGCCGCCTTAAACGAGTTATCTCAATGTGTCGATGCATTGATCATGAAAGGTGCCGATGTGAGTGCTAAGACAAAAGGTGGATTGACTCCTCTCAGTATTATCAGCAGAAAAACCCCGGCTTGTTTGGCCACTATTTGTAAAAAGCTAGATAGCTCGATATCCCTCCATGATCCTGAGGCATCCAACAGGGAGGTAGAGGTAAAACTTGATTTTCGATATTTACTACAGCATTCTTCTAGCGGTGAATGTGGACTTTTGAAAACCTTAGTTGACGAAGGACAGAAAAACATGCTTGAACATCCATTATGTGGTGCGTTTTTGTGCTTAAAATGGCAGAAGATCAGAAGGTTTTATTTTTTGAGACTTTTTTTGAGTGCCATCTTTGTATTGTTTTTAACACTTTATGTGATGACAGCCCTTGCTCATAATTGTTACAATGCTGCTAGAAACGTTAGTATAGAAGACTCTAACCTATGCCGTAACAAGTCAATGGTGCAGCCAGTGCTCATAGATAACCCTCATGTGATCGAGGTAACTTGGTATATCCTTTTGTTATTCACGATTGTAGAAATCCTTCGAAAGCTTTTCGGTTTGGCAGGTTACCGTTCTGTCAGACAGTATTTCTTCCAGTGTCAAACATGATAGAATGGTTTACAGTGTTCAGCGTATTTGCCACTTCTTTCATCTATACCGGAAGAACATACACTTGGCAAAATCACATTGGAGCTTTCGGTGTACTTTGCGCCTGGACAAACTTGATGGTTATGATCGGGCAGCACCCCCGATCTTCGGAACGTACGTAGCGATGTTTACAAAAGTGCAAGGAGAGTTTGCAAAATTATTTTAGCCTACGCATTCTCCTTATTGGATTCACAGTGAGTTTCTGTGTCATCTTCCAACATCCAAAGACTTCAACAACCCCGCTGATCGGCTTTGTGAAGGTGCTCGTGATGATGACGGAGAGCTAGACATGGACATGCTTGTCAGCACCGACGGCAAGGACAACATCCTTCTCGACATCAGCGCTCACATCACATATGTCCTATTCCTGCTCTTCGTCACTGTCGTGCTGATGAATCTGCTGGTGGGTATCGCAGTCCACGACATCCAAGGGCTGCACAAGACCGCCGGACTTTCCAAACTGGTCAGACAGACGGAGTTGATATCCTTCCTGGAGATCGCGCTGTTCCAAGGCTACGTTCCGCGGAAGATCATCGATGTGTTGAAGTGGCCCGCGCTGGTATCGCCCTCCGCGTATCGCGTCGTGCTGCACGTCAAGCCGCTGAATCCTCGAGAGAATCGGCTGCCCAAGCAGATCCTGATGGCGGCGTACGAGATTGCCAGGGAGCGGAGGAAATGCAGCAGCAACTCACCGGCCCCCACCACAACCCACCGGTACGCCAACGACGCCAAGGAGGACAACTACAAGCAACTGGCCGAGGAGGTCAAGAACTTGAACAGCTACTTCCAGGACCAGCAGCAGAGTTTGAACAGTTGTTGCAAATTCTCGGGAGTAAAGAAGCCATTAAGGAGGTCTCCGACTAGCCTGCTACAGTCCAAACAAGTAGGCCCTAACTAAAACCATCATAATGATATTTTTTACTTGTTGTATTGTTGACATTTTTGTGTCATTTTGTTGTAAATTTTATGTAGTATGTACTTTTTTTTCCAATTGCATAAGCAAAAGTTTTGCAAAGGTAGAAATGTTTTCGAATTTCAGAGTGTATCCTTCGCCAAAAAAAGATAGAATTGACTATATTGAATTTAAAGCTAAGGTCAAATTTTTAAAGATAATAATAATGTTTTGAATTAATTTATCAAAAGCAATACAATAAAATACATAACTTTTTTTCATAATAGTAGGCCTACTTTTTTTATCAATATGCATATTCTATCCAAGAACAATAAAAATTAATTTATTTCAGTAATTTTTGAATGGAGAATTGTCCAGGTACTTTTTTAACTCCACTGAAGAATTGGTCTGGACATTTAAAAATTATTGTTGATGGACCTTAGGGACCTTAGCTCTTATGTTTGGTAATAAGAGAGAGGGAGGGAAGTATACGTCGTATCCAGGAGAAATACTTATAATAAGGACTTGACTAAAAATGGAGGTTGATTACACAGTACCCTATGAATGATAATGCTAAACACCTTAAATTGTTAAGAAACGTTTTAAACATGCATGTATGCACTAAACAAAATATTATAATGACAATAATGACCTTTGAAATAACTTGAATTTTTTATGAACTATTGAAAAAAATATTTTATTTGGTTTGAAAATTACTGGAAATTATCATAAAACTCATTTTACAAACATAAAACAATTCTGATCAAATGCTACTGCATTAAATTACTAACATTGCTTTCAAGCTTGCAAGTTTCTGATTTTAATATTTTACTACCTGCATAGATAACTTTTATCATGTCAAAATAAGAACTTTTTACATAAAAAATTGAAAATAAATTACTAACTTGACAACATATTAATTTCCAAGAAAAAAATTTTCTTGCCTAAAGACAAAAATTTTAAATAATTGTTCAAAGTCAAGAGTACAAGAAGAATTGGTATCTTAATGCTGGATTTCCGGTTGCTCAGGAGTGTGTAATACAATTGTTTTATTGTTTTTAAAATACATCTACGACTTTAGTTTTGTTTCATTTGTGTGTCTATTGGTTTTAATGAAGAAAGACCAATAAATATAATAAAAGCCTTCAAACATTTACTGGGGACACATATTTGCTGACATGGTTTTAAATTATTATTTTATACATCAAATATCACCAGACAATAATTTAATTTTAGATTGGCTCAAAAATATAATGTAGTCAGAGGAGGAAGATACTTGAGATATTCTAGGCAAGAATTTGTGTTTGTATCATGAAACTTTGTTTACTCAATATAGCAAATTTATTTGGCACACCAAAAAACTTTTTCTTATTGTATTTGTGTTGAGAATAATTCAAAGTAGTATATGATATACCAATAGGCTATTTTTCAAACTTACTATCCTTACCTTCCCTTAACTTGTTCCATATCTAGAATTTTTTTTCATATACAATGAAAAATTCTGTAAACGTTCTACAGATTTGTACTCTTATTTTTAGAGTTCAAGGTTAGCTGTTAGGCTAGTTTTACAGTGCCAGAAATGTGGCATATAAATTCAATCTAATCGCACCTCCCTTTCCATCTAGAAATATGTTTGAGTAAGTTTTGAGCTTCATGTTTCTTAAAATATCATTGTCTTTTGCGCTTGGATTTAAGCAATAAATTTTAACTGTTTTGAAATAAAAAGGAACAGACATTTAAATGTGGCATATAAGGATACTAAACCATATGTAATCAAACAAATTTCATCTTTATCTTTTTTTGTTCTTTCGCTTATACAAATCATAATGAAATACTCTGCCTACACAAATACCCCTGCAATAAATTTGACAATACAACACTCCTTTTACAAAATTCCTTCAACAATCCCTTTAGGTACTTTTCCCTTTGTATTACGGCATTAATACCTTTCTTTTTACAATTCACTTTTAAAATATTTCCTACTTGAGATGAGTGTTGCATCATATTATTGTTATACATTCAATATTCAATAATATTGCTATTCAATAATATTTTAAATTGGAAAGTTGTAAAAAATCCTTTAATTTCAGCTTAAAAAATCCTTTAATTTCAGCTTAAACTTCTTAATTTCACTCTTACCTCTCATGTTATTCGGGAGATGATTTTTTTAATTTTACAACACTATACGATGGTCATTGCTTATACTTTTCCTTTTTTAGCGAATTTTTTAGCGAAAACCCTGTTTCTCGCATATTTATTGGAATAACTTGATAAAATTTGATATGTACGTTCACTAGGTAGGGTTTAACTGATATTTGCTTACAACACCCATATGGCGGCAAACCTACAAACTCACCCCAATGGGGTTTATGGGGAAAATTAAAAGTGCCAAATATTGATACAATGTGATTGATACAATTTACCTTACCTAACTATTACATTTCCTAACAAAACTAACATTTTCTAACAACATCCCATGGCAAACTTATTCCTACGGTGTTTATGGGGAAAATACAAAATCTCAAGATCCTTTGGAAATTCGCTGAGTACGCAGGTCTACTGCGACAGGGTTATTTTATTATTGTGTACTTATATCTATTTCTAGTTTCATAATTATGTATATAACATTGCCGCTTACGGTGTCTTTCATTGCTTCTCACAAACAGTATGGTTTGACAAATGGCTATTAACTGTCATAAAATGTAATTATTTTAAATATTTTTGACAGGATTGTTCCTCTTTTAAGTTAAGTATACAGCTAAAAAGGTGTATAAAGATAAACAAAATTGAAAAATATTAAACACAACCTAATGGTAATTTTTTAAGAATGAAAAAAAGTAGTTCTAATCGGACCAAAAGTCTTTTTCAGTCTTAATCAAATAGGCAAGCGATTGTTCTGTGTTGTATCGTCTTAGTTACATTTTACCAGCTAATCTTACAAAAATAATTTGAACAGAATGTTTTCAAACAGATAAATTTATAAAGATTCAAGGTAATGGCTAATTAACCATTAGGGTTAGGAGCTCCGACACTTCTTGGAATACATGTTAATGTTATACTAAGGATTGATCAAACTGTGAATCTAATAATATGTGCTTTTTATAGTTTGTTCGGTAGTCTTACTCAATTTAAAAAGAAACTCATTTTCGATTTATAGATTTATTCTGTTATGCTGTTCTTGATAAACATCAGATAATGGAGTACCCTCATTTAAACATGAATTTTAATCAATTGGCCGTCTAGTGTAAACTGGTTTGTAACGAATTGATGAATTTGTCCTCTCACACTTTAAAATTAGAAGGCAAGTTAAATATTGTTTAATAGTGTGCATATAGGCTAAGTGGTACAACTGCATTGTTGCATAAAAAATTCTAAAATAATGTTTAAGTTCCTCCTGATAAGTTCCTCTTGAGCAATGTATTGGTGATTTATATTGTGTTATTTTGGTAAAGTCCCTTTTATACTTGTACAGTGTAAATTTAACATTTTAAACTATATCAGTACTTACCTGAATGTCAATTGTGAATATTGATTTGTAAAGAGTTATGTGTTTCAAACATAAAAATATTTCCAGTTTGTATACTTGTTTTCTTTCTAGTCCCATTCCCCAAAACTAAAACCCAGATTTTGCACAAATTCTTGTGTTTTTTCCATGTTATTAGTGAACTCAAGCCAGTGGTTTACTGGTTTTCCAAACCAACGTCATACACATTTGCGACTCAAACGGACTAAAAGAAACTGGATTATAATGGTGTCATGATCGGTTGTAGAGTTAACTTGTATGCGAACTACCAAGCACGCTAGTGAACCCTCACTTGCGCTCCAAGCCTTCGATATACATTTAATATTATTATGTATTTATTTATTTATGTGAATAGTGCTGTGTGTGAATGGTGGTAATGACTCTTTGTGGATACAAAGAATGTCATCATTACGTGTTATATGGAGCTTTCTTAGTTAAATGGGCATTATCACCGTCTTTTTTATTATTTTTTTTAACTATGCACTGTAGAATGAATAATTATGATAATTATTTTAAACCTTATGCTATGCATTCATTTATTATGACATACATCTTTTAAATTTTTCATACATCGTTTTTATAAGCTGAACTGCTTCTGAATAGCAGATTATTTACATATCTGAAAATAAAAAATTTTAAAACATAGATTAGTTACTTCTTTCTGATGTGGAAGCCTAGAATAGCACTTCTTTCTTTTCTGAAGGCTTGTTTTAAATGTGGATAATCTTCCATTCCCTCTTTTTTACTTAAGTCAAAATAATAAAAGAAAACATCATCCAAAACGTAAAATATTTATAGGTAATAATGATGCCAACTTTTTCATTCTGGATAAATAAAGTGGTTTCACTATTTTGCCAAGCATGATTTGTTGGTAGTGCACAGGTTATGAAAGGGAGAGTTTTGTTCGGCTGCCTCTTGAAACAGTATTGCCGCAACTCTCTAAAATGCACAGCGAGTGACAAGTCACTGTTTGTACATTGGGAAACCCCACACCTCTTGCAGGGGTCACACAGGTGCCATAGGTTTTGCCCACACAGGTGCAACGAACCCACAAAAAAACCCACAAAGGAAACGTAAACATTTGATTTTTAGCGAATTTTATTACCTGGAAGAACTGAGTATGTGAATAAACAGCCACAAGCACAAAAAGTGTCTCGGACACTTAATTGAGGTTCACAGTGAACAAAAATCGCTATAGAACAATCGCTTCAGGGACAAATGACATTAGCGACTATCGCAAGAGTCGCTCTAGAGTTAACACACCTTTAAATGGTGGCCCTGCCAGACGATGGCGGACTCTCAGTTGAGACACTATTGCAAGTGGCCGGGCCACCGTTTCAGCGTCCTGCTTATGTAATATCTCTCATTGGATTCTACTGTATGTTAATGCGAGTGTCCTAATATAATACCCACCGGTTACGACTTAAGACTGTCAAGATGACCTTGGGGTCTCCTGGATGGGATGCGTTCTAACTGAACCCCCTCTCTAAGGTATATAAAAAATTTATCCCTCAAAGGTAAAAAGTTATAAAGCTCAATATTTTTGGACAATCTGTTAAAAAATATTCTTATACTACATTTTAAGCTTCCCACTATAGCAAAAGTTCTTCTTGGACTTGTGTAATATCAGATATCCATATGGAAGGTACAATGATCTACCATTTTAGTGCTGATATGTGTTCAAGATCTCAATTGTTAATGTTTGCAGTTCACCAATATTTGACTCACCAAGCGGCAAGCATATATTTAAAATACAGTAGACTCCCTCTTAACCGGCCTACCCTAACACAAAAATGACATATTTTTAACCGGCCATTTTTTATCTCAACATCGCTTTAACCGGCTGTGTTTCGCCGAAAACGTAGTTTTCTTATCTACTGAATTATTCAATTCAAACGTTATTTCATATTGAAGTTCTCAAACCAATTAAAATGTAACGTTCTGGATGGAAGTGTATGCCATCAAAAGTCAATGTGTTTGGACCTACAGTACTATCCAGTAGACCACAATAAAGAAACAAATCATTATTAATTTATTTTGTTGTGGATTTCATGGGTGTCCGATTTCAGCTATAAATCACATATAGTAGTGTATTTAAAGTTGTTTTCAAGTGATAATTATATTTAGGCCATATAATTGTAGGTTGGAGTTCTTAAATAAACATCGGTTTAACCGGCCAATTCATTATCCAGCCGCGGTCTGGTCCCGAGGTGGCCGGTTAAGAGGGAGTCTACTGTACTGCTTTATATGTGCTTTATATGGCACGGTGCATAGAAGCTCCTTGTGATGTTTTCATGTCGGTCCGATGTTGCAGCTGCTGTTTCCGCTGCATTTCACCGGGATGATCAACAAGGTGGACGTGGAAGCGACAGTCGTGGCGGGAGGCTACATGTCGCAGGCCGGCGCCATCCGCTACGGCATCTCCATGGCGCTGCGCAGCTTCGTGTCCACGGATATGGTCGAGCAGATGAGACTGGGTGAGTCACCCAACATCCCCAACGATTGACATTTTTGCTTTAAAAAGAGGTCTATACCAATTTTTTGTTGTTTTTCGTCAAAGTCGGTTGCAAAAAGCACTACTTATTATACCACGTGTCCCAGACCACCCGTACACCCCTTTTAAAATCTAAACAATTAATTATTCACAAAAACAAATTGTGCCATTATAAGTAAATCTGTTGCGCTCTATCCATTGATGATAATTTCAATGTACAGGGTGTACCAGAAGCAACCTATCCAGACCTGGAAGTCATTAATTTTAAATACGAACCCCCACTTTCTATGGTATTTTATGATTCTATACTTAATTTTAAGACAACTTTACAATTTAATGTGTACCCGTAATCCTAACGGTTTGGGAGATAATAGAGGTAGAAGTTTGGTTTTTTCCCCTAAGAATAACATGGAGCTAAATTTCACATCCATTATCTCTGAAACATTTCCTATTAAAACTAAAAAGGCCTAGCATAAAAATGCCCGAGCTTCTTCTTTTAAACACTTTAACATCATAAATGATTAGTTTTGTCATAAATTATTTCTTTCCTAATAATTTTCCAATATGGTGGAGATAATTTTAAATGTATAGAAAATCAAAATTAATTACGTAAAAATTTGTATTTTATGATGAAACATGATTTTAAATGAGCTTATAAGATACTTTTATGCTTGGACAGTTATGTTAAAGGTAAGAGTTTCAGTGTTAATTGATATGAAAATTTGCTATATGTTATTCTTATGTGAAAAAACAAAACTTCCAACGCCATTATCTTCCAAACCGTTAGGATTACGGGTACACATCAAAATGTAAAGTAGTCTTAAAATTATGTCTAGAATTCGAAAATGTCATAAAAAATGGGGGTTTGTATTTAAAATTAATGACTTCCGGTCTGAATAGGTTACTTCTGGTACATACTATACATTGAAATTATCATCTATGGATAGAGCGAAATGGATTCACCTATAATGGCACAATTTGTTTTTGTGAATAATTAATTTTCTAGTTTTTAAAAGGGGTATACGGGTGGTCTGGGACACCCGTTATTACACTTATTATAAAGAGGTACATTATTAAACCATATATGATTATTTGTACTTTGATTTAACTGCCTGAAATTGGTTTCAGAACTTAGCGTGACTTTTAAATACTAATGCAAGTTGAGTAGGAAAGTAACAACTTAAAAATATGGTTGTTCTGAGTTTTCTGGTGGTTTTACTGCAATAAACACTGATCTCAGACGTTTCAGGGAAAAAGTAGGGCACAACAACTACCCCTTGAAAAATAACTAAAGAGTGTTTAGAAACAACTTAAAAAGTATTTGTTTTCTGAGTGTTCCTAGACAACCCATCATTCCATTTCAATGTTTATTAAATTCCAGAAATAGTATATTTTGTCACTAGTCCGGAAAGCGGAAAGTGGTCGTTATCGGTGCAAGATCAAGTTTCAAGTACGAGGCGAAGCCTGGTACTTGAATTCGATCGAGCACCGATATACCACTTTCGGACGAGTTACGAACAGTACTTTTCATCATACAACCTTTAATATAGTTTGGATAAAAATTAATAAATTTTAACCTATATACCCCCTCTTACGTTGTTATTTGTTTATCTTGTATTTGAACTATTTACAGCTGTTATTAAAAATAATAGTCCCGAAAACCACTGTTTCGCGGTCTAGTCCCAAAAACTTTGTTTACCAACACGTTTATCCAACCCACCAGGAATCAACTAGTTTTTTATCACAGCTGACCGAAAACAACGTTTATCGCAGTGGTATGATGAAAAGATTTTATCCAGGTCAGTTTTAGGAGCTTATTTATTTAAAACATCTACTCATGTAAAGCAAAAGATTGTTACCATGAAGGCTGATAAACTGAAGCAAAGAAAACTGAATGTTAAAAGGAATCAGATTTTCTAATTTTTTTATATTGTATTTACAGGGTGGTGTGGTTTAAGAGCTAAGCAAAAAGCAATTCTTAATGTTTCTCTTGTATCACTAAGTTAAGTATTTTTTTTAATCAACTGCAAAAAAGCACAGCTGATTCTTTTTAGATCAAAATAGAAAGTACATGAACTATATTCACAGTTTCTAATAGAAAACTTACAAACAAACTTAGTGACAACAATGTTTGTTGAGTTGAGATATATGTTTCAAAGAGAACTATAAATATCTGTTGATAAACCAAATGCCTTTCCTTTGTTTCACTTGTTTATTTGTACTATGGAAATGTTTACAGGCAAGGATAGGACCCAAATTAGCTCTCTGAGCAATCTAAGTATACTATTTTGTGTTTTATTTACTTACTTGAACCTCCATTACAAAAATACCGTATTTTCTTTTTAAACATTGTTTTCTTGCTATAACTGATATAACCATAACTTATCAAAAAGCGGTGGTGGAAAAAATGTAAAATAGAACAACTTGTTTTATTTTTAAAGTTGTAGTACTTTTTATCCCAATAAATTAAAAGTTAGATAATAATTAGGAGAAAAATACATAAAAATTGTGTTGAAAAAATCCTAATCTGTAGGATTTTTTACTCTCTATTTATGTCTAGTTTTGACGCCTATTTACTCTAGTAATTTTGTTCCCATTTAATTTATCTTAATCAGCGACCAAGGAATACTATAGACTGGCAATCCCTATCCTTTAACATTGATAGGTGTTGAAGCCACTTTCTATAGTTCCACATAGGTGCAACTAGCGGGTCTACCGCTCGCGACGGGCGCAAATTTTAATTCGCCGCGTTTCATTAACACTGTAAAAAAGTATAGTTATAGTCAAGATAAAATTTTGATATTTTAGTATGATGAACATTACTATATGACGGTGCCTATGGTAATGTTTTTATGTCAAAATTAAAATAATAATACGAAGAAAAAAATACAAAATTATAGCAAAGCACTTTTGTTTAAAATTCATGACATCAAAAAGTTAGTAAGCGAGGAAGTTTTTTATTTATCGGTCAGGTGAATTTTGTCAGCGGAAAAGTTGTTGGAAAAGACTTAAATCGCAACTTTGTAATTTAAAATTTTTTTGTAGAACGCTTCGTTTTGGTTTTATTCTAATTCAAAGTTAATAGTATTGCCGACGGCCCAGGTGCCGCGACCCGTGCCGCCACGCCGTTTGGAGCACTTGTCGCACGTATACAACTTTGATAGTTTATTACTTTATTATTATTATTTTGTGGATTATTATTTTTTAAAGGTGATTGTATCCTAAATGATTACTGCAATACTTTATTATTGAATAATGACTAAGGAAAGGCATTAATAAACAAGAAAAACATTTCCTTGAAAACAACAAAATGTATTAACAAAATTTAAATATGTATGATTTTAAAAATACATAGTTATTTAAAACAAAACAAAAATTAGTCTATACAAACATAATAAGACACTAGATATTACAAAAAATACACTGATATATATTCGGTGTATTTTTAATTGAAGTTTTTATTGATATTTGATATTGTAAATTTTACTAAGATATTTATTAGAAATAAAAACTGTTTGTTTTTAAAACAGAAAAAGTAGCCTCACTTATTGACTGTATAACATGGCTGTTAAAACCTGCCTATTAATATTTTTACATACAAATTTTTTCCACAAAATAGTTACTGTAATATTCAGCAACTTTATGATATAAAAAAGTTCTGAACTAAAAATAAAAATATAAACTGATAAATAAAAATAAACTGACAGTAAAGGTTTAATTTTGCCCCCTTCTCTTAAAAAGTAACCACACTTATCATAACCACAAATGATCTGGTAATATCAAATAACGTTGCCATGCACCAAAAAGTTGACAATTCTGACACTGTCTCGCACACGTGTCTTAGATAAGCGTCGTGTAGGCCTATTATTGTTTATATATGTACTGGTTGTGTCAACAGTTATAGTTGTCCATATGCTGTATGTCTAAATTGTGTCGGTAGTTAGTATTCAGTAATTTAGTGACAATCTATAGTTTTATGGTTTATCATTGAAGGAAATCGTGTTAAACAGGGACGTCCACGTACACGCCCAATAAAAGAGCAAAATCTTATCTTTCAGTTGGAACGGGTAGGCCTACCACTTCGCAGTTAAGCTAATGGCTTTCCATCGTAAAACATTTTATAAATAGTTTAAGGATTTCTTAGTGTAATAATTCCTAATTATTTGACGAAACCCCAAGTCATAGTGATGGATAACGCTTCTTACCACAGTTTAAAATCCTCAAAAAAGCAGAAATAGTGTATTTTATCAAACAAGTTAAAACAATACAGTATTTCATATTTTATAATAGTTTATAGTTAACATAAATAGAGTGTGTAGTAAACATTAAGTAGACAGTGATAAAATGTTAAAGTATAGTGCAGTTTCAACAGTGGGTGTAAGTTATTAACCGAGCAAACTGAAAAACAAATTTACCGTAGGCCTAAAATAAATTGATTAGTTAGTAGCTATTTAACACATTTGCAGCTAATCAACTACGTGCCTGTGAAAAGAAACACCTACCGTTTTTTCTTAAATTTTTATTGCACCCGTATGCGACACAATAAGGCATCGTTAATCAAAATTACTCAGAGCGCAAGAGTAGTCGCTGCAATGACAGTGACCGTTCATAGCCGCTTGACGCGCGGTATTGTGCGACGCACGCGCACTCACGTGCCTCTCTCCCCTCCACCATAGGTGCAGCCCGGCTTCAATCCGCGAGCCACATTGCCAGTCTATAGTATTCCTTGGTCGGTGATCTTAATATATAATTTGTAAATGTGTCCAGTTTAAAGAACTTTTAAACATTTTGTAAGATATTTACCTTAAATTGCCTAAGTTCTTGATTTCTCTCCTATGTACATTTCAACGAAGGTGCGGCATCTTCAGGGAGATTCCACTTAAATTACATTACAATACTAAAACACTATATACAAAATTTACAGGGATCTTCTTATTTATTTAAGAGTAAGTTCACCACAACACTCGCAGACTGCGCGGCGCGTGCGACAACGGCGACGGCTTGGCGAGCGCGGTGGTGGCGGTACGTGCGGGACATTGTTTGGTACCGGCGCGGGCGGCGGCGGCGACGACAGCGGCGCGGACCACGTTTCTTTGTCGGCTTCATCGGCTACACTGTTTGGAGATCTAGATGGTGTGAGGGATGTGTGGGGTTGCGGGGGCTTGGGATTCCCCATAGTATTCAATGAGCTTTCTCTTTCCTGGCGTTGTCGGATTGATGCGGTGTTGCCAATTGGTGTTGAGTTTAAGCTGTTTCCTATTTTATGGATGGTTTTGAAAATTACTGAATTGTTACAATCTTCCCTTTTATTTAGAAGTAGGCCCTAGGTGTGATTCATTGCCATTGAAATGTTTGTATATTTGGTAACTCTCGAGTGTTTTGGCTTTTGGTTTGGAGTATGCTCTATTCAGAATAGTTAATGAATTGGGAAAAGTGATTTTTTATGTCCTTGATTAGATTTTAGGTGTTTGGCAACTATAGAATCAGGGTTGTTGTAATGTCCCCTATTGTGCTCCTTAAATCTTTGGGAAAAGGTTCTGTTGGTGTATCCAATATATTGTTTTTTGCACGGGGAAGGGCAAGTTACTTTGTACACTCCCTTATCATCTGATGTTAATGTAGAGTTCCTTGGTGGTTGTGTTCCATAATTTGGTATTATATTATTTTTAACTCTGTAGGCGGGAGTGTATCCAGATTTCTTGAAAACATTACCTATTTTACCAGTTATTGTGTCAATATGATCTATTGAATGTATTTTGCTTTAGGATGGTTGGCATCCACTTTGTCTTCATTATGGGGTTTTATTTTCTTTTTCATATTGAATATAATCTTATCAATTGTTTGAGGGCTGTATCCATTGTTTCTAGCTATTGTTTTAATCAGCAGTTTTTTCTTTCCATATTCGTTTTGGTCTAGATTGTAATTTAGCAGTCTGTATACTAGTGAGCGGAAGGCAGCCATTTTTTGATTGTATGGGTGGTTGGAATCGGCCGGAATGATTAGATCAGTTTGTGTTGGTTTTCTGTATATGCCTATTTTTATTGAGTTATCATGTAATTTTTTGAGTGTAACATCCAAATAATTAATTGAGTTGTTTTCTTCTTGTTCCATTTTGAATTTAATTTTGCAGTGAATTTTGTTAAGGTGTTTGAGAATGGAGAAGGAATTTGACAAGGAATTCTCAAACATCTTAACAAAATTCACTGCAAAATTAAATTCAAAATGGAACAAGAAGAAAACAACTCAATTAATTATTTGGATGTTACACTCAAAAAATCACATGATAACTCAATAAAAATAGGCATATAAAGAAAACCAACACAAACTGATCTAATCATTCCGGCCGATTCCAACCACCCATACAATCAAAAAATGGCTGCCTTCCGCTCACTAGTATACAGACTGCTAAATTACAATCTAGACCAAAACGAATATGGAAAGGAAAAACTGCTGATTAAAACAATAGCTAGAAACAATGGATACAGCCCTCAAACAATTGATAAGATTATATTCAATATGAAAAAGAAAATAAAACCCCATAATGGAGACAAAGTGGATGCCAACCAACCTAAAGCAAAATACATTCAATAGATCATATTGACACAATAACTGGTAAAATAGGTAATGTTTTCAAGAAATCTGGATACACTCCCGCCTACAGAGTTAAAACTAATATAATACCAAATTATGGAACACAACCACCAAGGAACTCTACATTAACATCAGATGATAAGGGAGTGTACAAAGTAACTTGCCCTTCCCCGTGCAAAAAACAATATATTGGAAACACCAACAGAACCTTTTCCCAAAGATTTAAGGAGCACAATAGGGGACATTACAACAACCCTGATTCTATAGTTGCCAAACACCTAAAATCTAAACAAGGACATAAAATCACTTTCCCCAATTCATTAACTATTCTGAATAGAACATACTCCAAACTAAAAGCCAAAACACTCAAGACTTACCAAATATACAAACATTTCAATGGCAATGAATCACACCTACTTCTAAATAAAAGGGAAGATTGTAACAATTTAGTAATTTTCAAAACCATCCATAAAATAGAAAACAGCTTAAACTCAACACCAATTGGCAACACCGCATCAATCCGACAACGCCGGGAAAGAGAAAGCTCATTGAATACTATGGGGAATCCGAAGCCCCCGCAACCCCACACATCCCTCACACCATCTAGATCTCCAAACAGTGTAGCCGATGAAGCCGACAAAGAAACGTGGTCCGCGCCGCTGTCGTCGCCGCCGCCGCCCGCGCCGGTACCAAACAATGTCCCGCACGTACCGCCACCACCGCGCTCGCCAAGCCGTCGCCGTTGTCGCACGCGCCGCGCAGTCTGCGAGTGTTGTGGTGAACTTACTCTTAAATAAATAAGAAGATCCCTGTAAATTTTGTATATAGTGTTTTAGTATTGTAATGTAATTTAAGTGAAATCTCCCTGAAGATGCCGCACCTGCGGTGAAATGTACATAGGAGAGAAATCAAGAACTTAGGCAATTTAAGGTAAATATCTTACAAAATGCTTAATATATACTACTAACAAAGAAAAAGTTTTAATTTCCACAGAACAACCCTTACTGGCTTAGTTTATTACTAATTTAGAAATTGAATATATTAATTACACACAAAATAAGTAATCATATCTATTCAAAATGTAAAAATCAACCATGACTGCTTTATACTACTTATTAAATTTTCCTATCATAGGCAATTTTTCCGCCATGCATAGGTGTTTTTATTCAAGCAAATACATCAGCCTGCTGGAGTTTTGTCTTTGTTGCAGCTGGTCTCTTGACCCAGGACAGGCGGAGGAAGGAGAGGAAGAAGCCAGGACAGGAGGGTGCCAGGAGGAAGTTCACTTGGAAGAAACGTTAAACTAGTCTCGCATTTTGTAATTATATGTTTGTTAAAAAATATTTTGAGGTTTTATTTCAACCTTCCTTTGATTACATTTATTTTCCACCAAATACAACTTTGGCTGTATCTATTCACGGTCAATTACTTGTATGGTAAAGGCTCTTTTAAGGGCCGGACTGTGGTCGGAAAACAAAAAAGTTCAGATAACCGACAAATACCAGAAATATGTGTTATAATCAATAAAGCAAGAGAAAAATGTTAACAATTGTTCCTTACACAATCAAATAGTTAATAAACAGACAGTGATGGTATAAAAACTATTATTACAAAATTAGCAAACACAGCACAGGTAAAAAGTGCTATCACGATATATTGAGAGCAATAGACTGAATTTGACTTGCTACAGAAAAGTATAAAAGACCAGTTGAAACACTTTTTTTTTTATCATTATATTTCAATGTTGGTTTGCACAGCAGAAATTAGTATATTCAAAGAAAATGGTCGGCACGCGGCTGATCCGAGGACGGTTAAGAGAGCATCCACTGTACTTCCGTTTAAAGCTAGTGTTGGATTTTGAAAATTGGAATGATTTGGTGTATCTTCATACTCTCTTTAAGGAGTTAAAATAAATTCAACAGATCATGAATATTAACCCTTCCAGGGCTGAATTAAATGGTGGCCTGTGGCGTAATTTTTTCACATAAAAGTTCAAAGCATACTGTTGTAATATTGTTATTATTTCGTTAAAAATAATTCATATGTTAAAAAGGTTTTTAGGGCTGAAATATATATTTTTTTTATGCATGTTATAAGGAGAATAAAATTTGAAAATACAGATATATCCGTCTTCAGCCCACAAAAATCTTAGGTGGACATATATATATCCGTCCATGGCTCAGAACAACAATCATGAAATATGAAAACTGCTGATAATTTTCATTATTTTTGCAGGCGGAGGACGGATATATTTGTCTATGTCATGTTATTGTTTTACTTACTTCCCATCATATATAACAGTAAAATTAGTATCTTATAAAAACAGTAAAAAAACAAAAGCTAAAAAATGCAAGGAGTACAATAGAGGTTGTGTGTCTAGTTAATCGCTGTCTTCGCCATAATCATTTTTCATCTATAGTCATTTTCACTGCCAAATATGAAATTACATTCAGACACACTTCCCTTTAGCATTCCTATAACATCTACAGAAGAATTTGGGTCATTAGGATTCATCATTTTGAAGTAAACCTCATATTATGTCATTACAAAAACGTAAACAAACAATCATTGTAACGTCCCAGCGCAAACTGACAGTTTCGCGCTACACATGTTTTGTTTAGGCATGAAACAGCTGAAAAGTCATGGGACATAATTTTGTCAACTGTAAAAACTAAATTACCCGTCTAAAAGTCAAGTCAATATAATGTTTATAATCGTCATATATACCACACGTTTTTCTTTTGGACGGATATATCCATCTTTATCCCAGTAGAGAAAACAGTTAAGACGGATATATCCGTTTTCAGCCCTGACCAGAAATGACGTTCAACGGATATATCCGGCAATAGCCTGGGAAGGGTAAATATTCAGATCAATTCACTCTGTTACGGGAACGGTAGTGAGGGTAGTGTACTTCAAAGCTTGTTTCTCACTTTGCCAATCTTTTATCAAATTGAAGAAACAAAATAATGCAATAAATAGAAGAGATTCACGTTCTGATGTACTTTATTCAGACTTTTTCCATTGTCATCAATTACAAAAATTGAAAACATACATTTGTTTTCAAACTGCAGTTTGAATAATATACAATGTAATATTATATTATCTTGACTGGGTATATTATATTCAACCTGTGGTTTTTTTCATAGCAGGTCCGTTCATCAAGTAAATTGTGCAGAAATATAGAACATTTGCTATGTCATACTTTGAAATAATATTTAAAAGTTTTATTACGTACATTGTGTAGATTTTTAAAGAACAAAGAAAATTAAAGTAAGGTGCTCATGATGAATAGTCGAAAATTAATTTCAGACACTTGTTTTAATTTGGATAGTTTTGATTTCTAATTCATGAAAGTGTTGTGACCAAATTTAGACAAAAAAGTCAAGAGTAAACCAATCTGGATCACTGAGTCTTAACTATTCCAACCATTTTAAACAAATAAAATGTTTTTTTTTTAAGTTTTTGCCTTTTCCTCTGGTGCCTTTAAAATTGATCATAAATTCCCACTCACAAACAAGAAAAACTCTATTGCCTTTTGAAAATCCGTTCAAGTTGCCTAACTTGCCTGGGAACAATCTCTGAAGCCGGCATTGGTCAGTATATAACTTGCGCTAAGTTGTCATCTTGGTGGTCGTCTACATCTCGGAGAGGGGTTGCAGTCCCAGAAGCTTCATGCCGCGGTTGAGCGTCGTCCGCACTCTGTGGAACAACAGCAGCCGTTGCTCCGCTACGTTGGCGGGTTGGTGCTTCACATTCAACAGCTTCAGGGCCTGACTGGTCTTGTTGCTGTTAAAACCACAAACAAAATACAGTTTCATGAGAGTGAGGGGTAAAGGTATACTATATCACTATTGGTAAGTGCCGTTTTCCAAGCCGCAATCGAGTTTACACAAAGCATCTAGTGTTTACAAAACTTAGAGTTGCAAGCAAAACAAGGAGTAACACTCTTAATCCAAGTAATGAGTAATATTTTTCATCTCAATGAAGTAATAAGTACTAGGGAGACTGAGCTTATGCTCAATAACATTATCAAGCCTCACTCTCCTATTCTCAGACAAAGTTCGTTTTCCCCACTCACTACTCACTGGCCTTCTTTCTTTTAAGACAAGCTCGTTCGCTTTGCTCACTCGCCACGCTTGAGGGTGCTGCACTTTGGTATAAATTTGTTGAACCACAGGTTAAAGACATTGGTTTATATCCTACAATTATCAGCTGATTTTTGTTCAATTCATAGTAGCTTTAAAAAATCACCATAAGGGTAACATGGGAACTTTGAAGTGCTCTAGGACAAAAAAAAGATTTTTCCCAGCTATGGGATTTACTCCAATCGATTCCTGGTGGCCAAAAACTCCATATTCAACCAAAATTATCATAAATTCTTTGATGGAAAATTTTTTGCACTTACAAACAGTGCTTGTGTTAGAGTATTTCAAAATAATTTGCTGGTTGCTCAATTGATTTTAGCAGTACAATGACACCAACACCAGTAATGTTAATTTAATAAATAATCAAAACAGCTGATTTGTGATAAATGTACCGTTATAACGTTCTAGCACTTCTTTCTCAAAGTTTACTCCTAGAGTAAATAGGTGATTTTTTTTTACTTTAGAGTGAAAAACAGACCACACTTCCATGTTGTCCCTCCAGTGTGATAATAATGTTAACTAATGGTTGCGTACTTAACCACGATTTACACAAAATGGTGGTAAAATTGTATGATCGGAAGATGATTCAAAACAAGAATTAATAGTTATCTCACATATTTTACCTGCCTAGACTACTAGTCCGTGGAGATAGCAAAAAAATATTTCAGTGCTGGATACTGGTCTAAAAGTTTTTTACACTGCTTCTACATCAAATGGTATGTACAAAACCACCGGGAGACACTCTCTCAATAGTCCGGATCACCCCCATATGACGTCATCAAAATGGCGGCCCACCAAATTTGCAGTGTTTTAGTTAAATACTTATTACTGCCCACCAAGACAACCAATTTTGACTTTGAATGTGTCGTTTTGTAGGTATTGAAATTCTGCAACTGTTAATACCCTTAAAATACCCATACTCTTTTTTATAAATAATAATTTAATAAAATAATTGGTGTTTTTTTATTACTTTTGCTATAATATTTAATATACAGGGTGGAAAAAGTCTTGGAACTATTTAATACTTTTAAAAGTATTTAAGTAACAAAACTAAAACTTCACAAATTTATTTTGAGTGACTAAGACTACTTCCTAAAGTACTTGGTATCCTTGGACCTCCAAGGGGGACGGTCCACAAGGAGTCAGAAGAAAATCTTAAATGTAAGCATAGGTCAATATGTACATCAGATTAACGGTCTCGAAGAATAGAGAACAATGCCGCAAACCCGGCCTCAAAAGGATGATCGAGTCAAAAATGGCAGGCGATCAAACTTTAAATTAAAATCATATTGCTGAAAACAAAAAATGCAATAACTACCGATCCACTCAACCTTTTGAGGTCGGGTTTGTGGCAAATTCCTCAGAATGCAAAGCCCTTTAAAATGATGTATCATATGACGTAATCCAATGACGTTTTTTTCCAAGACTTCCTTTAGGGACGTCCCTAGTAGAGGTCGTCAGGAAAACTGCATTGGGCTACGTCATATGACATATCATTTTGAAGGGCTTTGTATTTCGAGCAATTTGCCACAAACCAGACCTCATAAGGTCGAGTGGATAGGGAGTTACTGCATTTTTTGTTTTCAGCAATATGATTTTAATGCAAAGTTTGATCGCTTATCATTTTTGACTCGATCATCAAAAAGAGTATGGGTATTTTAAGGGTATTAACAGTTGCAGAATTTCAATACCTACAAAACGACACATTCAAAGTCAAAATTGGTTGACTTGGTGGGCAGTAATAAGTATTTAACTAAAACACTGCAAATTTGGTTGGCCGCCATTTTGATGACGTCATATGGGGGTGATCCGGACTATTGAGAGAGTGTCTTTTGGCGGTTTTGTACATACCATTTGATGTAGAAGCAGTGTAAAAAACTTTTAGACCAGTCTCCAGCACTGAAATATTGTGGCTCTTTTTGGAGCTATCTCCATGGACTATACTGGTCACTTGTTTGCTCGAGTTATGATTATAGTTAGGTAATTAAAGCCAAGGAATATATCTACTCTTAAATAATTCAATTTTAAAAATCTTCAGTTCTACTCGACCAAATTTATCAATGGATTGGTCATTATAAATCGGTATTATGAAACTTTGTTTTGTTAGAATTTATGGTGAAAACATGAAAAATAATGTTTTCCAAAAAAACACATTTAAAATGGGGATTTTCACATTTTTTATTTGGATTCAAATTTTGGCTGCCTTTATTTTGTATTTTTAAGAAAAGCATAGGATAGAAGCCCTCAAATCCGGCCACCTCAGGACTCGACCACCGGCCGGATTCCAAAATGGCCGGGATAACCGGCGGTTTATTAAACAAGTTAAACAGAGAGCTGAATTATATGTATGTTCCAACAATAAACTATTAGAGTGTATTTAACAATGAAGGGTCCCATGTTTATTCAGCAAAATTCAATGGAGTTCAGAATAATTGTTACAATAAGTCTACATCAAACGTAAATAATAATATCAACCCACCAAAGTTTGAAGAGATAGTTGACGACCTCATAGGCTTCCAATTTCGCATGAGCTCTTTCAACTGCTTCTTCAAACCTACATCAGCACAATTTTAATGAAAGATATAATTTTTCAAGCAATGAATACAACAAATGAAAACAATCTTTATCACTTTTCCTAAGTACAGCACTACAATAATTGAGAAACAATCTAGCTTGTATTTTAAGTAATTTTACAGATTACTATGTCAGGATTATTAATTAATAATCCACTGAACAAAATCTGACAGTTTCCCTATAAAAATGTTAGCTTACAAACTTGGTAATATCTTCTGTTACTGTCTCAGTTTTAAATGGAAGTCTCAACATGAATGCCAACTGAGCAGTACTCACCGTGCGATCTCCAGCACCAGCTGGTGAGCCTCAGGTTCCGTTAGCACAGTCGGGTCGCAGTGGGTTGGCAGAGCGACTCCGCTGTTGAGCTCTAGGCTGCACAGACGACAGTGGGTGTACTGCAGCTTCACCCCTGAGTCACCTTCCATCTGCGGTACAAACTCACCTAAGCTTATCCCGTGGGAGTTAATGAAATCAACTTTGTAAGCTACTATATGAATGATAAAATTAGTGCAAGCACATTCGCAAAAGCTTGACACTATAACAAAAGTGAATTAAAACCAACGAGCAAGGCTCAATTAACCTGGTACTAATGTGTTAAGGGAGCTGCAGTTCTATACTTGTTAGACTATTCCTATCCTTAAAAATTTATTCCTTTTTAGCAAAAAGCATATGACCTTAAGGATTGGAAGAAAGTTTCAAAGAGTCCTAACAGATGTTATAGAACTAAAAATGGCTACACAGCCTTTTCCTTCCCTTAGATATTGGGCAAAATCCACCAAAGTTTCTTAAGATATTGCGTTGCCCTACAATGTTTCACAGTCATTAATTTAATGTGAACTAGATTAATGATTCCTACTTCTAGACACTGTCACAAATTCACAAATTCATAGAATAATAAATTGTTTACCTTTTCAATATCCTATTATAACTAAAATATACCCACTGCCTTCCCATGTATTTTTGATGACAAAAGTGTTAACTGTGTCAAGTAATTATTTATTCTTTGTGTTTAATTTGTTATCAATTTTAAATTTATGACAAACCTTCTCGGAGATTACCTGAAGATGTGGCTATGGCCACGAAATATGTGGTATAACTCAACAACATTATTCTTATTATTCTACAACATGTACAACACATGTATTTGTAACATGTTCAAAACGCTGAACGTTCAGGAATGTCAAGGCGACTAAACGCCGCCAACAAATGACGTTCCAAAATGCTGAAAGTTCTGGAATATCAAGGCGACCAAGCGCCGCCAACAAGTGACGTTCCAAAATGCTGAAAGTTCTGGAATATCAAGGCGACCAAGCGCCGCCAACAAGTGACGTTCCAAAATGCTGAAAGTTCTGGAATATCAAGGCGACCAAGCGCCGCCAACAAGTAATGTTCCAAAATGCTGAAAGTTCTGGAATATCAAGGCGACCAAGCGCCGCCAACAAGTGACGTTCCAAAATGCTGAAAGTTCTGGAATATCAAGGCGACCAAGTACCGCCTACAAGTAACGTTCCAAAATGCTGAAAGTTCTGGAATATCAAGGCGACCAAGCGCCGCCAACAAGTAATGTTCCAAAATGCTGAAAGTTCTGGAATATCAAGGCGACCAAGCGCCGCCAACAAGTGACGTTCCAAAATGCTGAAAGTTCTGGAATATCAAGGCGACCAAGCGCCGCCAACAAGTAATGTTACAAAATGCTGAAAGTTCTGGAATATCAAGGCGACCAAGCGCCGCCAACAAGTGACATTCCAAAATGCTGAAAGTTCTGAAATGTCAAGACGACCAAGCGCCGGGAGCAAGTGACATTCCAAAATGCTGAATGTTTCATTGCTGAGTTCACCCTACGGTTTACTGAAATGAATACAGTTTTTTTTTTTTATATATATATATAAAAAGCAACATTAATTTTTAATTTTGTGAAGCTAGTATTTTTTAAACTAAAAGTGGTAAAGTATTAAAGTTTTACTATGCAAGATCTAACTCATCAGACGAATATTGCAATTACAAATTTTGGAGGTATATTCAAAGGAATTCAATTCCACCCAACTAACCAAATTAACTATACAAATTAAAAACTTTAGAAAAAAGGCCCTAAAGTAGTAGAACTTGCCTGTAAGGCTGAATCCCAGTCAAAACTATAATCCTTCATCCTTCTTTGTTTCAAATCATTTACAATGATAGCAGACACCCCAAGGACATCAGAGATCTCTTCAGAAGAATTTTTGGTTGCTGCAAAATTTAAATGTTAGGTTATGAATAAGGAAGACATGTGGAGGTGGTAAAAGACAAAATAAGGTAGGGGGGAGGTTCTAATAATCAGTTTGATTTCAAATGTATGGATTGTAAATATTTCATCTACCAAAACAAAGTTGTCAACCACTTGAGAAGAAAAATTATGATTTAAATTTTCTGTGTTTGTGTATCATGTAGTGATTTTAAACACATGACAATAAACAAGAGTTAAAATTATTTTATTTAGACTGGTAATATTTGGAAATGGAACAAATATTCAGAGACCAACGCTTTTATTTAAAAACAACATACCATATTGATAACAGCTAATTTGATCCTTTTCATTAGACACACTCGATCCCATGGTATTAAGGTAAAAATTTAAAATATTCTAATTTTCATATAAGTTTGCTAGGCATGCAGCAATGCTGTAAAGGATTTTTTTATATCTTGACTTACACTATAGTGAATTTTATGTCTGTGATCGTTTTCATAAAGTGGTTCTTCAGAGACATACTAGTTTTGTACAGTATCATATTTTTTTTTTATTTTATCTATTTGTTTGGGAGGGTTTATTTCTTCCCTCGTAATTCCTTCCCTCTTATTTCGCACTGTTTATTTCTTCCCTCCACTAAAATTAGAAGTGTATATTACTTCCCTCTACAAGGCAACTGTTTATTTCTTCCCTCTGGTACACTCCAAACTAAAAACGTAGACTTAGTCTAGAGAAAACTCAGGGACAAAATTACAGAGGGAACAAATAAACACTAAAATATAGGGTTAGGCAAAAGTCTGGACACCCCCAGTTAACTTTTTAACGCGTTGCAGTAGGAAAACCAAACTCGGCACATGTTTACAACATCAAAATCTGCACTTTTTCATCAACTACACAACTTTGCCCCTGCCCCCAAAATGGGGTATTTTGGGGGCAGCCCCAAATTTTTAATTGTAAACCCCTATCGAGTGACCCCTCATTTCAAACGGTGTATCAAGAGAAATTAAATGGCGCAAACCGGAGGTCGATATCTCGCCCCTAACCAAAATGGCAGCCATTTCAAAATTTGAGATGGGCAAGCAAGTATAAGTCTGAACACCCCCAGTTAACTTTTTAACGCGTTGCAGTAGGAAAACCAAACTCGGCACATGTTTACAACATCAAAAACTGCACTTTTTCATCAACTACACAACTTTGCCCCTGCCCCCAAAATGGGGTATTTTGGGGGCAGCTCCAAATTTTCAAATGTAAACCCCTATTGAGTGACCCCTCATTTTAAACGGTTTATCAAGAGAAATTGAATGGCTCAAACCAGATGTTGATATCTCATCTCTAACCAAAATGGCAACCATTTTAAAATTCGAGAAGGGTAAATAGACATTTGTTAAAATCAAATCGGAAAATAGCTTTTTAAAATTTATAATTTCTTGAATTATTTTAGAATTGAACCTAGTTGCAGAAATAAACTAGTAGGTTCAATCCTAAAATAATTCCAAATATTCTCAATTCCAAAAAAGCTAATTTCCGATTTAATTTCAACAAATGTCAATTTACCTTTCTCGAATTTTAAAATGGCTGCCATTTTGGTTAGAGATGAGATATTGACATCCGGTTTGTGCCATTCAATTTCTCTTGATAAACCGTTTAAAATGAGGGGTCACTCGATAGGAGTTTACATTTGAAAATTTGGGGCTGCCCCCGTAATACCCCATTTTGGGGGCAGGGGCAAAGTTGTGTAGTTGATGAAAAAGTGCAGTTTTTGATGTTGTAAACATGTGCCGAGTTTGGTTTTCCTACTGCAACGCGTTAAAAAGTTAACTGGGGGTGTCCAGACTTATACTTGCTTGCCCATCTCAAATTTTGAAATGGCTGCCATTTTGGTTAGGGGCGAGATATCGACCTCCGGTTTGCGCCATTTAATTTCTCTTGATACACCGTTTGAAATGAGGGGTCACTCGATAGGGGTTTACATTTGAAAATTTGGGGCTGCCCCCAAAATACCCCATTTTGGGGGCAGGGGAAAAGTTGTGTATTTGATGAAAAAGTGCAAATTTTGATGTTGTAAACATGTGCCGAGTTTGGTTTTCCTACTGCAACGCGTTAAAAAGTTAACTGGGGGTGTCCAGACTTTTGCCTAACCCTGTATAATTCACTAAACAGTTTGTTTATTTCTTCCCTCTGGGAGCCAAGTGTATATTTGTTCCCTCTGAGCGGCGAGTGTATATTTCTTCCCTCTGGCACAGTCAGCGCACCAAACAATAGACCTCGAGCCGGCCACGACGGTGTCTGCCGCTGCCACCGCTCCTCACCCAGGCCGCTACGGACAGTTTAAATGAACAGCTAAAAAAGCCTCTACTTTGTGGTAATTAACGCATATACAAGTCGGCTAGTTATAATCCATTTATGTACACTAAGTAACTGGTTACGATCCACTAATGCGTCTGTTAAAAATAAATAAATATATAAGCATTTAACTGTACTTTTCGACGTTTGCTGTTTATCTCGACATTCATTATCTTCTGTCCCTATTTTTAAAAACAATTTTTTCCCATTTCCTCTTTTAAAATTTCTAGTAGAAATAATACCTGTAATAGGCCTAATAAAAAATAACTAGAAACTACTATTTATATGCCAGAAGTGTCAACAGTATGATTATACAAAGGTGAACCGACTTCTCACAAATATTTGCAAACATTTTGAACTTATATAATCTTCCGTAAAAAAAATTCGACAGCCCGAATATTTCAAGATTCAAAGATTCAAAATTTCTTTATTCACATATATACAGAGTATACAAGAATGGCGTCAATATAATTTATTCATAATATATACAATAGTTATTGTACTTTACACAGACATATAAGCCTATACATGTAACAGACACAGAGCCTATACATGTAACATGCTTGAATGTGGCTCTGGAGTGTACATCAGGGCTGCCCACAATGCAAAAAAGAAAATACCGATAGAAAACAATATTATTCAAAAAATTCATCAAGGGAGTATAATGGTTTGCCAATTAAGAATTCTTTCAGCCTTTTTTTAAACAAAGTGAAATCGTTGATTGATTTTAAATCAGTAGAAAGTAAATTATAATACTTGATACCGGCATAGGAAGGTTTTTTTTCAAAATATTTAAGACGGTGGTGTTTCAGTGCAAAATTAGATTTATGTCTAGTATTGTAAGTATGATTTTGAGGGCTGTAGAACATATCCTCAATGTCGATTGTAAAGTTGTATAAAATGCGACAAATATAAAAATTATTACCTAAGCCAACACATAAATAATTGGGTTCGGTAGCGTTACAATATAATTTTAACAGGATTTGGTACACTTTCATATTTTCTATAGGCCTACACGGCTACACACAAGTAAAATCAGAGAACCCACTTGAAATTACTTTCATTGATACACAAAGTTGTAGATCATGTGGCAAATATGCGAATTATTATAATCTAACATATAAATCATTCAGTTCATAATAAAATTTTGACAGCATTTGGTACACTTTCATAATACATACAGTTAAAATCAGAGAACTCATTTAAAATTACAATGGACAAAGAAATTATTCAAAGCCAGGAAAATTTGGCCTAACAGTGGAATTCAGTCCAGTGCATAATTCTGCAGGATTAGTAAAAAAGTCCCCTCTTTTTAAGCGAATAAAATGTTCAGTTGCCGTGTCCGTACTGGCCGATTTGTGGCAAACTTGTTGCGCGAACACAAAATACCCCCGTCGCAGCAGACCTGCGTACTCAGCGAATTTCCAATGGAATTTCAGATTATTTACTTTCTCCATAAAAAAACACCATAGGATCGAGTATGTAGGTTTTCTGCCATTGGGTGTTGTTAGAAAATCTAAGTTAATCAATAATCGGTGAATGTAAACACAAAATTGTATCAAAATCTGGCAATTTTTTATTTTCCCCATAAACCCCATGGGGGTGAGTATGTAGGTTTGCCGCCATATGGGTTTTGTAAGCAAGTATAAGTTAAACCTTATATAGATAATGTACATACCAAATTAGATTAAGTTATGTCAATAAATGAGCAAGATATAGGGTTTTCTTGATTTCCCATAAGAATAACATGGAAAACACATTTTTTGGATTTGCCCCGTAACCAGTTATGCTATGATAAAAATTCAAAATACCAAGTTGTTTTTTTTTTTAAGCTCTTTTAAATGGTTTCAGTTAAAATTGACAAATTTTAAAAATTGAGGTCCAAAAATGCCAAAAACCCATTTTTGACCCCTTTGAAACCCCATAAAACCCCGTTCCCATAACCCGACAATGCTGGTTCGCGAACTCATGAAAATAGACCTGGTCTTACACCTCCATACCAAATTTCATCAAAATTGGAGGTCCCCTTCAAAAGTTATCAGTACCACGGACACATAGATAGATAGATAGATAGATAGATAGATAGATAGATAGATATATACATACATATATATGAAAATGAACGAATGGTGTTTTTGGCTTCTTGGGACCTCAAAATGAAAAAGTAAAGTGGTCCCGGACTTAGGTCTTACCGTGGCTACTACCGTAATAGCGTATTCCCTATAGGGAAATTCGCTAAAAACAACAAACATTTCTAACGAACGACTTCAAACTTTGCAAATAACTTACTTCTGGAATAAAAATAATAAAAATACAGGTCTCTATACCAGGAAAAATTTAATTCCGTTATAATATTTAATTAGAATTATAATAATTTTAATATTGGCATTATGGAGTTAAAAATTAAAACAAAGAAATAATGAAAACTGCTCACCAAACTGTCAAAGTGCTAATCACGTTTTCCAGTATAAACATATGGATCCCCATTGCAACCAGTTTCTAAATTATTGTGAATGGTACTATAATAAAAACAATTGATCAGGTTTGAATTCGTAGCCTACTTTATACTGGTGATTTTGAATGTTTTGATCAATAAAAGTTGTGTAAAAGTATAAATACAACTAATCAATTTGAAGTACGATCCGGTCAACAGTCAACTTACTATAGTCTTAGTGCTTAATAAATGGCCTGAACTATTTCACATATTCTTTAGGAATAATCAATAAATTGACTAAGTTAATAAATACGCATTTTAGGAGTCTGAATAAAGCTCTTTCTTCTTCTTTCATCTTTTTCTTCAAATCAATTTTGAAAATTGAAATTGAATTTCAAAAAAAATTATTAACAATTATGCTGTTAACAAAAAAACTAGAATCCACGTGTTACAGATACAACTTGTGGTTCAACTTGTGCAGCATCCGTAGGCAGAGCCGTAGATTGCTGGCTTAAACAGTCAGAAAGGCAAGTGAGCGACGAGAGACGAGCAAGTGAGACGAGCAAAGGAGCTCGTCTTGCGAACAAGAAAAAAGCCTTTTTCACTTGACATTTTAGAGTTTATCGAGCAAATGCTCGTCAGCCAAGTACTATTATAAATAGTCTATAAATACGAATATAAAAATCTGTATGCTAAATCTGACTGTACGCTAACATACAAAGCTCAAAAGGCATTTTTCTCCCAAAACGAACTCGTTCTCTCTGCTCACTCGCCTATATTTAATATAGGCCTAAGATGATGCACTATTATGAACTCTGGTATGATTTTGTTGGAACTAACATGTAGATGTAACCTCGTTGATTACCAGCTAATTTCATTATTGTTGGTAATTCTTTTGTTTTGAAATTTAATTGCAAATTTATAAATTGCTTATAGATGTTTTTTCTTTTACTTTTATTAACTAAGTAGTCAAAATCACCATTATAAATAAGGCCTACCAAATGAAAACTGATAAATTTATTCGATTATTGTATCATTTAGTAATTCATTTACTGGCTCCAATGGAAAAAACACATATTTATACTGGAGCAAGGGTTTGTGCTTTGGCAATTAGTTGAGTCAGGTTTTTTCAGCAACTCTTCAGCAACTCTTTAATAATGGTGGTTGAAGTGCATGGTTTTCCCATAAGAATTGTTAAGAGCAAGAAATCTTTTTGACATTAATGTTATGACGTACGTAAAGCCGCGTCCGCACTGGCCGAACATGTTCGCCGAACAAAGTTATTCCAAACTTTTGTCTGTTCGTTGCTAACCTTTTAGAATGTAAATCATATGGACGGTAATTGTTCGATAGGAATGTTTGTTGATTTTTTTGTGTTCGCCATGAATGTTTGGCCTGTGCGGACGCGGCTTAAGGGTGCGCTCTACCCATCTGCCGGGCGCGGATGCAAGGTTTTATAATCTCCGTGTTTGTCGCCCCAGTTGCAAACCGATTTAAAATATTTTGGTGTCATTCTTTTCGTAATATAATTTTTTACTCCGCTATCGTCTTAAAATTTCAATATTAATATAAATTACTAAGCAGGGTGCTTGCTAATAATGTTGAAATAAGCGTTTTTGTATCAAGTTTTAAAGTATTAAAAACAATTTTTTAAGAAAAAATAAGACGATAAACGAGTACAATATAATCAATAAGAATCTGCAATAATATTGGTAAAAAGTTTATAGATAACTATGCAAAAAGGGAGATGCGAAAGGTCTGCAATTTCAAAAACATCGTTATTAGACCACCGATCGATTTTGCACTGAAACCAAAAAAAGCATTAAAGTAACAAAATTTAAAATGACCCGTCATATATTTTCCAAAATGTGAGTTTCCGCGTATAGCGGAAATTAACAGTCTCGCTCGACGATTTTGACGCCGAGGTAGAGCGCACCCTTAATAGGAATATTTTGACGTAAAGTAATATTTTAGTACGAGAAAGAAGGGGGAATAATCTTAGATCACTTATTACATAATCGCTTCATAAAAAAAACACAATTGACAATAGATTAAGAATGCTTCGCGAAGGGATATGCTTAAACTTCAGATTGAACCTACAATCACACTGATGTCTCAGTGCCAATTGGAAAATATATGCCTAAATAGTCCTACTAAAACTGGTGTACCATAAAATTGTAAATTTCAGTATTGTGATTATTGCGAAACGTAATCGGTAAACCTTTTATTTGGGTTTTCCAATTATACAATTATACAATAAGAGAGGAAGGGAAATACCAAAGCAAGTTTCTGAGGGGGCGGGTTCTTTTGCGATGAGTCACATTCCACCCTGCTTGGGATTCGTTCGTAGAGGTCCCAGAACCAAAGAATGTCCACCCTGTACTTTCCAAGTGAACTATTGGTTAACAAAATCCCCCACTAGTCTCATTCACGTTTTCAATTAGAGACACGTGGTTACAGTATTGAGTAGCCTACGCTTATATGCGTGTGTGGAAATAAAGAGAAAATAAGAATAAGGCAACATAACTTTTAAAAAATTTTCCAAAATAAAAGACATGTCAATAATGTTGTAAGATCCCACCCACACAATATATTAATACAGATACTTAAGTTTGCATTATGTTATTATTCATTTTATTAACTCTTGGAGGAAGCAAACAACTAGATGGCTTAAAATTATTTCACTCCTTACTGGACAAAGGAATAGGCTATTTATTGGGATGCGTTTTTTAAATTATTTCAACCTTATTTCAGAATTAGTTTCTGTGCGTTAGTATTATTAACATACACTTTGCCACAAACTGTTTGCTATGTTGCTTTTGAAATTTGTCAACTTTTGCCGCCCAGGTGATCGTTTATTGATATATAGTTTTTTATGCCATGAAGCCAAATAAATAAATAAATAAAAAATCCATTTTCTTTTGGACTGGATGTGTCTATTTTAATCATCATGAGAACTTCCATAAACTATATATTAATAGGCAAGCATGTTTCATTTCCTCCTTTTTTCTCAGCTTGTGTGCATAGAAGTAGAAATTCGCGCATTCCGCGATGAAAGGTACTTAGTTGCCTGTAGATGAGCAGAATCCCAATAATTCACATCGGCTTCGAGGGCTGAGCCTGGGCCTATGATATCTAACGGGCCTGTATACTTCCCCCACCACCAAAGTCAAGTGACTAAATGCGGCCGATCTGCAGCACAAGTTTCCATAAGATAACATTGTGAAAACGTGACATCCCTCACTTATTTTACATATCTTAGGAATTAGATAATAGGTTATTAGACAAGACTTTTATGTTCTAATTTAAATAAAATAAGAAACAAAATTATACCATAACTGCAAAATTCAAAAATATTCTTAGAAATTTATTTCGATATAAAGTGAAAAATTGTATTATTTACCGTATAGTTTTGTTTACACTTAGCAGCTGTTGACATAAAATTATATTTAATTGCTAATGATGATTTTTTAGAAGGTGAAATATAAAATTTAACTTGTTTTTAACAAAAATAAAAAGACTAATCGGCAATCTACAAATTTAATACGTTTATTCCATGTCTTATTCCCAGAAGTATCTTTGAAAACATCAGAAGAAAACTCTTTACAAAAAATACACTACACCCTACAGTGGTATAAATTGAAATTTTTGTTTTACCTAAAGAATGTGTTTTAAGTTTTGCAAAGCATAACGTTATTAGTGTCGTTCAATTTGTAATTTAATGACGATTAGAATGATATGCAACTGACTTCATTGAATTACATTTAAAAGTACACGCATAAACTATAGCGAAGTCAGGCTATTGCAATGCTTTTAAATGGACCGCATCCGGTCCAAACATGTATGCATGCATGCAGGCCCGTTATTTTTCGTAGGCCCCGGCTGAGACCTAGAAGCTTTCAAAGTTTCAATGTTAATAGGAGAAGGATAATTGACCGAATCATTAGACAGCTGTTGGCAATAACAATTGCTAGCAAGTCAGGAAGAACAGATGTTTCCGTAATAAAATATTTTAAACCAATTGGTTTATGATCAACTGAACTATTGATTGAATTTTGACCAGCAGTGGGCGATCCCTAGTTATTTTAATTACGTCATAAAAACCTCTTTTTATTGTTATTAGTCCATAAAAATATAGATTTGTATATTTTTTACATATTTTTGAAATAACAAATTGTATTTCGTGTATTATATCACGGTAGGCAAGAAATAGTTTTACTATACATAGTACCTAATCTATATGCCTAACGCATGGACATTGGTTAAAAACAAACAACTTAAGCGCCACTGAAGAAATTATGAGGGAAGTAATATACACACTCAAACAGATTTCAATACATTTCTTATGGGAAATTTTATTGCTGCTCACTAGTTTAGTAATGCGCAGAATGACTTCAATAACAAACTGTGTACGAAGCGAACAAGCTCGTCGTGGGTGGGGCTGAGTAAGCGGGGCAAATTAACTCATCTTATAGAGGAATTAACAAACTAACCAACCTTTTTTAGCTTGACTTTTCAGTGGATCATATCCAGTTACCTAGTGTTCATATATTGATAACTAGCCAACCTGTCTATTGCCACAAAGAAAATCAGTTACCGTCGGTTCGGGAAGGAGCGAGCGGTGGCGGCGGCAGACACCGACGTGGCCGGCTCGAGGTCTATTGTTTGGTGCGCTGACTGTGCCAGAGGGAAGAAATATACACCCGCCGCTCAGAGGGAACAAATATACACTTGGCTCCCAGAGGGAAGAAATAAACAAACTGTTTGGTGAATTATATTTTAGAGTGTTTATTTGTTCCCTCTGTAATTTTGTCCCTGAGTTTTCTCCAGACTAAGTCTAATTTTTTAGTTTGGAGTGTACCAGAGGGATGAAATAAACAGTTGCCTTGTAGAGGGAAGTAATATACACTTCTAATTTTAGTGGAGGGAAGAAATAAACAGTGCGAAATAAGAGGGAAGGAATTACGAGGGAAGAAATATACACACCCATTTGTTTTTTTATGTTTTTTAACTTTTTTTTGATGAACAATGAAAGTTTGGACTGTGTTATATTTTTTTCATTTCTTAACATACCGTACTAAATAAATGTTTGATTCAACTTCTTTTTAATTCAGTACTGAAGAAAGATAAAATACCACCCGTCGCAGCAGACCTGCGTACTCAGCGAATTTCCAAATTAGTAATATTAATTTTGATCAGATAAACCTGTAAACCAAATATCATCACATGAAACCATAAATAGGGAAATACATGTCTACTCTCCTTATGATGAATAGGGAAAGAGTATGCAGGTATGCTGCCATGGGGAAAACCAAAAGTAGGTTTTTAGCTTTAAAAAAAAATATTTTGACCATATGAAGCCATATCCTAAGTTTCATCAATATCTGTCCCTTGCTAAAGGAGTTTGCCTATTCTCCATATAATTAACATGGGAAAAGAGTATGCAGGTTTGCTGCCATGATAAGCACAAAAACCAAGATTTTTTTACCATAAATGGATGAATCTCAACCAAATGAAGCTGTATACCAAGTTTCATCCAAAAATATTGGTTAATAAGTGAAATATTAACACATCCTCATTCTCCATAAGATTAACATTGGAGCCCCAAAATACAATGTACTTTCTTTAGACTTTTTAATATCTCGGTAACCAATGGAGATAGAACAAAGCTTCAAACTACTAAATTGTGTGTTTTTTTAAGCTAAATCCAATGGTCAAAATAAAAATTTAAAATTTTTTGAAATTACATATGAAAAATTCAAAAAACCCATTTTTGGGGTACAAAAACTACCCCTTCCGATAGGTCAATATGTCTGGTTTTCGAACTCATCCGAATAAACGTAGGATTACACATCTCTACCAAATTTGGTGTCGATCGGACCTTTTTTACGAGAGTTATCGTGTCTAGGGACACATACATACATATATATATATATACATATATACATATATATATATATAAATTTTAATGACTATTATTTTTGGTCTCTGGACACCTAAAAACGAAAAAGTAACATGGTCCCGGGCTTAGGTCTTACCATGAGACCTACGGTAATAGCTTATTCCCTATGGGAAATTCGCTAAAACAAATGTACATACTGGGAGACTGCCTCTGTTTTTCTGCCATTCTCTGTTGAGCTTCATCCAGAATATCCTTGAGGAAAATTACTTGCCCTTTTCGAGTGCTCATGCCTTTTATCCTTCCAAACTTCACATGCTCTACATTGTCAGCCCAATCATAGTCCAATTTCTTAAGAACCTGTAAAAAATGAATAATTCTATTTTAATTCTCGCTGCTTATCGCCAAAACATGATTTTTGTCCTTGTACAACATCTGTTTCCAAGATTACTTCACTGATGTGTACATGTTACAGCACACAAAACTTAACTAAGTCATTATTTAAAAAGTAAAACAGTTTATTCATTTTCACTGCATCGGTTGAAATGAAATTTGACAAAAATAACATAATACATTTAGAATACGACACAAACAAAACTTTTAAGCATGTGCACAAATGTATACGACGGGTAACCGACTATCAAATACCAATAATATTTTTATTTATAAAAAAAAAACTTTTTGCTACACGGCAATAGATTTCAATGAGGGCATTTGATATCACTAAATTATATGTAACATCGGATTCACACTGGGCGGTTTTTGCCACGACGGCAAAACTAGCACTGAAGCTTGACAAGATGACATTCTTTACACATATAGCGGCAAAAATTACGCCCATTTCCTCGAGTATGCCATTGCCTGGATAAAATTGGCAAATAAATTGCCCGCTGTAGTGGATGTTGATGCCCACAGAAAAACAGCCGAAGGGTGTTTATGTTTTTTACCACCATATGTGTAAGCTTCAATTAAATCTATACAACACAACTAAAAATACGGCAACAGCAGATGCGTCACAAGGCAAAAACCACTTAGTGGTTAAGTGATGTAAAAATTTTGATCATTTTTTTAAATAAATCATTTTTAACAATACTCAATAGCAAGAATTATGAATAAAATTAAAAATAAATTAATTGGATGAAAAAAATGTTTAGTGTTTGTTTGACAGACACGAGAATTGTTAATTTGGCATCTTGCAACTTGCCAATTTTGATTAAATACCTTCCTTTAACGCATGTGAATCCCTGTGGGAGTTTTCTAGCGTCAGTGAATAAATACTCATCACTTATGAATAATTCTTGAAAGAAACTGACCGTAGTCTCAGACTGATTACCTGTGTTAAGGCAGAGAAATGTTGGTTCTGGCTGTTGTCCACGATGTACAACATCTTGTGGAAGCGATACCTGACCCAGCGGTCCAGAGCGGCAGTCACGTCGCGTGTGAGGTACAGCGACGACCCGTCACTCTTGAGCAACGGAACGACCCTTCCGTCCGGCAACCTCATCACCTGCACACACCTACGTCAGTTGAGGTTAGGCCCACCAACACAAGCTTACACTTGCGATACCTGACCCAGCGGTCCAGAGCTGCAGTCATGTCGCGTGTGAGGTACAGCGACGACCCGTCACTCTTGAGCAAAGGAACGACCCTTCCGTCCGGCAACCTCATCACCTGCACACACCTACGTCAGTTGAGGTTAGGCCCACCAACACAAGCTTACACTTACGATACCTGACCCAGCGGTCCAGAGCGGCAGTCACGTAGCGTGTGAGGTACAGCGACGACCTGTCACTCTTGAGCAACGGAACGACCCTTCTGTCCGACAACCTCATCACCTGCACACACCTACGTCAGTTGAGGTTAGGCCCACCAACACAAGCTTACACTTAATTAAGTTTGATAACTTTCTTTTTGTTTTTGGTGTTCTCCTCTAGGCCTGATTAAAGATTTTTAAGTCCTTGGAAAACTTCTTTGAGGAAACCTCTGAATAAAACCTTCATAAAGGTAAAATTAATAAATTTTTAAAGAGTCTTAAAAAGCAAATAATTTTGTTTTTTTTTATGATTTTGAAAATAATTTTCTAGGATACTATGAGCATGAATATTGGTATTCAAAATCTTTCAGGTTTTACAAATGGATTATTACCAAAAATTTTCACCAACAATTATTTTACCAATGAATAAAGCTAGTTTGTTATCCACTGAAATATTTAGGAGACCTCTTAAACTTCAAACTTGAAATGAGGTTTTTAACAAGAAACTATAATACAACTGTCAAAGGTTATCTTTGAATTTAAGACACACTTACTTAACTTAAATTATATCCATTACAGCATAATTTATTTGAAAAATGAATAGATGGCACAAAATGTTAATTTCAAGTCTGCAAAATATGATATTTATTTAAAAAGAAAAAAAACTCTGATAATCAGTTTAGCCTTTATTCATTTGAGAAAGGATCAATCACATACAGAGATAAGATTATTATTATTGATTAAGATATTTAAATAGGCCTACTTTAAGAACTAATTAATCATTTGATATGCTTACTAGTACGGTAATCAAGTCAAAATATAGTAACTAGGACTACATATATATTCTTCACTTACTTTCTTCCCATCTTCATCCTCTTCCAACAAAGAGTTTGCCTCCATCATCTCCCGTATCGGAGCAAACACTTTTGCATTGTACATCGATTCCCAGTGGTACTCATCAAACTTCACACCGAGTCTGCTATAGGTCCTCGACAGTTCTTGCACGGTAGCTTCTTTAATCATTGTCCACCTCTCCATTATTCTAGGATTGTTTCCAAACTCAAGTTCGTGGAAAGCTCTCCTGGCCAAAGTTGGTGCACTATTGTCAGAATCCATCAGACGACTCCCTTGGACGTATGCATCGTACAGTTGTTTGATCGGGTCCCTTTTCAGTTCTGCATTACTTATTTGCAAGTTCTGAATACCGATTTGCAAAACTCCAAACTGAGTACCCCAATCTCCAAGGTAGTTGAGACGTGTCACTTTGCTACCGAGGTGTTCGTGCAGGTTGGCTATAAAGTTGCCGATGATGGTGGAACGCAAATGGCCAACATGAAATGGTTTGGCGACATTTGGAGAGCTGGAAACAATATGTCTGGATTAAAAGTCACAATAGGCAGATGAATCACCGTAAGTCATGAGATATGACCTAATATCAAAATTTGTCATTCGAAATGAACTATTTCCAGAAAAATATTGTTATGAACATTTAGAGTTGTTCTGACAAAGTGACTAATGTATTATACAAATCCCACCTGCATATAATCAGATTTGCATTAATGGTGATAAATGTATTAATATATCTCACCATATAATATTAAATAATTCATAATTCGACCTTCTCACTTAGAGCCAAGGCTCATGATTTATTGTTCCCAATTTGTAAATGTACTGGTACTGTGAGACTGCTTTTCATGGCCCTTCAGTTTCCCCTCCAGGTTAATTTTTTCCAATCATCCACAGATTGCAAACTAGAGGCAGTTAAAAGTGTGTCTAAACATGGGCTAGGGGATTTTTCTGTTGTTTTACTCCAAACATAATACAATTGAAACAGATTGACAATATGTCTGTTGTGCTAGTGCCAGAATACTTGTGCTTGTGCCAGTAAGGTATTAATATAATATCTTTCTACACCCCAACGAAACTAATTGTTGACAAGCATGTTCACCACCATTTCATAGTAATGTGAACCACCATGCCAGCAACGTAGTAACCATAAATAATAGTAACCATAGTACTTAGTAGAGGACCATTGACCATAATGGTCATTTTCTGAACACAGGCAACCATTTGCTGTGACCGCCAGAGTTTAGGCATCGTTTAATCAAATATAGACTACAGTAAAGAGAGTAGATTATCTGAACTAAATGGGACCGAGGGTGGTTTAGATAATAAAATTGATAGGATAATCAAACACAAAAGTATTTACCATTTACAACAACTAAAGACTTCATTAACTGTTTTTAAACAAAAAAACTTTTAAATAAAATATATATAGGCTTTAATGAATAGAGGTTAAAACCAAAAAAGTACAACTTTAATTAAAACTTGTAAAATAAGTTTACAAACCTTACACTGAATTAGTAAGTCATTCAGGAGTTTGGATAATTGACTGTTCAGATATTTGGCGTTTGGATAATAGACTCTTTGCCATTTTAAGCTTTCATTCTATAAAATACTGTTCAGTAAGAATGGTAATCTTAAAATAAAATACATGAAAAACCAGTATTAAATAAAGTACACACTAGGTTACCTGTAATCCAAAACAATATTTTCTTGGGGTTTATCTGGTGTAGTAGATGGAGTGCCACTATCTAGTAAAACATCTTTTATAAACATATTCTGGTTTAAATTAAAATTCAGGGCAGGATCTGCATCAGAATTCTGATTTGGTTCAATGTCATTAACATAATTATCAGTTGAGGTTTTTACAAAGTGATGAAAGTCATCTTTGGTGGATTCAGGAAATACTTTTCTGAAAGTTTTAAAAGGTAATCTTAAATATATTTTACCACTATTACGATCCAAACCGTATAGAAGAATCTTGGCTATGACATTGGGTGAGACATCATTTGAATCCCGACTTTTTATTGTCTCCAGAATCTGAAATAAAATTAAGAAAATTGTAAGCGATAAACTGACTTCTAGTGTATTAGTGATGCAAATTTGTGTAATGGATTAATTATTGATAGCCTAATAATAAAAACATCTACAAGCTCAAAGTTGATTAATTTTAGCCATATATATATATATATATATATATATATATATATATATATATATATATATATATATATATATATATATATATATATCGTATGGCATTAATAGCCAGCCACCAACTTCAGAAAAATATAAAACATTCTCTGCGGTGCATAGCACCTGCGTCAAAACATTTAAAAACTAAACTAAAAACATAAAGTTATGATATCTCTTTATAAAGCTAAATCCAGGGTGCTAAGCCATTGCAGCCCAGCTTCACTTGCACAATGCAGCCCAATCAATCCTTCGGGGAAAGCACTCAAAGGGCACTCATTGACTATGTGAGTCATAGTCTGCAACTCCGCTCCACAGCGGCATGACTGGTCTTCTGTCATTCCCCATTTGTATTTCCAATAATTACATCTTCCCACACCAGTGCGGAATCGATTGAGAACAGTCCACTGCTTCCGAGGAAGATCCATACCACTTACTGCTAAGGTTGGGTCAGCAATTAAAAATTGATTCCGGCCTTGGTAAGAGTCCCAGGAGGAAGTCCAGTCGGTATGGATGGAAAAGTTTGTCTCCCGTCAACTGGGATGCTGTCCGCAGTGGTGGTCTTCGGGACCTCAATCTGCCCATCTCCTGGGGTAGGTAATCATGGATGGGTAGCTGTGGAGCGGATAAGATCTTATTATATTCCCTAGTAAGTGCTTCCCTTCGTCTTATTTCAGGTGGAGCGATATTACACAGCACTGGGAGCCAGGGTACAGGTGTTGCCATGAGTGTACCACTTATGGCTCTCATAGTCCTGTCCAGTTGGACGTCAATCTCTCTGACATGCACACTGTTCAGCCACACGGGAGCACAGTACTCTGCGGTTGAGTAAACCAGGGACAAAGCAGTGGTTCGCAGAACTTGTGCATTAGCTCCCCATGTGGAACCAGCAAGGTGATGGACAATGTTAGTCCTAGCTCTCACCTTGGCTGCTGTCTTTTGTAGGTGGCTTTTGAATGTGAGAGACCGATCTAAATTGACTCCCAGGTACTGTGGGTGATCATTGTGCTTTAGCTCAACACCGTCAAATACGATTTTAAGCTTTTGGTGGGCTAGTCTATTGTTCAAGTGAAAGCAAGATACCTCAGTTTTAGTTGGGTTTGGATTTAGCTTCCAGGCCTTAAAGTATTCAACGAGGGTCTTGAGGTCATTTGTTAGTACTTCCTCAGCATGTCGGAATTCCTGGTGCTGATAAGCCAGTGCAATATCATCCGCATAGGCAAACTTTAAGGAGCAAGTGTTAGGCATGTCGGCAGTATACACATTAAACAGCAGTGGGGCAAGCACTGACCCCTGTGGCAGGCCATCTTTTAATTGCCTAAAAGTACTTTCCTTGCGTCCCAAATATACTTTAATCATCCTATTAGAGAGCATCGAGTTGAGGAGACGCAACAGGAAAGGGCAAGGAATCAGGTTATAAAATTTAATGAGAAGGCCTTTCCTCCAGACAGTGTCATAAGCTGCAGTAAGATCTAAGAAAGCAACAGAGGTTTTCAGTTTTCGCTCAAACCCATTCTCGATGAAGGAAGTAAGAGCTAGAACCTGGTCACAACAGTTGCGCCCAGGCCTAAACCCAGCTTGTTCAACGTGGATGCTGGAATCCAGAACAGGGAGGATTCTGTTGTATGTCAACCTCTCGAGCAGCTTATAACAGACACTAAGAAGAGCTATGGGTCGGTAACTTTCTGGCAGTTGTGGATCTTTATTTGGCTTCAAGACAGCTATTATTTTCGATCTTCTAAATATACCAGGCAAGTCGCCGGTTTCCCTTATGGAATTAAAAACTGCAACAAGCCACTGTCTAGCCTTTTACCCAAGTGTTTTATGAACTCCGGGAAGATTTCATCCACACCTGCTGCTTTGCCAATTGGCATAGCATCAATCGCCACATCCAGCTCATCTACTGTGAAAGGTCTGGAGACTTCCAATGGTGCTTGCCGACTTTCCTTAATTTCATTAAGCTTAAAATTTATTTTCCTATTTGCGGACGTACGCACCGGTTTAGATAGACAGGAGAGGCGTTTTGCAACAACACAAGGGTGAGGTTGCGAGGTTGCGTGTTTTTCATTTGGCTTGCCAGTGGAGAGCTTTCTGAGCAGAGACCAAGCTTTCCAACTACTGCGGGTGAAGTTCAGATTTTCAACAGTTTTCACCCATTTCTCTCTCCTGGTGTTGTCGAGAGAGTTAAGGAGTTGGTCTGCTACATCTCTGTCGGCAGTGTCAGTGAACTCACTGTAAAGGTCTTCGCACTCTTGACTCCATCCTGGTATGTACTCTTTCCTAAAACCTCTTGGGATGGACGCTTTAGCGCAAGACAGAACAAGTCGTGTGAACCGATCATAATTTTTTATTTTAGGAGGGATGAACCTGATGCCTTTGTCAAGCCTAGAAGAGAAGACCTCCCACTCAGCTTTGTTGAAGTTCCATCTAGGCCGAGGAAAAGATCTTACAAGAGGAATTTGGATTCCCACTCATATCAGAACAGGCCTGTGTTGAGAGTGAGGAAAAGCATCTAGGACCCTCCTGCAAGTTGGTATGCAGGGGCGTAACAGAGGGGCCCGCAGACCCCGCAGTGCGGGGGGGCCCGCAGCTAAGGGGGCCCGCGGACGGGGCACGTGATATGTGAAATATGTTATGTTTAATAATTTTAACTCATGTTAGCAGTTTTAAATTTTTTATGGTCCCATTGTATTTTCAAAATACCATGAATATATTTCTTTTTAAAATATAAAAATATTTTTACAATTAGGTTTGTCGGCAGGACACCGCAGTGGACTCTGCCGGCTGCAGCTGGTCTGCCGCCAGCCCTTGTCGGCTCAACCTGACCGCCGCGGAATTCGTCGTTCTGTGTTGCGGCAATTGAATTTGGGGATCTTTTTAATAATTAAATTTAATGAAAAACTATCTTTGGAGTACAATGTCTCAAGAAAATCTTAGTGGCTTGAGTATACCAAGTAATAGAGAATAAGACACCCATACGTTTCAGAGGTACAGTAATCACATCAGCTGTTTCTTAAAACTGCGTAGGCCTACTCGCTAAGAAGATCCAATGAAGACAAAAGAAATACTTTTGAATAATAATAGTGATAAAAAACATTTTTCACTGAAATGAACAAAATTATATAAATTTATATTAAGCTTGAGCATTTTTATTTTTTACAAGAAAATTACTTTAAATGCCGATAACAATATGATGTTATTATGTAGCCTACTTTAACAGTTGCATTTGTTTTCTCCCTTTCCCTTTTTAAAACACGTGTTATTCGTTGTGCTCATAGAGTTAAGAATCCTTGATGTTAGCTAAATAATCATATACTGTAGCCTAATTGTACTAGAGTGGTTATAGTGCTCACATTTGAAGCCAAATGTGGCCGGTTCGCGGTCCTCAGAAAAGTAAATAGATTTTTAAAGGTTAGATTTCGGACCCGGATTAACCAACAAGCATCGGTTAAACCCCTTACTGGATGATAAATAAAAGACATAAATAGATACAATGAATTTTGTTACTTTAATTTTTGATAAAATGTCGGTAATTATATAGAAGAACGTACTCAATCTTAAACTTTTTCATATTGAACAATTAGGCTGAATTTCTTTAACAGGATAGACTGTATGCCTAGTTGCAATCTGAATAAAAGTAGGCTATACATATTTTAAAATATAATACATTACTTGCGGTTGCAATTTTACAATTACCATTGACTATGTACACTACCGTGAATAGACAGACCTCTCATCCAATGCATTTTGGTTGAGGCAAAAATTGGAAGTTTCGTCGCTGCCATCGATGTTGTTATTATTTAGCTAAATTTACAGTGCTGCAAAAAAAAAACATTTCATCACAACATAAACAAAAACCTCCATTATAAAATGTTTAATCCTTGATTGAGAAGAGTGGTAGCATTGACTTGCCTATCATATGACTATTGTACTTTCATGTACGCCGAACGAGATCACAATCTACTCACGGTAGTGTACATAGTTAATGCAATTACTAAAGATGCACAATAATACTTTTAACTTTGTCTTAATAGTTATATATATATTATATATTTTTTTTTTTTTTTTAATATAAAAAGAGCTTTACCACTACCTGTAACCACTGGTGACACTGGTTTACTAGCGGGAAACAGTGATAACCGGTGATTGGAACTTTCAGAGGGGGGCCCAAAAATAAGTTTGCAGGGGGGCCCGAAAAAATCAGTTACGCCACTGTTGGTATGGGTGTTGCTGACCGGTCACGAGAACAAAAGCACAAGTCTGGGGAGTACCCACGACGCCATCGGGCAGAATGGAAAGTGTGTGGGTCCTTGGCATTAAATACCAAGAAAAGGTTGTTATTTTCAGCCCAGCTTGTAAGACGAGTGCCATTTTCATCATCGGTCGAGTATCCCACTGTGTGTGATGACTGTTAAAGTCACCTACATATACTACAGGATGTTCAAAAGTTGGGAGAGCCACTGGATGTTCGGTGGTTTGTAGACATTGACAATCGTAGTCTCAGATACCTTAACAGCAATAGTGAATATGCTGTTCACACAACTTTTGTGGGAGACTGATATGTCGTCTATGTCTTGCCTAACGTAAGTCGCCACACCATAGACCCTGTGTCCTATTTCCTCCACAAGCCTATATCCTGTGATGTTTCCTCTCGCACTGTTCTCTAAGTCTTCTACATGTGTTTCTTGTGGTGCGAGGACATCGACATTATTTTCTCGCAGCACCTTGCTAAGGCAGTCACTTTTTTATTTGCTCAGACCCTCTACGTTCAGATGACATATATTTAAAACGGAGCCTACATTTCTAAAATGGCCCTGGAAAGGGCCGTTTGAATTTGGTCTGGCAGCTGGCATAGCTGAGAGATCACTCGCGTGATAGTTCAGCTGCCAAAAAGTTGTTGTTCGTTTAGCACCACCCAGGGAGTACGTGCAGTTTTAATGGAATGCTGCAGACGCGAACAACTTCACTCCCCGTATTCAATTTTAGCCATTATAGCCTAAGATGGATTAAAAAAAATCAAAATAAAAAACTAATCAAATAAACCAAGTCCTTGTAATATTTTAATTAAAACCTCTCTCACGTTAATTGGACTTTAAATATAGGCACTAAATGGGAACGGGTGAAGCACTACACGATAAATTTTTGACCCGCGAGACTCATGATGGCGATAGTCTGTAGCAGCAGCCGCTAGAACAGCTGGGCATACAGGCTAAGCCTTATCAAAGAATAAAATCTACATACCACAGCAAAATCCTTTCCCTCCTCTACAACACCAGCCATACACTTACTGTAGGCCTACCTTAGTCTTGGGTCTCACATGTGCTGCTGTAGTACCTGGCACTTCTTAAGCAACAGTGTTTAAAACACCGAATACTGGATATTGTATCTCGCCTTCTGAATGGTTGTATAATAATGTAAACCGTATTCAAGAAGTTCCCACAAAGGCCACATGATTGCACAGGAAAAAAATAGCTCTTAATAATACAGTAAACTGTTAAATGTCACTTAAGTAACAATATGTCATTTTTAAACACTACCGTAATTTAAAAGAAATATACTCAATCAGGCCTATGAATTGTGCTTTGAGTGGCAAAAGTGATAGGTAGCCGACTGTCTACTTGAATTGGTAAGTTTAATGTGAGCAGTGTTGTTTCAAACTTGGATTATTTTTAGCTATTTTGTAATGAATAGCCTTTTCAATAAATAGGATGAAAAATCAACTTGTACCTAGCTTACATTTATAACAGTCTTCTTACATTACCGTATAGCCTAATGAGATTATCTTGCATCATACCTCACAGGCTTTCCTTTGAATCTTCAAGAGACAACAACGGGCACAAGTTGATGAAATTGAGTTTATATTTTGCTATGTTGACGCTGCTAATGGCAGTTTTATAGGTGATTACTAGAACGCTAGGTGAAAGAGATCCAAACCCCACTAATTTTTGTGGGCAACACAGGGGTTGAACCTGTAACCTCTTGAACTTAGGCTAAGTCTAAGACTATTTTTAACCGTTAAATGCTAGCTAGTGCTTGAAAAGTCGTTTAAATTTATGGCAAGTGATAGTTTTCTTCATTGTACTGTCGACTTCCACCAACTCAAAATTTATTTTTTAGTAACGTATAAACCTAGTTAGCGGAGTAATTTTAGTTACATGATCATTTTTTAACATAGGCTATTTTTAAAACTCTGCTTATAGATGTAATGAGTTACCAATGAATAAAATCTACATTTTACAGCAAAATCCATTCCCTCCTTTACAACACCTAACTTCCTGAAGGCCTACCTTAGTCTTGGGTCTCACACTAAAGCTCTTCTTTACTAAGAAAATTGTTAGCGATAAACTGACTTTCTGGTGTATTCATGATCCAAATTTGTGTATTTAATGGATTAATTATTGATAGCCTAATAATAAAAACATCTACAAGCTCAAAGTTGATTAATTTTAGACATTGTAGCTTAAGATGGATTCAAAATGCCCCATAAATATAATCTAAATATATATTTTACCACTGTTACGATCCAAACCACTTGGATTATTTTGTACCCAGTGGTCCAACAGCTGGACCACTACTGGAACAGCTGGATTATTTTGTTCCTGTGGCTACTATCGTCAGGAATGTTGTTTAAGGTCACGCGTGAAGCGATGTTTATGTAATTGTGACATCTCACGCGGCCTTGACAATGTCAATAAGTATTTGGCACTTATTTTAATGGAACCTGACCATAACTAAGTAGCCTATAGTTTTTTGACAGAGAACTAATACTGTATAGGCCTAGGCCTATACCAGATGTGTCACAAGTCTGTTGTGTCCTGTGCACCACAGTTTCATCTAACAGAGGTCCGTAACACAAACTTCCAGATAACTTACAAGATAAAATTTGACATGTGGAAGTAAAAGACATATTCGAATTCAACTAATCCACTGAATCGCAAGTAACTTACTAGTCTCTTTATAACTTAATGGTTATTTACAGAGGTAATTTTTGTAGGTTGTGTATATTAATTTTATCAAGGAGAAATATGCTTAAACTTAGGCTATAATATCAATTCAAGTAGCCTATGGTTTCTTATTTGACCTAGGCAGGTTTTATAAATGATATTCAAAATAAATGAGATAACGTTACCGAAGTTCCAGTTAGCGATACAACTGTATGTTGGCTATAAACTTGGCCCGTTATCTGACTCCTTCTCTATTATCAATGTTTCAAATTTCTATTTACCATACCATTATTACCATTTACCTTATTTCTATTAGTTATCATGGAATATGATAATTTCCATTCATTAAATGAAATATAAACTAAAATTTTCAGATATTAAGGACTGCTGATTTTGGTTTAAGCTATGCTATGGTTTGGTTTTTGTTAATTTGAAAGTTAGTATTTCGTTATTATTACAAGTATTTTGAGCCACAATATGTTAGCAATATGTTAATATGTTAGCAAAGATTTTAATGTATAATAAAAATCAATTACTGATATGATCGTAATATCACGATTGCAGACTTTGATGCTAGGCCTAGTGATGGGATTGGATAACAAACTTGGTATACGTACATTTGTTCCAACTCGTAGTTTGTAGCTCCATGATGAGTTCATATTTCACTTTTGAATGGGGGAGTTCAAAAATCCACCCGATCTGTACACTAATCTATAATGTTTACTTTTTAAAATATACGCAGTGGTAAATACTTTGGAAAATTTAACACGACTACCCCTAACTTTCCTTTGACTTTTTCGCTAACGCTAGCAGGTTATGTTTTCATTTTGTTTTGGTTCCCAATAACAACAAACCAAGTCGAACACAGTCAGCTGTTCACTCACTTGCCAGTCAGCTGGCTTAGCAAATTGGCAACTTTAGAACGTTGAACAAGCTAAAATGAAATAAGAAACATTTATTGGCGTTGATCAATAATATATTAAAAATCTTTAATGTATAAGTATATGTAAAATTTGCACATCAAATTAAAGATTTCGATTATCGATGCCTTAAGACACCTTTAATGGTGGACATTCTAAAAAATGGCAGCCGATCAAATTTTACATAAAAATCATATTATCAAAGCAAAAAATGTAATAACTCTAGAAATCACTGACCTATTGAGGTTAGGTTTGTAGCACATTGTTCAGAATGAAAAGTCTTTTAAATCTATTTATAATAGGAATTGTACGAAGATGTCGTTGTGGTCCGTGTGCCGGTGTTTAAAAAATCGGCAATGGTTTTTGTCAGTTTTTTAGTAGCATTTCCACAGTAGGAGTTGACAATGTCAAGCCGCCGATAGCTTCAAAAATCATGTGCAGCCCCCAGCCCGACAGACAACATCGCCAATTTATTCATAATATTGGCATACGCCAATAAAGTTTTCTTCAAAGACTTCCCTTAGGGGACGTCCCTTTAGAGGATCCAGGTAAAATGCTATATAATTATTATAATCAACTTAAACATTAGAACGTAATCGTTGCGAAAGAAAACTGCAATACAAGTTTGATAGCTTTGGTGGGATGACGCCGGCGGCGGCGGTGCCGTTTCAGGCTGACTGTCGAGAACATACATAGCGTCCACAAAAAGTAACAGTCCATAAATTTTCAAAACATTTAAAAATCAACTGAGCAATGGAACGAAGCACTACATATTCACCATCAAGTTATTATTTTAATCATTATAGTATCATTTGACATTTACCTGCTTCACCTCTATGAAAAGGTCTTCCCGCTCACTGTAAAAACGGAAATTCTTAAAAAAGAATATAAGAGTATTACATGGAGACTATAAGTAGACTATATTGAGAAATATAAAAAGATTTTAGTACACATTCATGTTTGGAGTATTAATTTAAGAGTTGTTTGATGTACAAATTTATGTTTTGTAGCCGACGAATTTACGAGTCTTACAACAATATGATGAATTCATTCATAGGTTAGTGGCCAGTACACGCCAGCTTGTGGCTACTATCGGTAGGAATGCTGTTTATGGTCACGCGTGTAGCGATGTTTATGCAACTGTGACAACTCGCGCGGCCTTGACAATATTCTTCCCATTGCAAATTAGCTCAATCGAACAATAGTGATTGAACTCAACCAGTTCATTAATAGTTTTTCAACTAATTCAGTGAATTAAATTAATCAACGAAATTATATTTTTGCTCAATTAATTCCAAGAATGTTGATAAATACTGACTTTAAGATTGTTTTCACATTTCTAAATAATAATATTTTTCCTTGATTTTCAATTGATTCATTTTTATTCCCTCTGATGGAGAAGGAAAGGTTTTTAATGTACCATAGATAGAAAAAATTGCTCGGGAATAATTTTAATATAATTAATAAAACATGTCTATAGATTTTGTTTAATATTAGCGAATTTCCCTATCGGAAGACGCTATTGCGGTAGTAGTCACGGCAAGACCTTAGCCCGGGACCATGATAGTTTTTGGTTTTGGGGTCCATAGATGCAGAAAACAATATTCTTTCAATTTTTTTTTTTTTTTTAATGTAGGCCTATATAGGAATAAATTATCGTCTGTTTGTTTATAACCACCCTCATGGCAGCAAACCTACAACCTCGTAACATGATGTGTATAAGGGGGGAAAATACCAAATTTCACTGGAAATTCCCTTTGTACCCTAAGCATTTCTGCTGCGGCGGGGGTATTTTTCTATACACTTATCTAGTGTCTGATATCGATAATCACTGATGTTGGGTTCACTTGAAGAATGATTGTTATCTGATTGTTTGTAAATACAATATTTTTCAGTTACAGAACCTCTTTATACAGAATCATCTAGAATTCAGTATTAATAAAACTCAGTAACTCAGTAAATATATATTAATTTTTGTTTGATGATATTAAGAAATTAATGTTTATAATTTGATGTTGGGTTAACTAACTTTATTTCCTATAGTTTAGTAGATGGTAGGCCTAAAATTAACCACCTTTTTATCTCACGGTTTCCCACTAAAATATTTTATTAAAGAATTGAAACTGACTAATCTTCGCTTTACACTAGATCTTTCAATAAAGCATAAAACAATATTTAAGAATATTTAATTTGCATTGAGAACAAACTTTATTTCTTAGAGGACTTAGGCCGTCTCTTAGGTCGTTTACTGGCGAGATTGCGTTTTTGTTTCTTCAAATCATCAATTTTCACACTACCCGAAACGGGAATGATATCTTGCGGTATTTTAATCGGTTGTATTGTGTAATTTTGATCTTCACTCATACTGAAATTCAAACAATTTATATCTAGAGGTGCCCTCTTTTGTTTCTTCAACCCAGCACTGCTTTCTTCGGCGGCGGCGACGATATTTGTGCTGATCGAGACAGGTTTGATAGTGTATGAACCTCCGTCACCGCTCAAGTTGAACGTTTCACAGTACTTGTCCAAGGTCCGTAGAATCTCCTCGCTTATATTCGGGGACGTGAGGGGCGCCGGCGTTGTGGTGACGTTTTCTGACGTAGTGACCGTCATCAGTTCCACCATCACCTCCATGGTGGCGTTGTTGACTTCGTGGAAGAAAGTGACGTTGAACTCGGTCGTCGGCGTGCTGGTCGTGGTCTCCGACACGGTGGTGTTCTCCGGCGTGGTGACAGTCAGCATTTCCACCACCACTTCCATGGTAGCGTTGTTCACGTCGCGGAAGAACGTCACGTTGACCTCAGGCGTGGGAGGGTTCGTGGTGGATTCTGACACGTTGGTAGTTGCCTCCAAAGTCGTCTCTACTCCGAAGATCGTCGCCGATCCCACGGTAGGCCCTTGCGCCCCCTGAGGCCCTACCTGGGGCCCTAGCTGAGGTCCTAGCTGAGGCATCGCCTTTGCCTCAAGATGCTCATCACTGACCGATTGAATTTGTTGAATTGTATCATTACAGGATTCGTTTCCTCTGGGGACTAACAAAAAGTAATTTTTCACCGTGAGGTTATTTCCGTAGAGCAGGTTTATCGGGCAGTGGTACTTGGAGATGGGGTTTGTCATGTTGAGCCCTCCCAGGTTGTCTGGCAGTTGAGGGTTCGGGAAGCCCACGGCCTCGTCGGATCTCTTGAGCGGCTGAGAGTGCTGCAGGTTGGTCCATTCCCGTGACTTGCCTCTCAACACGTTAATGTAGGGCTCGTCGTCGTTTTGCCACGACTTGCTCAAAGCCTCGTACTTCCCATTGTCCTTGAAAATCAACAAAAAATGAGACCCTAATTGAAAAAATCGTCAAGATACGACCTACTTGTTTCCTAAACTAATTTTAAACTTCAATTCTTCTAATTTGTTTAACTATTTCAGAGTTTTCCCGTCATACTATTCATTTTTCATAATATCATTCGACAGATAAATTCTATATTGAATATATTTTTTCAAGAAAACAAAAGAAGAGTACAAGCCTACTACTTTCTCATGAGTCTTTTCAAAACATGATGTTTAGCACACCTTGGTGTTTATATTTTAAAATAGTATATTAACTATCAAATAATTAATATTGCTATTAGTTATGTGAGTGCAATACTATAAAGAATTTTTACTATTAAGAAATTACTATAAAGAAGTGTTTCTTATTAAAGTGCACAAAACTACCATATATTGAAAGGTAAAATATTATGTAAATTTAAACGTATTTGCATAATATTTCTAATTTCTTCAATCAATTTATTGTCACAGTGTTATTTTTGTTTACAAAGTTCTTATGTATAAAAAAGTGATTCATTAAATTTCTCGTAATAATTATTAAGTATTGAGTTTTTATTGGACCTGGTTGGAACCTTATTGGATCAGGTTACTGTAGGTACGATCTTTTCAGACAAGGTTATAAGGGTTATTTAATTGAGGTGTCATTGCTGTATTCTGGGGTTGCTATAGAGACAGAATATGTTCTTTACCAATGTTTCAAGTGGTCAGTGAACACAGAAAACTTACATTAATGTAGGCCTATAAGTAAATCTTTCAACTTACAAACTTTCTATGGTCGGAAAATTTTGTACATGATGCTTCTCTAAATATAACAAAAATTTGATAAGCAAATAATAATTGAATAATTAATTTGGTATTGTTTTTGTACATCACGACTATATTTTTGATCATCATAATTTTTGGTTTCCATAGGTACCCTATAACTCAACAAAACAATAGGTACTTATTATTTTTAACGTACAAATTGGTATATTATAAGGAATTGATACTAAACCTAATACACCTTATCTAAACTATAGTAAAATAGTATATTTAACTAGAAAAAAGCTTTACTATTCCCAACGTTAGGAAATTTTATGAGTTGGGGAAAAAATCAAATACGGTATAATCTTATGTACCGTACATGATGATTAAATTTTATAGCCTCTTATGTCAATTGTCTTAACAGAATCTTAGGTGAGGTTTTGGACTGTACAGGTAACATTAATGGTGAATTAACAATAGTTAATGTTTAGGAAAACTCAGGGTTGTACACCCCTTACCCAAATCATAACCCCAACCTCCTTATTTATTAACGTGATACCCTTTCCCCCTCAAAAAAATTATTAAAAACGTAACCTCGTCACAGATTTTATAATCTCTGTTCCTTACAAAGTTCTCCTAAAGAGCTTACAAACGTCCAAAACTCTTCCTTTTAAGTAAAGATTTTTAAGATATTATTTAGGTATTTAGACTTTTTTATAGTATCCACCCATCTTTATAGAATTTGCCAACCATCAACATGGTATTTTTCAAAATATTGAATGGAAAATCATATACAATACATTCGTCTTTACATTATGATTTATTGGTACGGTAGCGCAATTAAAGTGGCTTTTTAATAAGGGATTTGGAGTAGATAAAAATAAACATTTCAATGCACTGATTGTGAGGTAACTCTGTATTGATTTTTTAACAAATAATTTATAAATATAAAAATTCTTATGAAACTAATATTAACATCTCTGATTTGCATCAGGTCTTATCTTACAATACTTAAAAAAAAAAAAAATCATCGTGTAACATTTTGTAGTACTATAATGTTAAACGCTGTAATACTGTACCAAACACAAATTTAATTTGTGAATCAGTTAGTTGATGTAATGGCATGAATATAAAAAAATAATACTATTCAAAAGGACAATGTTTTAAAATTGGACGTGCAATTACGGTTTTCTAAATAAACCGTTACATTTTTGAAAGTTCTTTTTGAATCTCAGCTAGAGATTTATTTTTTGTTTCAATAGCGTAAATGTACAACCAAATTGAACCAAAAAATGAACACGTTGAGAAGAGAAGGAATATAGCGAACACTCCAAAAGCGTCGACGACCACTTGGTAGAGCTTGAGAGTGATGAAGGCTCCAGATGTGAAGACTAGGGTGTTGAGGCTGGCGGCGGTGGAGCGGGTGTGAGCTGGGAACATCTCCACACGGTAGGTCATGGACACAGGGTCCAGGCCGAAGGCTTGGAACAGGTTGTACAGGATGATACCCAACGGGATCACCCAGGAGAACTGGGAAAGATCATAGTCCGTGTAGTCGTACGCGTAGAATAAAGCACTAACAACAGCGAGACTGAGGGAACACCCGATACAAGAAATTATCAACAATGGCCTTCTCCCAGCAGAGTCTGTCAGGGATGTGCTGAAAAAAGCTGAGAATAAAAGGACCAATCCAGTGATGATAGTCATCATGTAGGGTGGAATCAAGGTGAACTTGGTCCTTTGGTATATTTCCGTTGAGTATGCCAGGATCGGCGCAACTCCACTCATCATTTTGATTCCACTTACCATCTGAACGATCAAGAGGGCTCTTCTATCCATTGGTGTAGCAATGATATCCGCAAACGACACTTTGTTGCTCATTTCTTCTCTGACGCTCTCTGTGATTTCTGAAAGCTCGTTTTTGACGTCGTTTTCGTTTGTCGTACCTCTCAGCCACATCAAACTCTTCTTCGCATTTTCATGGTCTTCATGCATCGAGTAAAAGTGAGGCGACTCGGGTTGAAAGGGAAACAAGACTAAGAAGGCGAAGGGCAAGCAGATGGTGCACAGAATGAGAGAGTTGAATGTCACAAACGGCCCAATGACGTACTCGAAGACGAACCCCAGCCAGAAGCAAGCTTGGGACAGCGTTACAATCGCTCCTCTTATGTTTTGTGAAGCGATTTCTCCCAAGTACATCGGCACCACGGTGAACACATTTCCGATGACGAATCCTTGAAGAATCCTCGCGATGCACAATGACTGCAGGGATTTGAAGTAGAGAATAATCAGCCACGAGAGTATACTGATCGGTCCGTTGATCAGAGCCACCGGTTTGCGGCCGAATCTGTCAGCCAGGATGCCAGCCGGTATCGGGGACCAGAGGTTGCCGAACTCGATGATCGATATCGCCCAGGAGGCCTCCGATGACGTCATCGGGATCTCGCTCCCCTCCGACAGCAGATTGACGAAGGTGGGCGCCACCCAGCCGAAGAACGTGCCGCACGACATCATGATGAAGCATGCTGAAACAAACTTACAGGTTTATCAGGGACATATTAGACCTATATAGCACAAAATATAGAGTGTTCAGGGACTAAAGTAATGGGGTTTGGCCACTCCTGGGCCAGTTCAAGGTCATGCAGTTGTAACTGTTGTAGGGCTGTTGAAGCGGCTGGGGTTTTTTGACAGTTACAACTGCATGACCTTGACCTGGCCCAGGAGTGGCCAAACCCCACTACTAACTACCATTCGAGAAACCTTGTAGTTGTGTTTCTAAGGGAGTCAAAAAAGCAAAGATATGAAATTAGTAAATTACATAGGTTCTATCTTGCCCCTTTTTATGTCTAGTTAACATGATTTTACATTATTAAGTGTAGGGTGAAATAAAAATCTTATGAGTTTTTCACAGCCAATTACATTACAATTTTGTTTTATGGCATTCCCTGACCTTCTTCCGAAAAATTCCCTGAAATCCCCTATGATCCCCTATGGAGGGATCAAGCCAAAAATGATCGTGGTGGGCCCAGGAAGAGTTACGATAAAATGTGATACCAAGTATAGGCCTAATATATATTCAAAAAATCCACAGGGTTTATGCAATTCTAATTAAAGAACTTAAATGGTAGAATATGATGCCGTAAACCCGATCTCAATATAACGGTCCGGAGGATTTGGCAGACGTTCAAAATTTAGTTAAAATAATCTTTTAAATAGTTTGAATAATTCCCGACATATATTAACAGTCTTTGGTGTGGTTTGCGGCAATGTACCCTCCTTACTAAGCCCTTTAAAATCAGTATAGCATGGCTATGATCCAAGAAATAATTTTCAGGACTTCATATTTTGGATGTCCAAGGACAGGGTGGTTCAAGGGTTGTGAGATAAACATACATGTCAAGCTATCCACATCATTTAAGGTAATTGCAAAGGCAAACGTTTGCCACAAAGGACCTCAAAAGGTCAAGTACTTAGCATATTATTGCATTTTGAAGCGTTTAAGTTAAGATTTTATTTTATTGAATGTTTGACTGGCTACCATTTTTTATTCAGTGATCCTTTTTAAGTGGGGGTTGGGAATCAAAAATGTTTCTAACGGTTTTCTTTAAACTTTGCAAATAACTTAGTTCTGGGATAAAAATATTATTTATATAAGTCTCTATGATACGAAATATTTTATTTCGTTGTAATCTTGAATTGAAATTTAAAAAAACTAACATTGTTCTTATGGAGTTTAAAATCAAAACTGAAGAGTTGCTAAAAACAGCTGACTCGACTAACTGTCAAAGGACGAAGCACGTCCTTCTGTATAAACATGAGGTATTTTTCATTGATCAAGTAAATGAATCATGAATGATACTATAATTAAAAATAATTTATCAGGTTTTGAATAGTACTTTATGCTGGCGATCAAGACTATTTGGTTATATAAAAGTACAGTAAAAGTATGAAACGACTAAGCAATTTGTATAGAATTATTTAAATTTTAGCAAATTTCAAACACCCTGTATATTATATCACACAATATAAATATCCTCTTTTCAATATAGGCCTACTGTGTATGTATGAACTAGTGATGACAAACACAGATGGTGGTGTCCGTTCACTCAAATGGCCCTAAACATTTGGATGTTGAATGTAGTCTGTTTTCTGGAGTGTTCGCAGAATTGTTTTCGTAACTCGTTTTAACTGCAGAGTTGCAATCCTAGCTAGACGTAGTAAACCAACACCTGCTACGGTGGTGTTGACAATACAGTGCTGGCTGGCCGACCAAATTGACCAAATTGTGCATTGTTAGCAAATCAGGAAGAACAGATGTTCAGTTGTAAAGCATTTTAAAACTAACTAGTATACGTGTTGCCCGAAATCGAGCAATTTATTTTCATACAATGCAAATGTTACATTTAGCTCTAAATCAATGACATCCCACCAATCCAATATTGTGAATCTCTTTAATCACCAAAACTACACGTATTTACAGCTGATTATTAACAGATGTTTAAAATGCTTTATTTAATCTCAATGTTATTTAAATGGGAAATTTTGAGATTTCAATTGTGGATAGCGCCTTTATTTTCAGTCCGATTCTTATCAGTTTTTGGCGGAAACAACTCCAGGCCAAGCCCTATCCAACGACACCAAAAACTTGAAAATCAGTTGAAAATTGTAGGAGGAGTTCTCAGGACAAAAAAACCCTTAGCGTATTAAATAAGTATAGATTGGCCCAAGATCAACAGAATATTTGGTCGAATTTTGACCAATGGGCTAGTGCTAGTATGATTATTGGAAACTTTGTGTACCTGCCATTTCCGTCTCGGTCATCCATTTGAAGTCTTGATTTGCGACAATGTACTCTGCTAAGGGACATCTTTCCTAATTTGATAACAAACTCGACCTGTGTTAATATTTAAGAGTTTTGTCTGACTCCTCGTGGGCAGTCCCCCTTAAAGTATAAAAAGTTATAATAACTTAAAAGAGTTGACATTTAGAGCTATCATTGATACATTGACTCATTAATTTATTTATAAAGGTAAAAATATGTTTCCCTGCTCCGGGATTTTTAAACCACCCTGGATATGAACCAATCCAGTTTATGTTTAAAAAAAATGAATAAAGAAAGTCAGTCAAGTGTTGTACAGATTTACATATTAATTATTTTAAAAGCTTTAAGGGCTACCCAATGTTCCAGGACGAATTTGCAATATTGTCTAAGACTTTTCAATACTCTAAAAGTCATCAGATTTTCAGTAGGCCTACTTAACAAGCAAATTAAGGAAAATGTAGAAGACGTTAACATAAAATAGAATCGTAGCTGGATTACGGATAAAGATTGTTCTAGCTAATACTTGTTTGGACTACAGTTAATGATTTAAATAAGAAAATGTAACACAAATTTATTTTTCTAAATTGGATTTTGTAAATTGATTTGGTATATCTGAACAATGCAAGTCCCGCGTGGTGTTAAGTGCAGTGCCAATGTTATCTACTTGATGTTCCCCTATGCTGTAATTATTATGTCAAAACAGGTTTGAAAATCACCTCAAGCACTTTATCTTGGCAAAGTATGTTGTTGGTCAGGTTTTGCTAGGAATAAATTTCCAATTATTTTACTTTATGTTAATATATTTAATCCCTGTACATTGGAATGCGCATTTCCTTATGACAATGCATTTTCATGTGCGTCTTTTAAAGATTTGAAGTTACAAACTAAGTGTTAGTAATCCTATCTCTTATTTATATGCGAAGGTGAGATTATTAAGCTTTAAAATCGAAAGTAGCCAACTGATCCCAGAGAATTTTTGTCAAAATAAAGCTAAGCCCTACTTAAGAAACGGACATTGAACCATTTCGTTTTGTCTGTCTAATTACTATATTATGAGTAAACTTCTAATTTAAATTGGTTTTAATAACAAGAGAAAATAGTTATGTTTCTTCTATGCGTTTCATGTGAATTATTTGGGACATTATAGTAGCCTACTTAAACCGCAATTACTTACTGTAAAGACATGCATAAGTAAGGTACCAAACTTGTCTGTCATAAAAAAAATATTACTGTAAAATAAAATAATTTAACTAAACCGTAATTGTGAATTATAAAGTTACTCAGAATAATGAGACACTGTTGTAATCTAAAATGGTTCAAGTTTTCTTCAATATAAGTTTTCAGAGAAATATATTTTTTTAATAGAAAATAATTATCTTTTAACATAGATTAGGCCTAACATGAAACTTATTCAGTTTTAAAGAAGTTAAAAAATGTGTCTTTGCGCGCATTAGGTATTTTTTCTCAAAAAGGTATTAGGTAGATTTTCAGTTGATAGCAGTGGCGGATCTAGAACAATAATAAGGGGGGGCTAACCGGGGGGTCTACGCCCCCCCCCCCCGATCGGCGGTCCAGACCGGCGGGGGTTCGGGGGAAGTTTTTGAGATTTGAGTGTTAAAAATAGCAGTTTCATGTCATTTCTTCACCCATCGCTTTGGAAAACAATACTAAGTCGCCAATCAATTTTTATTACAAACAACAGTTTGGCCAATGTACCAACTTTCATTGCTCTTATTATCATTAATATTTAATGAGAATTTCTTTTGCATCGTGAAGTACAATGCATACACTAACCTTAAAAAATTTGGTTCGTTTTTATAGGCCTATCACTGTTGCTATCAAAATTTTCATTATCTTTATTTCGTATTGAAATGGTACACTCTCGTGTTAACACTTTTAACTTTAATATACTAAGTCGGTAATAGGTAGGTAGGATAATATTTTAAAATGTTATTATAGTAAGATGCACGAAAATAGTCCGATGGAAATTTTAACAGCTGTGTCCCCCCTCACCCCTCTCGCCCTGCAATGTTGCCATTTGTAGTTATGTTTACCATGTGTAATACAGTAAAAACATGTGTTTCATAATAAATTTGGCAACATTGTATTGACTCTCATCGGACTATTTTCGTGAATCTTACTATAGTACAGTACATTTCATCATGGATTAGCTACTAGATCACGTATAGGCCTGGCGCACATGTTATGTAGATCACATGTGGTGAATAGCTAAAGAGTGGTTTACAATATTTCTGCTCTGTCTAGTGATCCGGAGGGGTTATAGTTTCACTAGCATGGTTTTGGGTCTTTTTGACCCATTATAAAGTGTTTACAGTTACAATTACATTAATCCTTCAATAGTGAAGTTGTCGTAGTATTAAAATTAAATAGAGACACAGACTCCAACACGGACACGGTACATTTCAATGAACAAAAACTGGCCATTATGGTATAATAAAATCACGTGCGTCGGCACCAAGTTATGAGACTCGGCCTTTCAGACTGTTTTAATGTAGGACTACCGTTGCGGATGCTGCACTCTGGTTTATTTATTGTCGGATCAGATGTTGTCGTTTTTATTATAGTATATACCATCCGGCAATTAAGTAACTGGCTACAATTCAAAACCACATGTAAAATTGGATACTTGGTTTGTACTTTGACCGTTGAGTCAGCTTCTTCATTATTTCTTTTTTTTAGTTTTGTACTTCATAAGACCAATGTTAAAAATTAACGTAATTAACGTAACCATTGGTAACTAAAGAACTTAATTTTACATGCTAAGCTAACTACTTTTTATGTTATTCGAAGTGCGGCCTTAAAAACACATCTATTGAAAGAAGACTATTTACTGAACATCGTGTGAAAATTACACGTTTCTAAGTTTTGCAGTTTTTGAGTTGGGCTTAAAGTCAGCCATGTCACCGATGATCGTGGCGAACACATCTTCGCTGAAGGCTGTGACGCTGGGTTAGTTATAGCTGTCTAGTCGGTCTTAAGTATGACTTATCACTACCGTGTGATTTGTTTTGAGTTAGTGAAAGTATTTCTGACCTATATATCAATAACAAACATAGCCTAACCTAATCGTCGCAGCGCATTGTAAACTTGGCTGAGTACTTGTAGCAGGCCCGGTGTCAGGCCGCGGGCGGAAATGCGTTCACCGCGATCATTGGTGACATTTCTAACTGGATGTAGAACCAAAAAACTGTAAGACTTAAAAAAGTGAAAGTTAACACAATGCTCAGTAAATAGTCTTTCAATTTATGTGGTATTTAATTCTGCAGATCAAAATAACATAACAAATTAGCTGGCTTATGTTTTATGTATAACAATAGACAAAGTACCCGAAAGAAGATTTTCCTGACATGGAAACCTATAAATATAGGCCTTATCATTTTTATCCCAGAACTGCTTTATTTGAAAATTTTGAAGAAAATCGTTGGAACCTTTCTCGATATCCGTGTGTACATACATATAGACATAATACAAATTATGTCTAATATTATCAATAATACCTCATCAATAATATTAGATTATACTTAATAATATACTTTTTTTGTTAGTAGGGATCGAGTGCCGATATATACTATAATTAGTTTATAAGTAGCCTATTTTTGCAAAAATTTATGATTGCTATTTGAATTTGTAATTATTTTAACGAATTTTACCTCCAATTAAAAACTCGGCTTAAAAACTTTGGCTTTGATAAAAACTTGAATGTCAATTTAGACTGCTTTTCGTCGTCTTTTATTTAATCAGATAATCGTTTTCTTTAAAATGAACCAGTCTTATTTTTTTCAGACATAACCTTCTTTAGAACTACTTTATTTATTATAATGAATCTTAATAATTAATTAAGTGATCTCGTTTGTGACGGAAAAATTTTGCGTGCGCAATGCAACCAAACATTAAATAAAACATCTAGTTGTAATTTTGATTCCCCTTCGCCTCCACCACTTCCACTTAGGCCCCTATTATACATTGCATCTTTCAAGGCACGTAAAATAAGTACATTGCACTAGATAGGAGCATTTATACCCGGCGCCTGACGGTCGTCTGTCGCGCGTCATCCAATAAGGTATAGGCCTACAGCGATTCGAGCGACACGCGGCGGGCGCAAGCCCTCGCGGCGTCGCTCGACGCGATGTAAAAGGGCCCTTAAACTTGAGGATTGAATACGTCACTCCTCATCTCCGCCTCGTAACTATACAAAGACTCGGCATACACACACAGAGGGACTCTGGAAGCCTCAGAATTGGTGCACCACCGATTGAGATGGCGTACCAATAGAGACACTAAAATGACGGTGTCGTCTAGTTGAATTACCAGAAAAGGAATATATTATACTCCTTATACACTGTTATTTCACAGTGTGCATAACAGACACAAAGTAGTTTACATTGAAAAATATCGGAAAAACGTGCGCTGGTTTGCCGGCGCCCCATCACCCGGCCTGCGCCTGACACGGGCCGGCGCCCGCTCCGGGCCGTCGCGGCGCCCCACCTTGGCCCCCAAGGGGGGGGGGCTATAGCCCCCTTAGCCCCCCCCCTTGGATCCGCCACTGGTTGATAGCAAATTACTGTTAAGGGTTGGTAAAGATCTATTTCCTGTAAAATGCTCGGATTAAACTGAGCTTTAAAATATTATACTTGCTGTTACTAGGCCGGCATGCTTTGCAACGCCAACCCGAAGAATTTGTTTGCCCTTCAGGTATAAGCTAGTTCGCTACGCTCACTCGACGCAAGTCTGTGATATCCTTTAGTTTTTTACTATCAATCCTTCGTAAATACTTTGAACGAGTCGTTGCCTGTCGATAATCGACGAATACAGCTCCAGTCTGAGCGCTTGGCAGATGTGTAAACTTGTATAAAATGGCACTCCCTAATACTCTGAGTGAAAACTGCATGATAATAAATACTATCCCATTTCGTCAATCATCGTTGTATTTAAATTTGAAAGTTAAGTGATAAATAAGTAAACAGAAAAAACGAAATAAATTAAAAGAAGGGAGACAGGTTGTTTTTATGAAGACAGCTGTTTGTTTTCATGAAATGACTCATATGTTATAGGTAGGCCTAAACTTACTAAATTTTGTCTTATATTTAAAATACATGGAAACTTTAAAGTCCAAGGGGGTGCAGCACATTGACTTGAAGGTTACAAAAAATATTTCATGACGTCTACAGAGAATTCTCTTTAATTTGACACCTCGATAATCAAAATCGGTTCATAAATAAAACAGTTTTGTTGCTCACAAGAAATTCCTTACGGAATTAGTAAGATAGATAAGAAAGCTGTTTACAAAAAGAATAAAATGGCAATTTTGAAGATGTGTGGGTGGAGCCCTATGGAGGAATCTGGATAAAAATTATTTAGTTTTATATAAGACCTACAGAATCAGAGTACCAAATTTCAGACGTTTACCTACATGGAAAGTTGGAGAATTAGTGATGAGTGAGTAGAGTCAGCCAGTGAGCCTTTTTATAGATATAGATACTTTTATTTGCAAGATTAGGCCTACTATTAGCTGGGTACCTACATTTTTTGAACACTGTGTTCATCCAGTTTAATACTGATCCTTGGGTTAAGGTCAGATTTGAGTGTGACCTTGGAGAACACATGGTTGATTTTTAATAATTTTATAAAAATATCGTGAGTCATCCTGTATAACTAAAACTTCGACCATTAGTTAAAAACATTGTAGTGTGGAGGTAATAGATATTTTCCTTTTTTCATTGAAAGTAAGCAGCGTCTTTTAAAGTTAAACTCATATAAATAGTTATATGTATAAAAAATCATTGTTCGCTTAAAACTACACACTACACAAAGTAAACACTGTATCATCAACCTTTTGTAGCTAAACTCTATTTTAGAAACAGAAATGCAAATAATTCGGGAGTGCAGCCAGATGGACGAAGATTGCAAACACGAGTTTGGAACCACATCAATAAGTTAATATATTCACATTTGTAGGACTTTTGAAATAAAATTTCCGTGCCCTGGCACTTTTACCAATGTCATAAAGGAAACTATTAGAAATATTTAAAAAAAATGTACATTGATTTTCAATACTTTTTGGGTAACTACTTATAAAATAAAAGCATAAAACATTTCAATCGCCAAGAAGGCAATGATTATAAATTATTGGGAAGATCAATATGTGCAAAATTAAGAAAAAGTTAGAATAAAACAGAGACATTTTCAATGTCTGACTCTTACAGTATGTTATTTCCACAATAATCCCCGATGAAAAACTCCAATTTTAACATGAAAATATGCACATAACCACAAAACTAAACCAGTTTATCGAAATAGTTGTCACCTAAACAATATCATAAAATAACAATTTGTAAACGTTATAAGCCACACTACCTGACCTGTGACAGTTGAGGTTGTGTCCGTACCTGCCAAAGTAGCCAAGACCTGTCGGTACACCGCACCCCCGACCGTCAGCATGCTCAGGTCGTCTACTCGTCAGCGATATCAGCAGCAGCGGCAGCGACGGCGGCGGTCAGTTGTGACAACAATCGGCGGCGGCGGCGGCGGTCAGTTGTGGCAACAATCAGCGCGGCGCGGCGGCGGCGGCGGCGGTGCAAAGGCCAAGTGGATGTCATCTGTAGGCCGGCAGCAATGGCATGGCTTGCTCACTACAATACCCGTCTACCATACTGTGGCCAACAATATAATTGGTAGTTCGCACCGAGCATGAAAATTGGTTTGCCATTCCAAAATCGAGTTTTATAACTCAAACGAAGTCGAAGTTACAAAAAACGTTCGTTAGTAAATTAAAACCGTTTTGGCAATGGTACGAACACTATTTTTCACCTTACTTAACTACTTAATGAATTTTACTGCTTCCTCAAGCGATTACGGTATAAAAAGTTTAACGATAAATAAAATATCGAGGGTATAAAATAATGTTTAATTTTTTTATGTCCTTCTTACAGTGTTTAAAGTGAAGAACACAATACCCAGGTAACGCCGGGGAAGCTTGAAAATAATTTAGTAACTCTGGCTAAATAGAACATCTAGCTTTTTATCTTTAGGCACTCCTAGAAATATATATTGTAGATAAAATTAGGCACTCACCTACATGAGGCGCTCTGACGTAAACTGCCTTATGATGTAATCTTAAAAGACATTGTAAAAAATCAGTTGTTTTTGTTTACATAACTGTTTTTCGTAGACTTCAAAAAATTAGTGATATTCTTTGAAAAAATTATAATTTAATATACGACGTTTTATAACAGAGTACCAGGGGGACCGAGCTTAAGCTCGGTAAAATTATTACTTTCGTTCTCACACAAAGCTCGTTCGCTCCGCTCACTCGCCTTATTCTTTTTTAAGATGAGCTCGCTCGCTTCGCTTACTCTCCAGGCCGAAGGGTACTGCACTTTGGTATAATTTTCCTAAACTACAGGTTAAAGTTGTAACACATTGGTTTATATCCACAGTTATCAGCTGTTTTTTTTTTTTTTTCAATTTAAAAATCTCCATAAGAATAACATGGAAATTTTGAAGGGCTCTAGCGCGAAAACCGGATTTTTCTCAGCTATGGGACTGGCTCCAATCGATTTCTGGTGGCCAAAATCCCTATATTCAATAAAAAATAAAAAATCCTTGGAGGGAAAAAAAATTTTGCCCGTACAAACGGAGCTTGTTGTAGAGTATAGGATTACTCAATAAAATTCATAAATGTAAGGATACTTTATTTCATATTGTATCGAAGTTCATTTTAAATAAGTTAACTCAGTGTTTTAATAGTTTTGTGTGTTTTACAGGTTAAACAAGTTTTAGATTGTAGGATTAGAAAAGTTGGTTACACCGACAACCATTAGGAAGCAATTATGTTTTTATAATTTACCTGATAGTCAGAAAGTAGCATTTAGAGGGTTAAAAACATTATTCTTAACATCGATGATTAAAACAAAGCCAGGGTTGCCTGTTATAAAAAGTATCAACCTTTCTTTGAAAAGAATATTTTTCATGAAACTATCATGGGTGTCGATGAGAGTGAGCGTGTAAAGATTTATTTTCAGCCCATTCATTAAAATTGAAAGCATCAGCGCTGATTTGTCGATTTTAATGAAGAAATTACAATCAATGATGTTGTTGTGAACAATTACGACGTAACGCCACTAACCTAACTCAGAAGTGACGAAGTAGTACAGCAAAGACAGACATTTTAAAATCGAATCAACACAAATTAAATTAATTACTCTACTAATTCCCTGATTATAACAAATAGCCTATTTATGTTATTTTCAAATAAAAAGTTTGCATTTTGTGGTTAAATACACAATGTATTTTTGTATTTTTACACAATTTCATAATCATAGTTTAGGCAAGTATGTAAATAAATGTTATTGCGAAAAATTTCATAAGAGGCCAAATAGTAGTTACCGCTGGCCTATTATATTTTAAACTAATTTAAACGCTTATTTAAAAACAATTTTAAACACTTAAACTAATTTATTCACTTTGTGTGAGTAAAAAATTAATTCAACTTATAAAGTTATTTTAGTCAGACATTTGTTTAAACTTTTTTACAAAATTAGGAATTAATCATAATAATTATAGTTGAATTCAAATCAAAAGAGTATTGGGACTCTCGGTGCTTCGGCAGTGTTCGGGTACGTTCGGGACAAGTCGGCTCCTCGAAGTAAACAACTGCCGAGTTGTTCAAATGAACGAATCAATAAAGTGAATCGAATGAATCATATGTCATTTTCTAAAAGAGTCATTTGAATCAGCGACCACAGAGAATTCTTTGTTCGCCGATTCGTATCGATTGTAAAATGATAACTTTGTTTCGATCGAGATCTGAGAACCAGGCAGATGTTTCATCGGTTTTATTTACAAGGTTTCATATCCTTTTTATCATACAAAGGTTAGCGTTATTTGATGGATCTCACAAGTACCTACGCCTTATATTCTACTTCAAGTTCTAAAATTAATATTCGACCTCATTACTTGGGTGAAGGAACAATATACCGTAACTAAATTGATTAGCTTTCATCCACTGCCTAATTATTCAATCAGTACATCACATGAGTGAGAAACCAACGTACAAAATCAAATGGTGTAATTCATCATTCGTAATTCAATTGTCGTAATTCAAGATAGGCATTTTACGTCGCACGAACCCTGTAATTAACCTCGCTTTCAAACTGAGTGTATCCCTTGTAACTTAACTGTTATTTTACGGTTACGTACAAACTTAAAATTAATTAAATATTCAAGTGACCCAAAAGTACGTCACAGAATATTAACGTCAATTAATCGATGAAATTCGATTTTATCGCATTAAGACAGGGGTGGAAAAACAGCTGTATCATACGGACAAAAGAATAGGTTCAACATTCTATTCGTGAAAAAGATCGATTCAAATGAATCAATTCGCCAGATGAGCCGAATTTTCCATTACCAGCTGATTAAATCAGCGGGTTTACCCGAGTGTTGCCGAACACTGCCGAAGCACTGCCAGTCCCAATACTCTTTTGATTTTAATTCAACTATTTATAGTTGAGACATTTTAAAATTATAATATTGGAGGTTAGGGGAAATATTTTTGTTTTTGTTTTCGTTATCAGCTGATGCTAAAAGGCAAACAATAATGGCAGCGTTTCGGCTATATGTGATGAGTTTGATGAATCATATGAGGTGTAGCTTTGAAACTGACAAAAGTGCATATGTCAGTGTCATTGGTAGCCCAATAAAAAAATATATCCGCGGCCCCGTTTAGAACTTCTGATCTTCTGATCTTCGTTTAAATCTTCTGACTTTTTCATGATCGAACCTGCAGTTTTTTATTATACTTGTTTGCTTTGCTCTTCTCAAACCATAATCCAGCCCCATATACATTGGTTCAAATTGATTAATAAACAGTAGGCCCTATGCACGTAGGATTCGTGAGGCGGTTATCGTGGTAAGTTTTTAAGAATACATAAAATGTTGTGCAATATGGTATGACGTGACCATAAGCAACATATCCACATGAATAAGATGGAAAACTAACTTAAAATTACCAAAAGCATACGTACTCTTAAATAGATTATTTTTAAGTTTCACGTTTTTTAACTTAAGTTTTAATCAAACTAAACATTTTGTATTAGTAATTTTAACCACAGACAGGTTTAACCACAGCTAAACGGCAGATTGGAGTATTTAAAATGTGGTTTAACTGTATAACTAAAAGAAATTTAAAAAATAATTATATCAATCTTAAAGTATCATAGTTAAAATTCAATATCAAACTCTTATACCATATAAAAATTACAGGAGCCTCAATAATGTGTCCAGCGCTACACTAAAATCTATTTGGGTTAGGGCCTATACTCGTATTAATATTTTACGAACGTTATATGACGGGTGCACGGTTTGGACCGTTCCCAGGCAAAACGTAAAATATGCCCCTAGCGTAGATACACCGCACTAAAATACACACTAAAATCACCCTTATCACGGCTTATTACTCATTTATGTCTATTATAGGCCAGATCACTGCAAACATGAGTAATTGTTATACCGCTTAGCTGCTATGCTTGAATCTAAAAAGGTCGATTAATGGTAAATTAAAAGATACCCAAGGCACGAAACTTTACATGAAACACATTAAGTAATTTAAAAGAATACATGCGTGTTGATTTATTATTCAATGTGTATTTTAGATAATTAATTTTATAGTTAGAAGCAAGTGTAAATAAATATAAGTCATGTTCAGCCCCCCTAAGCAAAATCTGTGTCTTCAAGGAAACCCACCTCTTCAGTTCCCTGAAATTGTATGCCTAACTTCCTCCATTTCACTACTTACAAATCAATATTCACAGATGTTGAATAGATGCACAACTTAACTAATAGATTATGATCATCAGTGATGATAGAAAAACTCACAGTTCTTACATAATTTTGTATAATCTCAAGTCTATAAATCAAACTGACGCATAGGCCTAATCCGATAGATAGACTCACTTTTACTGACATGAATGGATACAAATCTTAAACATTGCCGTTTCAATGAATATATTTAGAGCTCAGCAAAGCTGACATGATGGATTAATCACTTAAATACAAAATATATTCCAATAAATGCTCAGAACATAACTAATAGATGAAATTTATAAAATTCATTATTGGTACAATTAACTATCCTGGAATGAAAATTATAATATCATACGGTATATAAACCTCATTCCCGGTTAGGAGACATACTATGTTTTTGTAAATGAGTTTTGCTTCAGTTATAATGGTGTAAGGGTGTCTTTTTTTTATTTTTTTTTTATGCGAAAGGCCTCGCCATAATACAAAATTTATTTATTTTAATTTGTGAAATTTTTTTAAAGTTTCTATGCGTTATGTTTGCAATTATGAGCTTCAAACCGTGTTTTGCGTTATAAAATAATCACCCTGTAGGCCAATATTACTTTAATAATTCCTGTGTTTATATTCTGAATACAAATACTGAGCAAACCTTTGCGTATGTAGAATCATGAAATTGGCACATTCACTTTGGAACACTCTTAAAATGTTCTTGACTTATTTTTCGTCATCTTGCATGCAAAACATCCGTTTACTGTCCTGTTATTAGTCCACAAAGTAATTGTTTATCAGCACCTTATCATTGTGCTCTTTATAAAAAAATAATGAAATCATTTGATATAAGTTGCACTATAACCTCAAACATTGTGTTTCACTTCAACAAAAATAAAGTCTGCTATCTGGGTGTTAACAGTGTCTCACACTGAGTTGGGCCAATTAAGTCCTTAATTTTATAGCAAACTACCTTTCTAATGGTATGCGCTGATTTCTCATATGATGCACACACACTGGGAGAAAAGTACGAAAACTCATGCTTGCCCGATAGCTAACTTTTTTATTCTATTTTATTCTATACTAGTGCACGTGTTGCTCGACATCGAGCAATTTATTTTAATACAATGAATCAATGAAATAATATCAGTGATCAACAAAAACTACAGCTGTACGTTATCAGATGTTTAAAATACTCAAAATGTTATTCTAACAAAATGTTATATGCCAATCTCAGTGTTATTCTAATGGGAAAATTTAAAATTTAAGTTTTTGATAGCGCCCTTATTTCAAGTTCGATTCTCATAAATTTTTGGCGGAAACAGCTACAGACCAAGCCCTATCCAAAACACACGAAAAGATTGAAATTGGATTAAAATTGTAGGAGGAGTTTTTAACACAAAAAACCCTTAGCGTATTGAAAAAGTAATATATCTGATAGTATACTTCTTATATGGTGGATCCCCTTTATTTTGTTACAATGCTTTTAAGTATGTCTTTTTATTTTCATCACATTACATCGATGTCACATGTTTTTGATCCTCAAGTCTACCAACGAAAATCATGTTTTCTCGGCCTATAAGCTGGAAAAATTTTCGGCCCTAGAACTTCCATAAAAACATTTTTATCATTCTGCACGAAATCAGCCTGTTTTTTGTTCTCTCAACTGTACCAAAACCGATTCTTTTTTGTCCTAGGACTGAAAAATCATCTGGAGAATTTTTTAGGTCCTAGGACTGAAAAGTCAGCTGTTTGCTATGTATATTATTATTCATTTATTAATGTTGAGGAGCAGAGCAGAATTTTGAAATTCAAACGTTATAAAGAACATTGTTTGTAAATAACATAAATGTAAACACTGCATATTACTTAATCGTTTTTAAAAACTCTGCTGAGCCTCGTTTTTAAAACACGATTGCGCACCAAAAAGACCCACTTTTGCTCCTAGTGATGAAAACTACTATTACAGCATGGGCATCAAAAAAACATATGACTACATTTAATAATTAGTTACCCTTTTCTTAGTAGCTTGTTTCTTAGTCGGAAAGGTTATGTTTTGTTAGCTGTGGATGGATAATTGTATATTTCCTCACTATAGTAAGATGCACGAAAATAGTCCGATGGAAATTTAAACAGCTGTTTCCCCCCTCACCCCCTCTCGCCCTGCAATGTTGTCATTTCTGATTATGTTTATCATGTGTTATACCAGTATAAAATGTGTTTCAGAATAAATTTGGCAACAATGTATCGACTCTCATCGGACTATTTTCGTGAATCCTACTATAGTCGGGAAAGTGGTCGTTATCGGTGCAAGATCGAGTTTCAAGTACGAGGCGAAGCCGAGTACTTGAATTCGATCGAGCACCGATATACCACTTTCGGACGAGTTACGAACAGTAACTTCCATCATACCACCTTTAATAAATTTACAGTTTGGATAAAAATTAATAAATTTTAACCTATATACTCTCTCTTACGTTGTTATTTGTTTATCTTGTATTTGAACTATTTACAGCTGTTATTAAAAATAAAAATAAATTAACTTGTTTAGTGTCCCGAAAACCATTGTTTCACGGTCTAGTCCCAAAAACTTTGTTTACCAACACGTTTATCCAACCCACAGGGAATCAACTAGTTTCGATCACAGCTGACCGTTCCGAAAACAATGTTTATCGCAATGGTATGATGAAAAATAGTTTTCATTAGCACAATACTTATTGCAAAGTATAGTGTGATGAAAAATGTCGTTCGTAACTTTTTGCCGAAAAGGTTCTACCAAATCTCGAACTTTAAACACGATCTCGGATTGGCTAAACGCTATTTTTTGGCCCTTGTAACGAATACTATTTCGACATTGTCCGCAATGTCGTCTTTTATCAACACCTTAAAATTGCAGACAGTAAAAACATCAGTGCATTTTTACTGCGCGCTATCCTCAAAAATACATTCGTCTTCAACAAAAATAAATAAATCATCTATCTATACACATTTAATACGCGACATGGTTTTTTATACAAGGAACTCCTCCCACTGTTATAAACCGATTTTAATGATTTTGTTTCATTGGATAGAGCTCGGCGAGAAGTTTTTTCTAAAGTAAATTGGTAAATATCCATTTAAAAGCAAAAGCCCTACATGAACTTAAAGTTTGTAATTTTCACATTTGAATAACATTGGTAATGAAATTGACTTATTTTCAAGATAACAGTTGCAAAGTGGGAACACCAGACATCAGTGAAAGTACTATCTACCTGTTCATACGAAAAAGGCTGTGATAAACATCGGAGTGTACCTGGTTACGAATGGCGTTAAGTATATACGTGTAAAATATTTTGAGCAAAATTGTGAGCGTTTCACAAATTTTCGAATTAACTAAGGGGTCTCATATTAAAGGTTTTGGACAAAGGAACTGGGGAAAAATAACGACATGACTAAAAAGCTATTGAGTTTTACTTACTCAATTTTAAAACAAAATATGTTTTTTTTACAATAGTTACATATTAGACAGTTGTTTTTGAATCTCAACGAAAGATTTATTCTTCGTTTCAATAGCATAAATGTACAACCAAATCCCACCAAAAAACGAACACGTTGAGAACAGAAGGAATATAGCGTACTCTCCAAAAGCGTCGACGATTACTTGGTACAGCTTGAGAGCGATGAAGGCTCCAAATGTAAAGACGAGGGTGTTAAGGCTGCCGGCGGTGGAGCGGGTGTGAGCTGGGAACATCTCCACGAAGAAGAAGGCACTAACAACAGCGAGACTGAAAGAACACCCAATACAAGAAATGATCAACAATGGTTTTCTCCCTGCAGAGTCAATAAGGGTAGTGCTGAAGAAAGCTGAGAACAATAGCACCAATCCAGTGATGATAGTCATCATATATGGTGGGATCAGGGTAAACTTAGTCTTTTGGTATATTATCGTCGAATACGCAAGGATTGGTGAAATTCCACTCATGTGTTTGATCGCACTTACAGTCAGTACGATCGCTAGAGCTCTTCTATCCGTTGGTGTAGCTGTAATATCCGCGAACGACACTTTCTTGCTCATTTCATCCCGGACGCTCTCTCTGATTTCTAACAGTTCGTTTTTGACGTCGTTTTCGTTTGTTGTACCTCTAAGCCACATCAGACTCTTCTTCGCATTTTCATGGTCTTCATGCATCGAGTAAAAATGAGGTGACTCGGGTTGAAAAGGGAACAAGACTAAGAAGGCGAAGGGCAAGCAGATGGTGCACAGGATGAGAGAGTTGAATGACACAAACGGCCCAATGACGTACTCGAAGACGAACCCCAGCCTGAAGCAAGCTTGAGACAGCGTTACGATTGCTCCTCTTATGTTTTGTGAAGCGATTTCTCCCAAGTACATCGGTACCACGGTGAACACATTTCCAATGACGAATCCTTGAAGAATCCTTCCGATGCATAATGACGGCAGGGATTTGAAGTAGAGAATAATCAGCCAAGAGAGTATACTGATCGGTCCGTTGATCAGAGCCACCGGTTTGCGGCCGAATCTGTCAGCCAGGATGCCAGCCGGTATCGGGGACCAGAGGTTGCCGAACTCGATGATCGATATCGCCCAGGAGGCCTCTGATGACGTCATCGGGATCTCGCTCTCCTCCGACAGCAGATTGACGAAGGTGGGCGCCACCCAGCCGAAGAACGTGCCGCACGACATCATGATGAAGCATGCTGAAACAAACTTATAGGTTTATCACAAGTAACAGAATAAATAGTAACCGTAAACTAATTAAAATTTTTCAACTTTAAATTCATGGGTAAAAAAACAATACAATATCAATAATCAATTATAATAAAAAATACCTGTGACAGTTGAGGTTGTATCCGTACCTGCCAAAGTAGCGAAGACCTGTCGGTACACCGCACCCCCGACCGTCAGCATGCTCAGGTCGTCTACTCGTCAGCGATATCAGCAGCAGCGGCAGCGACAGCAGCGGTCAGTTGTGGCAACAATCGGCGGCGGCGGCGGCGGCGGCGGCGGTGCAAATCTGCCAAGTGACAGTCAACTGCTGTCCAGCCACTCTCGCATTGTTTGCTCATGCTCCCTACCTGTCATACTCGTCTACAGTCTTCTCTCACATACTGTGACAAACAACATGCCACTTGAATTAGAATAAAGACCACCAGTAAAGACCTTCAAAAAGATTCTTACTTTTTTCAGTATGAAATTGTTAACTTGTGTTTTGCTTGTGCATGAGAAATTTCCATTTGCAAACATACATTTATGAGAATTTAATTGTGATAACTTTTAAGGAAAATCAAAGATATTTAAATATGCTTATGAAGAAGGTCAGTAATATGTAAATAAAGGAGTTTGCATTTCAAACTACAATGGCCATAAGAATACGTAGATTCAAATAGTTTTCGAATCGGTTTTGTATGTACTTTTCACTGAAGGTTTCCTTTTTCTAAAGTTGAGATTTAAAAGAGTTAAAATATAAAATAGTAAAAATATAAAACAGGAATAACGTTTTCCTATGTAGGATAAAGGGTTTTACATATATTTCCACGAACGCCTACAAGAAAGCAATCTATACTAGTTCCAATAGGCTGTATTACTAAACTTGGTGAATAAAACTAAGCTATGGGGTTTTTAGTGGGGCTGAGAGTAGACTCGTTTTTGTGGGCTCTGTAATCAAACTTACTTGAAGGTTTTCCCCAAATTGGGTTGAAGTTGAAGTTAATTAAGACGAAAAATCAGATGCAGGCTATAGGCTACTTCGGTCTCCATCCCTGCAGCGGCAGAACCGGCCTTTACCCCCTACTAATAAATATTTAGCAAAATACCTAAAGACGCTTCTGCTAAGTTACTTATAAGGGCTTCCTCTACTCTTAACATGGCACATCAAAATTTGAATTGAATTCGGTAATATTTTTATCCCACCAATGATATTATATTTATTCGTAAACATGTAATTGCCTATAAATCTTAAAACTCATCGAGACCATAACTACCTTAAGCGTATAATTGGCCATAAAACATCAATCATTCACAGAGCTCTTTGTGGACGAGGACTACAGTAATGCTAAACTCAAATAGTATCGAAACCTACATTTTCTTAAGAAAAAAGAACAAATATTCCACAGCCTTAATTAATAAGGATTAAGTTGGACAGTAATTTGTTACATTAGAACTATTATAAGTTAGGTCTTACTTATTTATTTTAAAGCGAACAAATTAATTTTGATAAATAAAGTATATTGAATATGACGAAATAGTATATTTCGTCACTAGTCCGGAAAGTGGTCGTTATCGGTGCAAGATCGAGTTTCAAGTACGAGGCGAAGCCTCGTACTTGAATTCGACCGAGACGAGTTACGACAGTAACTTCCATCATACCACCTTTAATAAATTTACAGTTTGGATAAAAATTAATAAATTTTAACCTATATACCCCCTCTTACGTTGTTATTTGTTTATCTTGTATTTGAACTATTTACAGCTGTTATTAAAAATAAAAATAAATTAACTGGCTTAGTGTCCCGAAAACCACTGTTTCGCAGTAGTCCCGAAAACTTTGTTTACCATCATGTTTATCCAACCCAGCGGGAATCAACCAGTTTCGATCACAGCTGACCGTTCCGAAAACAACGTTTATCGCAATTGTATGATGAAAATATACAAGTAGAAATTCCTCTGTGATTATCATTCCCATTTCTCATGCATGGTAATGCATTTGTTTTCTTCGCACAATGAATCACGTCTTGTTGCACGAATAAAATTAATAATAACAAGGAAACATTTACTCACTGTGCAGTTTTACAATATTCACTCTGTGATCAAGGCAAAGAAGTATATTTATTAATTTTTACTTTAAATTTGTTCAATTGACTACATACTTTACTAAGGTAATTATTTTACAAACAAATAAACATTACTTAACTTTATAGTTGACTGTGTATTATTCTTTTAAACCACCGCGCCCCGTGCCATCTCCTGCCAATCCTTGTATCGGTCATCTTCTAACTCAATTTATACTGAATTGGATTTGTCATTATACCAATAATAACATCCCTGTCTTGGGTATAGATACCCATGTAAGTCAAACAATGGCGTTCCTAAAATACAAACAAAGAGTGGATCACAGTATGCTTTCAACAACAAACTTTACTTAAAAATCATACGAATATTACTCGACATAAACTTGAAAGTAATCTGTGACTGCTTTCAAGAGTTATATTCTGACATCAAATCTCAAATCCTACCCCTAGTCATGTAAGAGGCTCTTCTTCGAATATCCATTTAACTAACTGTCCGTTTGACATTCATTATGCAATGGATTTTTTAATATGGCATATTATCGGGTTTAATATATCTCTTTGATTATTATAATTTTAACAGTTTTAATATTTTACAGTCATTATCATATTTTTTTTATTAAAAGTCGTTAGAAAAGGTCTGGTAAATTTGTGAAACAATTAATAAATTCAAACAAATTAGTGAGAAATTTTTTATGATTCTAAATTCCTTATAATTATTTATTTATTTATATGCTACATAACAGGCAATGCCCAATTACAATGCAGAAGTTCAACAAACTATACAAAACATTGGAATGACAACAATAATTAATAATTTATGAAAAATCCAAGTCCAGTTACACAATTTACCATAGTCCAACATGTAGTTTGGCTCAACCAAAAATTGTCTCTTATACTAACAAGATTCCATAATAATCATAAGGCTAATAACAATCCAACAGGAACAAATAAAATCTTTGAAAAATACAACAGAAACACTTAGGCTAACATAAAATAAACAAATATTATACATTAGACAAGTCGAAAACTAGGAATTTACATTTAAAGTACGGTATAACCATATTCAAAGGAACAAATTAAATAAGAACAACCTCTGTTATTGAACTGGCCTACACAATAGAATATTACACTTGCTGGTTTTATAAAAGTTAAATCTGTCAAAAAATACATCAATCTCTGAGGAAAATACAATCGCATCACGACATTGAAAGGAGAGGAGTAATGAGATCTGGTCCAAGAGAAATTAGGATCAAATAATCTACAAGATCTATTAAAGAAAACAGGCACATGCAGATTTATTTTGGATAAACAAAAAGGATCGTCAACCTCTCCTCTGAGCAATTTGAACAAAAAAATTAAATAAGATAATTTCCTTCTTTGCTCTAGGCTCTCCATCCCAAAAATAGCAAGTAACTCTTTTTAAAAAATATCATACGTACAAATTCCAATTAATTTGTAATATAAAAATCTCAGGAACTTCTTTTGTACCTTCTCAATCATTTCAATATAAATATTGAAGTAAGGACTCCAGATGATGGCAGAAAATTCAAGATTGGATCTTACTAGTGAGAAATACAAAGTTTTTAAAGTTGCAAGTGAGTTATTGAACTAAAAGTGTCCAAAATATCAGTTATGGTTAGAAATGGTGATGTAAAAAGTAATAATTAGACCCTGAAATATTTTTGTGCAATTATACCCATAGAACTCTATATATACCCCTGTTCAAACGATACGACTTTTCGCCATGCGCAGTGGTCGCGCGACGTCAAAGAGTATAAGAAAAATAACTTGATCGGTAGGAATGGTAGTACATAGTACTAAATTCTTACTCTTTATATTCAATTCACGTTTGTCCTCGCACCGTCCATCAATGCTCACAGCGAAAATTCAAGTAAACGTCTAAGTGTCGTGTCATTTTGCGCATAAAAATGCAAACTTACCTTTGATTAGATTAGGGTCCAAGCATTCAAAATCAACGAAACAAGTAGGCGTATTAAAGGTGATTATTATTAAACTTTAATAACAGACGAGCAATGAAACTTAAGGAAAAGAACAGTCTGGAAGTATGCATAACGATAACTGACGCGCAGGCACATTCAAAAGCAAATATACACAAGCTTTTACAACATCAACAAATCATCAAGTTGTACTTTGGAGAATAATTTTTATCGTCTTTGCTATTGTTACTTTTATATATTTGTATATACTGCTAGTGGAGGAGACTGATGTATTGAAAAAATGTTAGTTGAAACAACCAAAGTTGTATAATTTGTTTACTGTATTTAATTGTTAGAAGCAAACAATTTTGTTGAAAATATGTGATTGCGACAGTAAAAATTTCATTTTAGCAACGTTACAACCATGTTGTTTGGTTTAACAAAATTATTTGTTTGTATACTGTATCCAGAAATGTTTTCAGCCAAAATATTCAATGTCAAATTATAAAGACCATTTATTAAAAAGTTTTTGATAATTTTAAGTGTGATACTTTTTCATTATGTAGGCCTAATTCAATATTTTTTAAGTAAACGTATTTAAAATTTTCTTTGTCTGTTTGAAATAAAACACTGTTTATAAATATTGAAATTAATGTGGACATAAATCATGTTTTTTTTTATATTTCCCTTTTATCGAAAAGATTCACTCTTCTGAAAACATTATAAACAATGAGTTCTTTTCCTAATTTCTATTTTTACTATACAAATTTATAGCGTTTTACTATTGGAGTGTTATGTGAATCGGCATCCGCATTAAGCGAACATTCGTGACAAACTTGTTAGGCGAACACAAAATTCCAACAAACATTTCGCACGAACGATTAATTACTGATCATATGATTTATTCTATAAAAACAACAACAACAAAACACGTTCGGCAGAAGACTCTGACGAACATGTTCGGCCAGTGAGGACTCTAATTGGTAGAAAAAATAAAAGGCAAAAATATTTTTTCTAGTAAATTATTTTATTTTAAAAGAATTTTTAAATATATTAAAATTACTAAATCTAAGATTATATACAACATTTTACATTATAATGTACATATTTTGTAATAATTAAAAGTAAATGCTGTAATTGAAAATGTATATTTCAATATAATATTAGTAATGACAAAGTTTGAAATAATATAATACTTATATGTTAACTCAATCTATTTGAACAAAACCCCTTTTCATTAGAGTTCATTATCCTGCTGCTTATCATACCGTTATCTTTAATTGCAGATGTCATTCATCTGATAGCTCTTACTATTTACACAGAGACGATAAAAAAATATTGTTACTTGAAGGAATTAAAGTACTGTAGTTGAATTATATGTCCCAATTATTTCTACACAATTTAAAAGGGTCGCAATTTAAAAATTTTACCCATCGAAAATTACCTTGAGGATAAGTTATTGTTTTCACCCAAATAAAAACGTTGATAAAAATTGTTCAATTTATTTGCTTAGTACCGGTTTAACCGAGACTTGCTCGTTGGTTTTAATTCACTTTTGATAGTGTCATAGTAATTAAGCTATTAAATTTACATCAACAATCAACTATAACACAGTAAACAGCTGTTTCAAAAAGACTGCTTAGCATTAATATTCCTTTTTTTTTTGTACATTTCGTTGTTATTTCGTTACCAAAATAGCAACCCATAAGAACAATGTTAAAAATTACTTTTTTTAAACTTAAATTTTGGCCAAATTTGATTTTTCCTGGGATTGAGGGTGTTTCTAAATTTACTTTTTTGCCAAAACACTCTTAAATGCAAAGTTTAAGCAAAATCTACCTGCTAGATTTCGAGATTGTGGAACACACATCCCTTCCCCCCGGAACATAGACAGTGCTCGTATTATAGTACAGGATTTCACCCTAGTGAGATATGAATTAATACAAATAAAGGAATTTTATTTAATACAACTTACCATAAACTCATAACATGGATTGTTTGTATAAAACTGTTGCAATTAGTAGTTTTTCATTTTAATAAAACACCCTTAAGGTTTTATTTTTTATTATTATTATCTAACTCGAGAGCTTTAGCAATGAAAAAAATAAGTTTTAGGCCAAACGCAAACTACTGTGCAAGGTCGTATAAGGCCGAACCAAATTATATTGACAACAAGTTTTATTTATTAAAAAATAAGAGCTACACATTCAGTAATATTAATACACGGCTTATTGTCATAAAGTGACACAATTCACTCAATATCTTTGAAATAATTAATTTACACAAGCAGTAAATGTTAAGGAATGTTGTGTAAAAAGTGTACCTATTCAAAGTTTTTATACGCCATTGCTGATTAATAGTACCTTATAATAAATATTATAGGTAGATTTATTTATATTTGAGGCAAACAAGTTGTATAAAAATAATATATTTTAATCCTATCGTATTGACCTTCCATGACCTATCATAGTCACGTAATCAGAAAATTACGACAATAATATTCTTTGGTAAAAATAACATCACAGGCCATATGAGACGAGATCTTGTAAGATCCCTAAAAGTCTAGCATAACTATTAGAAGTTAAAAAAATATAAATCAAATTTCGTTAAAAAAATCAGCATGTTTGAGTTATCCTCGACAATTCTTTTTGAATTTGAGAGAAAGACTTGTTTTTAGTCTCGATGGCGTAGAAGTACATCCATATGGAGCCTATGAAGCAGGTGAGGGAGAATATCATGAAGATGAAGTAGACACCGATGCTATCCGCGACGATCTGGTAGAGCTTCAGCGTGATGAAAGCTCCTATGGTGAACACTATGGTGTTGATGCTGGAGGCCACAGCTCTCGTGTTGGCAGGGAACATCTCTGAGCGGTAGGTCATGGAGACTGGGTCCAGGCCGAACGCGAGGAACAAGTTGTAGAGGATGATGCACGTAGGACTGACCCAAGTGTACTCGGAGAGGTCGTAGTTGCTGTAGTCGTAGTAGTAGAAGAACAAACTGACTAACCCGAGACTGAAGGCGCAACCGATGGTGGAAATGATGAGGAGAGGTCTTCTACCGGTCAGATCTGTCAAGGCGGTGCTGAAGAAACCAGAGATGAAGAGCACCATACCCATGATGATGGTTAGCACGTATGGTGGGATCAGCGTGAATCCGGTCCTTTGGAACAGCTCGGTCGAGTAGGAGACGATCGGCGCTAGACCGCTCATCATCTTGACTCCTCCTACCAGTTGGACTATCAGCAGTGCTCTTCTGTCGGCAGGTGTACCTATGATGTCCCCAAATGAAGCCTTATTGCTCATCTCTTTCTGCACAGTCTGAGTTATATCTACGAGCTCTTCTTTGATGTCTTCGACATTTGTTGTGCCTCTTAGCCACATCAAAGAGCTCTCTGCTTCGTCTTCTCTTCCTCTCATGATGTAGAAGTGGGGCGACTCAGGTTGCCAACAGAATAGAGCCAGGAAAGCTACTGGCAGAATCATAGAGATTATGACTAGGAGGTCGAAAGAGACAAAGGGTCCGATGAAGTATTCGTAGAGGAACCCGAAGTAAAATGCTATTTGAAACAAGCTGGTGATGGCTCCTCTGATGTGTTGAGAAGCGATTTCTCCCAGGTACATGGGAATGACTGTGAAGACGATCCCGATGGCCAGACCTTGGATCACTCTCGCGACGCAGAGAGCTGCCAGAGATTTGAACTTGAGGATGATCAACCACGAGACGATGTAGAAGGGTCCGGTGGAGAGAGCGAGGGGCTTGCGGCCGAACTTGTCAGCCAGCAGACCCGCCGGGATCGGCGAGAACAGGTTGCCGACCTCTATGATGGCGATCATCCAGGAGGCTTCTGCTGACGTCATCGGGATCTCGCTGTCCCTCCGACGTCAGGTTGACCAGGGTCGGGGCGATCCAGCCGAACGATGTGCCGCAAGCCACCACGATCAAGCATGCTGCAACATAACGCGACAGATGTACAACTTGGCGTAACCTTTCAACCATAATTACATCATCACTGATGTAGGTGCGTAAGTGAATGACCCTTTCGTAGTCTTCTTTAGAAGAGATTCTCCACTATGAAAACCCCCTGAAACCGACATTTGTTATCACCAAATTTGTTTTGGTGGATTAAGAGGGCTATAATTAGACGGCAAACATGTAAATTGTGTCCATCAAATTTCCATTCAACGTTTAACACCTTATATTTATCAACCGTCTACCGTTGGCAGGCGTGCGATACCAAATGTGGTTGGTTGACCACTAAACTAGTTTGGTTAAGTTATAGGTTAGGTTGTAGTAGATTTTAGAGTAGTGGCAGAGTAGCATAAATTAATGTAAAACTAAATGACCAGAGCCTTGAAAGTCTAGCAACAAAAAAAGCGAATAAAGTGCAGGGCCGGTCAGAAAAGGTAAAACGGAGACGTGAGCTAAGATAACGGCTGATAAGGCCCGAACAATGAGTTTGGTATTCCTTAAGAGCAATGAGTATGTTTTCCATTATAGGGACCCATTTGTCAACAATTAATCAGTGTATGACAAATTTTAGTAGTGAAACCCCAGACCCTTTTCTACTACAAAAGATTCAACCTTTTGGCGGTCTAGAGAAAACCGGTGTGTTCGTAAGTCATATTGAAATATCATCTTTACACAGTCTACATAAACGACCATGATCCGAAATGTGTATTGATAAAGGAGATTATTTGGGCTTGATTAAAATGAAAAATAACCATGCACAACAAAGTTTGAAATAACTAGCATGGTACAAAACAGATATTTTTTATGTTATTTTTTCATTCGATTTTTTTATTAAACCCAACAATTTAAAACAGGCAAATCTACATACAAAGTTGTTGAATTATTTTCAAGTACCAGGTTAACCGAGCCTTGCTCGTTGGTTTTGATTCAATTTTAATATTTTCACAAACAACCAACAATACCTCTTCACAGTTAACAGCTGTTTCAAAAGGTCTGCTTAACATTAATGTTCCTTTATTTTTGTTTACATTTATTTGTTATTTCGTTACCAAAATAGCAACCCATAAGACCAATGTTAAAAATTACAATTTTTAAACTTAAATTTAGATCAAATTTGATTTTTCCTGGGATTGAGACTGTTTCTAAACTTATTTTTGGGCCGAAACACTCTTTAATGCAAAGTTTAAGCAAAATCTAACTGCTAGATTTCGAGATCGTGGAACACACATCTCTTCAGAGATTCCTCGTATTATAGTATAGGATACAAATAAATCACTGCAGTCATTCGGAATCTGTCAAAATAGTATATTTCGTCACTAGTCCGGAAAGTGGTCGTTATCGGTGAGCCGAGTACTTGAATTCGATCGAGCACCGATATGCCACTTTCGGACGAGTTACGAACAGTACGTTTCATCATACCACCTTTAATAAATATACAGTTTGGATTAAAATTAATAAATTTTAATCTATATACCCCCTCTTCCGTTGTTATTTGTTTATCTTGTATTTTAACTATTTACAACTAAACAATCAGCTGTTTGACATTTATATATTGGAGGCAACGAGGTTTAAGTTACTGTAAGCAGCAAAGCAGCGCTAGTGGTGTCAAACATTGGAAGTTTTTTTCCGGCCTAGTCCCGAAAACCACTGTTTCGAGGACTAGTCCCGAGAACTTTGTTTACCAACACGTTTATCCAACCCACCGAGAATCAACTAGTTTCGATCACAGCTGACCGTTCCAAAAACAACGTTTATCGCAATGGTATGATGAAAATCATATTTTCATCATACCATTGCGATAAACGTTGTTTTCGAAACGGTCAGCTGTGATGGAAACTAGTTGATTCCCGGTGGGTTACATAAACGTGTTGGTAAACAAAGTTTTCGGGACTAGACCGCGAAGCAGTGGTTTTCGGGACAGTGGTTTCAATAACAGCTGTAAATAGTTCAAATACAAGATAAACAAATCTATACTTATTTAATACGCTAAGGGTTTTTGTCTTGAGAACTCCTCCTACAATTTTCAACCAATTTTTAAGTTTTTGGTGTCGTTGGATAGGGCTTGGTCTGTAGTTGTTTCCGCCAAAAACTGATGAGAATCGGACTGAAAATAAAGGCGCTATCCACCATTGAAATCTCCAAATTCCCCATTTAAATAACATTGGGATTGGATAAAGCATTTTAAACATCTGTTAATAATCAGCTGTAAATAAATTTAGTTTTGATGATTAAAGATATTCACAATATTGGATTGGTTGGATGTCATTGATTTAAATCTAAAAGTAACATTTGTATTGTATTAAAATAAATTGCTCGATTTCGAGCAACACGTATACTAGTAACAACTTAAGAGGAGGTATATAGGTAAAATTTATTAATTTTTATCCAAACTGTAAATTTATTAAAGGTGGTATGATGAAAAGTACTGTTTGTAACTCGTCCGAAAGTGGTATATCGGTGCTCGAACGAATTCAAGTACGAGGCGAAGCCGAGTACTTGAAACTTGATCTTTCACCGATAACGACCATTTCCGGACTAGTGACGAAATATACTATTTCAGCCTCTTTATGAATTTCAAAATGCATTTTCATTTCATAGAATGGTACCCAAGCAGTGTTCAGTTAGCTTCATGATCGAAAACACAATTAGAAATTTTATACAGAGAAAACCCAAATTAGCAAAGATTGAGGTTGTGTTATTCAAATATATGCATGTATACAAACAGTATTGGACACTTTGGTTATTCTAAAAGAAAAGTATAGGCCTAACTAAGCATTCTTGTATTACTATTTTGTACTATTTAATTTATTTTTCTATTTTAAGTAAATACAAATTGTGGAATCGATGTTTACTTTTCTGGGCAACTTTAAACTATCTCAAATGGATAAAACTGTCCATAAGATTAAGATGGGAACTTTGAATGCCAGTGGAGCAGAGGCTTAGAGGAATTAATGATCCTTAGGGCTCAAACTTGAAGAACTTGCAGAGGGAACAACTTTACTACTCTGACTCCTTTTCAAGCACATCATTAAAATACCCAAAACTGCATGATGATCCTTAAAACCCAACATAAGTTCTAACACATGCTCGCCCAAGTTTACCTGACGTCGGAATTAACCTCTAAAACTATGTTGTTTGGTTATAGAACCTATCGAATTTTTTGTCAATCAAGTTGTTTAACAATTGTTAACCATGTGGTGCCTTATTACAACCTCATTGTAATGGCGTTTGACTGCAAATCCTGTACATAAAATGATGTGTAACGCTTTAATGAATATTACTACAATGATTGTTTTAAGAAATACCTGATAAAGACGCAAGAAGCTGCTTTGAGAACCCCTGGGTCAGAAACTGGTAGGGAAGCGGCATGATGGGTTAGTTCGCGTGCTTGAGAAGAAAGGGAGCTTAATTATTTATACAAATGATAAGACAAAGCTACCGGCAAGATAGCACTATCACCATAGCCAGGCGCTCAGATGAAGCACGTGTTTGGAGGGAACAACAGCTGCAGTGGTCTGTGGGCGTGGGCAATCTAATGGCCAACACGTTATAAAATTAATTTTAATATATAACCTAATTCAGTGGTGTTTTAACCTAATTTTAGATGATAATATTTAAATTACTACAAAAGAAATAATCGTGTCACCACATAAGTTTATGTCTTATTTGTTTTAATGAATCTAATTTCATTGTAACTGCAAAAGATTGGATTTCCTTCAGATTTACGTTTGTCAAAACATGTGGTAGGCCTATCAATGTGAAGATGACAGATTGTTCGACATTTTACGTATTAGAAGTTACAAATGAACATTCAAAAATTTTAATCTCATAACAAGTAATAGGAGAGGTTAAATAAATTAAAATATTTATTATGAGTATGACATGTGTTTGGCAATGACTACAGCTTGACGTATATTTTTATTTAATCATTTACCTACCTCAGAACTTTGATCTTTAGTTCTCATCTTTTGTTCTCACCTCGCTATGCAGCAACACATTTTATTCATACAATGCATTTTTTTACTTTTCATTGTTTACATTTTTGTTGTATATTTTTTTAACAACTGTGAATATTTTTTAAAATTACTTTAATAACTATTCTCGTAGTTCAAGAAAACAGTTGGTAAAGTTGGGAAATAAATAACTATATACATATAAACACAGAAATATGGCGACTACGTTTCATGATGTGAAGTGTAAGATATGGAGATGAAAAACATTATGTGTATAGAAACCCATCAAAATGGTCCTATATTGTGGAGGGTTGTCAGTAAGGCACAAACATGTTTTCAATTCCAATATTGTCTGTGTTCAAGAACACTTGTGGGATTAGTTTTTTAAGCACGGAATTACAGCTATCTACAACTTGAGAACACTTTAGTTTCGTGTAAGATGCTCGCCTGATATGATCACGCCGTCATTTCGTTGGCCGAGCCAACCAAGAGCCAACAACACCCCCTGAAGAAGTTTACAAGAAACCGTAGCGCGCCCACGTCAAACCCTGTTTGTGCACTTTAGGAAACATTGCTGATACAAACGACTGCAAAATACAGTGTGTTTTAAATCCATTGCCTAGGATAAGAAAGCAGGCCCCGTTTTGTTTTTACATACCTTAAAAAGAAAAATAATTAATTAATTAGAAAGTTTCACATTTTCGGTTTCACTAATAGCTTGTAGACCAAAATGGTTGTTACGTATTCCATAATAAACTGCTATCCTTTAAACTAACTTTGCACTGCATTTCAAAACCGACGGCCAAAGGTTTGGGGCTCAGAAATTATGAGTAAAAATCTCATTTTGAAGTTTTAAAATTTGCAATAAATTGTTTTCAATATTTTTTTCTCTAAGAAAATATTGAACAAACTTTTCCCCCAGGTTTTCCTCAGATTTCCTACGTTATTTTTTGGGAGCTGATAGGGTTAGGGGGCTTATAGCCTCTTTATCAGATTCCTTTTGAATCGCCACATTTTAACCAATTCTTAACCACATTTTATGATACGAACTTATGACTTTTGAACTTATGAAGTTATGGTGTATTGCAGATGAGAGGCGATGGATTTGAGAGGTACACATACCAGGACGGGATACTACATTTGCGAATGAATGCTCATCTGGCGATCCATCCGATATAGCAAATGTCCTGTCCGTGTCCCGTCCTGACATGTGTAGCCGATCCCATTTGATAACACAGGGAGCACTCATCAGAAACCGTCCTGTCCGTTTTCTTTCCGTATCCTTTCCTGCTATGTTTATAGCCGTACCTTTAGGCTTGTGTTGCGAAGCGTCACAGGGGTGATGAGAAGGTACAAATTACGAAAAAGTGAGTTTTGTAATATTTGGAAGTCCTCTTATAAAGATGCTAAAATTAAGAATATCTGTTGATGAATTCCTCAGGTATGGAAGAAGCTTTAAAACTTACAAACTTTATTGTTTGTAAATTGGCGAGTTTTGATGTTTTAGTTATTGCAAGCTATTTTCTTCCTTTACCCTTTTGTTTTTTATTTATTTTTTTTTTTTTTAAATCTCGATATTCTGTGTCATCTTGTATGATTACATAATGAATTTAGTTTGCTTGAAACCTATGCAACAGTGAAATAAACCAAAAACAACGAACAAACAAAAACCAAAAGCAAATAGAATATTAGCAAGGATAAAAAATTTCTCTTGCCATTATGTTTGTCCCCTCCCAAAAAAGAATCAAGTTAAAAAAAAGTGTTGTACAAAACAGCTGTGTACAGTGATTTTTGTTTTATTTCTTGGCAGCGGGATGCCCTGGAAAATGCCAGGGGCACTGCAAACCTTGAGGGATTCCATTTTGGTCCCTTTGTTCACACATTGATTCTGAACTTCTGACCACCACACATGGCAGCAAAGCGACCATGTGCCACCCCTTGGAAGTGGTACTTATAAAAAGTGACGAATTCAGAATTTACCGGACACTTGTGGGTCTGCTGCGAAGGGGTTTAATGTAAGACTATTTATTAGTGTAGAATAGTAAAATTTGTCGGGAAATGTGAAATAATTTTTGGACAGCCAATTTCTTTTGAAATGTGTTCTATGTCATCCCCTGACCTTCCTCCGAAAAGTCCCCTAAAATCCCATATGGGGATCATGCGCAAAAATGGGGGGTTTGCCTATAAGGAGTTCGGTACAATAAAATTTGGTATTAAGCATTTTTAATTTAAATACATTCCAAAAGGTCTATGGATATAAAATTAAAGGTCTTAAAATGTATAATACAATGCTGAATAGCCGACCTCAATATAAGTGGGGAGGTAAATGGCAGACGTTTAAATTTTAGAATAAAATAATATCATCAAAACTTTGAAATGCAATAACATCCGACATAATTGACCTTTTGAGGTCTAGTTTCTGGCTATGTACTCTCCTTACTAAGACCTATAAAATTATGTATATCATGGCTATGGACTAAGGAAAAATTTTCAGGACTTCCTCTTTCTGACGTCCGTGTAGAGTAGAGACAGGGTGGTTCAAGGGTAATTTGATAGGCATATTTAAAGGTCATTATCAAAGCAAACGTTTGCCGAAAACCGCACATCAAAAGGTCAAGCATTTCGAATAATATTACATTTTAAAGCGTTTAGGTTAAAATTTTATTTTTAACCAAAATTTGACAGGCTGCCATTTCCACTATCAATTTTGATATGGGTTTTGTGGCATTAAATTCTAATATTTGGGAGCTTTAATTTGATATAGGCTACATAAACATATTGGTCGACGAAAGATTTTATTTTTGACGCCATGTGAGCCATCCCTTCATTTTTAGGCATGTTCCCCACTGGGGGGTTTCAGTGGACTTCTATAAGGAAGGTTAAGGGATGACAAAGAATACATTTCAGCAGAAATTGTCTGTCCAAAAAAAATTTCATTTTCCAGTCATATTGTGGCTTAATTTTCCTACACTATATGATCAAGTGCATGTCGCCTACCTGATGCGGTGGCGTACAGCTGACGCAGGGTAGCGAGCCGGACACCACACATGGTGGGTGGTGTGGACAGCAGCACTCGGTCCGACTGGGTGCAGCTGGGCTTGCGGCGGTCCGGGGACCTGCGGGACACGGTGGTACAGACAGTGGCATAAGCAGTGGTGGGAAGTGGTACAGACGGTGGTACAGACAGTGGTACAGGCAGTGGCGGGAACGGGGAGGGGCAACCGCTGACGGTGGTAGGGTAGAGCGGTGAGGCCCACGCCCGGGTTGGGACCGGGTCACAGGGATACGAGGGGCTACAGGGGATACATTCATAGTGCTGCGAAACCGGATTCCAAAAGTAATAACTTAGCAAGGTCTGTAGAGGAAAAAGCATAACTTCTTCCTAAGGTCAGCTGAATAGCTATTTTTTGAGTTCCGGATATGAAGCGTCAAAACTAAAACGGAAGTCAAGTTACGTTATAAAATTTATTATTACACAGCTGATTGAAAAAGATAATGAAGCAGTCTTGCCACGGATACCATATTTATCGTAATGACACCACATTACTCTATTTTACATTTGGATTATTAGTTAATAACAAAACATTAGGTAATGACCAAATTAACAATTATCAATCAAGGTAAATATAAAACCATAAATTCTACCCTAGTTTGCTTTGAAATTCCTTATTTTAGTAATAGTTAAGACAAAAAATGCCCAACACAAACGAGAACGATTGTTGTTTCCTGCAGCGTTGGCAACACTTGCAGGCAACAATATGTAGATTTTTTTAACACTTTTTTAACCCACAAAACCTCTATGGCGGCATCCACGGATGTCGCAGAAAGTGACACCATTGCTCTTATGGGATGTAGCTCACCTGGCCCAGGCCTACAGTCATCTTGATAACTTAGTACCTAAACTGCAATTAATTACATTTATGGAAGTTGGAGGTATAAAATAACTTTGAGAGGCTTCAGTGAGGGAAAGCGTGTGATGTATGAGCCACCTGTTTGAGCACAAAACTCGGTTGACACAGGAGCACGGGGGCTGGCCGTCTGAATTTACCGTTTGCATTTGGTAATTTGAGCTAAAGAATAAAGAAAGAGAAACTGTAACCTATACTTGGAATCAGGCTAATCCTAATGTACATACTAACATAATTGTTTTGTGAATCCTAATCCTGGCAGGAATCGGCTAAAAAAATAGCCGTTTCCTAAGGCTCAGAACGCTACAATTTTAGTAGATATATATTTGTGGAAATTTCACATAGTAATAATTAAACTTAAAATATTTTATTTCATTTTGCAGTGCGTGTGTGTAGGTGCTATTCACTATATCATTATTTTGATACAGAGACCTCACGTAGTGGGTATTTTATCCTGAATATGAATGAGGGATGAGTGTAGGATAATTAATTGTAACGTGATCTTGTAGCCATGCTACTGACTAAGGCTGACATTCTCCTTATACAAGATTGTTAATTAATATCCTAACAGCTAATGGTAAATAGGAACCTACAACGTGGGATCCGAACAACAATTTCTACCTCAGATATACGAATTGGTCTAATTATAAGGATTGTTTTTATGGATGAATTAGTATTCATCCATACTAATCCCCACTAGGGAATATCGCATCCACATGCAATCGCTTATAACTATCCACAATTCGTGACCTCCAAGCTGGATTACAGAATGATGCTACCGTCCCAGCTGAGCTTATATTTTAATATTTACAATCTTTTTGCCCTACGAGAATACTAGCATACTCAATCAAAATAAACATGAATTTTCATCGTATAGTTTATACGACCCAATACAACATAGTTTATGCCATAATGGAATGCCTTTAGAAATGACTGAAGATCAATGTTTATGTGAAATACTTATAATTTATCTTTTGACTTTGTCAATTATTATTTTTTCACAATATAATAATTTCATTGGCCGTATAATTCTACCCAATGAGTGTAAGAAGTCATGCTTTGCTACAGTAGCACGGTCTTCGCAACTACCTCGAAGGAATTCGTTGCAAGAACGCTAGATAAGAATTTCCAATTCTGACCGTTTATTCTGTAATGTTAATTTTGGCAGGTGCCATCTCATGTAATATTTAGAACTAGCTGTTGCCCGTCACGGCTTCGCCCGTGATTGAATTTATTTTATAGGTAATACAATCGTTTTGAAGAGCAACAAAATCTACTTCCTTGAGAATGACATTTAAACAATGAAGTAGTGTGAGTGGAGCTCTGAAGGAATTTCGCAAAACCTGTTCTTAGAGAGAAAAGGTTTCTTAAATAGAAAAGGCCCTAACCTATGAGCAAATAGGAAAGACCATGTCAAATTTCAACCCCGTAGGCTCTACAGTCATATTGAAGACATGTGGGTCGGAGCCCTAAAGAACATTAAACAGTACTTTTGCAAAACTGTTTCTTAGTGAACACCTATTAGCAAACCGGAACCTTTACGTTAAATTTCAACCCGTAGGATCTATAGTAGATTTGAGAATTTGTGGGGAGGAGCCCTAAAAAAATTTGCAAAATTGTTTCTTATTGATCATCTATGAACAAAAAGGAACGTCCATGTCAAATTTAAAACACGTTGGCCCTTGATTAATTTTGAAGTCAGGTGAGGTGGAGCCCTAAAGAACTACAAAAACTAAATTTACAATAACATTTCGTAGTGAGCACCTGTTAGCAAAACGGAACATCCACGTTAAATTTATACCCCCTAGAATCCATGGTAATCTTGATTAAATTATTTCTTAGTAAGTAACTATGAGCAAAGAGGAACGTCCGATTCAAATTTAAACCCCGGAGGCCCAACAGTAATTTTGAAGTCCTGTGGGGCGGAGCCCTAAAGAACTTGGAAAACTGTATTTGAAAAACTATTTCTTAGTGAGCGAGCACCCGTGAGCAAAGAGAAACGTCCATGTTAAATATCGACCCCGGAGGCCCAAAAGTTATTTTGAAGTCCTGTGGGGCGGAGCCCTAAAGAACTTCGAAAACTGTGTTTGCAAAACCGTTTTCTTAGCACCCATGAGCAAAGAGAAACGTCCATGTCAAATAACGACCTCGGAAGCCCTAAAGTAATTTAAAGTCCTGTAGGGCGGAGTCCTAAAGAACTTCGAAAACTGTATTTGAAAACCGTTTTTTAGTGAGCACCCATGAGCAAAGAGAAACGTCCATGTCAAATATCGACCCCGGAGGCCCTAAAGTAATTCTGAAGTCCTGTGGGGCGGAGCCCTAAAAGGGATGTTTAAAGCACTTTTTTGAGCACCTAAGAAAAAAAAGATCACTCCAAATTTCAACCGCGCAGGTTTCCTAATTCGTATTTAAAATTGGCCATGCGGATAGCGTTATATTAAAATTTCGAAGGCCTGTGGGGCGGAGCCCTGAAGGAATTTTGTTAAATCATTTCTTAGTGAGCACCTAAGAGTCAAGACGAACCTGTGTTTAATGTTTCAAGTAAATACGTTTGGTAGTTCCTGAGATTTCATGATGAGTCAGTCAATAATCACTCCCCGTCAGGTTTAGCTTGGTCGCTAAGCTCACTAGCCGCAACTATCCTCTAGTTTCTTATTACCAATCTCCCCTCAATAATTTGAATCAGAACAGCTGTTTACAAAATTAATATTCCTTAATGTAATCATATGTTCCAATGCAAAAATGTTGCTTCCATAAGAATAACATGGTAACTTTGAAGACGTGTGGGGCGGAGCCCTGAAGGAATTTTCAAAAACCGTTTCTTAGTGGATGCCTACACCCTAAAAGGAACGTCCATACAAAATTTCAAGGTTCTAGGTCTAGTAGTTTAGGCTGTGCGTTGATACGTGAGTGAGTGGTATTTGACAAATATATAGTAGAAGATAGATGTTAAAGTCTTGCTTAGATTACTCAGAGAATAACAACGTTTACTCCCGATTGCAATTATAAAAAGTTGTTGGCTGCCTAATAGTTTGCTAACAATTGAAACTCTTTAGACAATCAATACCTTTGTTTTGGTTTCTGAACAACATAATATATTTAATATTAGGTTATGTTACTAAAATCCTTTGTAGAATTCACTCAGTTAAAAAAGATTCTCGGCAGGTTTTGGAAATATATTGGAACTAAAGCTATATTATTAAAAATGCTTATTATTGGTTGATTTTTTGTTGATTTTAAGTAATTCTATGAGAGGGATGCTAGTCGTCTCCAGTGAGATGGTTGAGCACCCTGAAAAGTACAAATGAAATATAATTGAATCAATCGACTCTTCATCCATTTCTCAAAGGTGAGTTGATTAAAATTCAAATTTTTTTCTTACTGTAATAACAGTGGGACTGGATTAAGTAAGCGTCTAATAATGTATAGATGTGAATGCCTATAGGTGTTAGTTTATGATGATTACTGATAATCACAATGTTAGATTGATCGGGTGTAATTGATTTAGAACTAAATGTAACATTTTTTGTGACTATATTTGCAGTAATAGTAGAAGTTAAATTTCTTGAATTCGACCAACTAGTACACAGTTTCATTTAAAAGCTTAAACTACATGATTTTCGTGTTTCTAATAAATAATTTTGTTCTTTTTCTTCGTCTTTATTTAAAAAACGTCAACAGAGTGGAGCGATTTGCTAAGTATATCACAGTTTAAAAAATAATTTTCCGCTGATAGTGAATAATTCTTTTGAATTAAATTTTAAAATTGAATAAAATAAATTGGTATTTTGATATTACGTCACTAACATTTTTTTACATATACTTAACAAAATATTTCACAGCAGGCTGTATGGCATAATATTTCTCTATCGCATTCAACACCAAAGTATGATACTAAAATTTATTTTATATAAATAATTGCTGACTAAAGTTAAATGGGAGTGTTTGGCACACATTAAAATGATGAGGTAATGACATTATGTCATTCCTTCATTTGAATCAATACAATGAATGATCGGAATCCTTAAATCCTAAATTTTTCTCTATGTGTAAACTATAATACTATTATGTACGTGAAGGTTACGTTAATTTAATAGGTAGTTTTTTAGACTAATATGTCATCAATAATTTAATCATAGTAAGTTAGCTATACCAAAGAGTATTTTTGCCAACGAAGATAGGCGCAAGCTATGGTCTGGGCTTGTTTTAATTTTTCTATACTTTTATTAAAACGAAAGTACAATTATGACTTTAGGTCAAATGTTAAGTTAAATATCAAACAAACCCCGGTTTTTGTCAATATTGTTCATTCAGGGGAGGGATGTCGGTGGGTCACCTTCTTTAAAGTATGTTTAAGCCAAATTAAACACCTCAGTCAAAAAGAAAAATATCATTTGTTTTCGATTTTATACTAAATACAATTTTATTTGGGTTGTAACAGAACAAATAATTCAGCTAGACTACAGAATAGTTCATCCGATTAGCGATTTCCATTTCAAGTTTTAATTTAGAGCTCAAGTTCACTCTTGATACTTACAATGTTTCATCGTATGACCATGTCAATGGTACACAACACACCAACGCACCAATACACCAACACTAACACACCATCACACCAACACACCAACACACCCAATACAACTAAAGCCACGTGAGGTTGGCACACTTGGCAAGCTCGCGTGTGTAATTATAGAACTCGACGGCAATGGTCGAAGCACTGGCTATAAACATTGGGAGAAAGGCTCTCACTGTCCTCCTGATATACCGGACTTATTCCCTGATAGTCTATACTGCCAGATTAACTGCTTTCGTTTAGAAAGTCATATAGCTTTTATTCTCTGGTTCATGCAATAATAGTATTTTTCATCATACCATTGCGATAAACGTTGTTTTCGGAACGGTCAGCTGTGATCGAAACTAGTTGATTCCCGGTGGGATGGATAAACGTGTTGGTAAACAAAGTTTTCGGGACTAGACCGCGAAACAATGGTTTTCGGGACACTAAACAAGTTAATTTATTTTTATTTTCAATAACAGATGTAAATAGTTCAAATACAAGATAAACAAATAACAACGTAAGAGGGGGTATATAGGTTAAAATTTATTAATTTTTATTCAAACTGTAAATTTATTAAAGGTGAAATTTATTAAATGTTGAAAAGTACTGTTCGTAACTCGTCCGAAAGTGGTATATCGGTGCTCGATAGAGAAACTCGATCTTGCACCGATAACGACCAGTTTCCGGACTAGTGACGAAATATACTATTTTGTGATTGGAAGTTTCAATTACTTGACAATGTTTTGTTTAGTTCAAGGTTTGACGTTAAAGGTAAAATTATTATTGACGTCGAAGAGTTATTAAACTTGTCACCATCAATAATTATTCATTCATTCCAAGCAAAATGGTTGTTAAGAGGAATTTTTATCATATGAATGTCCAATTACAAAATGTCCGTAGTTTTACTTTCGCCCGAAATGCGTGTTTTTGCTACTAACGCTATAGACAATTGTTATGATTCCGCTTAAGATTGTCTCTGAAGCTGAAGTGTTTATATAATGTTTCCCAATTTCTAGATTATTTATCGTTTAGGCCTATGTTTGACATACGTACACGTACAGTCTTATCTTATTAATAGCTGTTAACTGGGCATGCTTTGCAATGCCAACCCGATGAATTTTTTGCTCTTGAGTTAAGCTCGTTCGCTACACTTACTCACCGTCTGTTAATTTTTTTTTTTACTGTCTGACCGATAGTTGTTTGTGACTTCCTTTTTTTGTTTCCATCTTTAACTAAGGATGTATCCAGGTTTGCCTAGGGTGTTTTTACTAACTTTCTTAGGCCTATATTGTAGGTCATTCTTCCACCTGAAGACAGGATCAGATTCAAGATCCCTAAACATTGATAGGGAATGTCCGCAAAAGTTTACTAAATAATAAAAGACCCATTATGATCACAAATGCATTTAAACCAATAACAGTCCTATCGTTGCCCTATCAATTGCATTAAAATTAGTTAGAAGTAATTCAATGTATGATACCTACATAGGAATATGCAACATTGGCTATATACTGCTGTTTTATCAAATGAACTCATCGACCCATGCAAGTAGAGTCAATAGATCAACATTAAAACTCAACTAAATGATTTAAATTAATTACCTAATCTGCATAATCTTATTTACTCATTATTAAGAGTTCTCAATCGTTAATGTACACAATTTGTTTATAAATCTATATCTATAGGTTTCAAATGTTATGCGCGTCGTGGTTAGCACCCTTATGCAACTAGAGGTTAGGGAACACTTTATCCCAAAAACCAACAACAAAAAATTATTAAAGTTTCATTTTTCTGTGCTTTACCTTAGTTGATGATACGAGACCATCCGAAATGTTTCACCCAACATTGTAAAGGAGACAAGAACATGATTGGTTCAGGAATGTACTGAGATGAAACATTATCTTTGATTCAAAGTCCGCAGGGCTTTGCTCACATCAGCCGCAGCGTCAGCGACCACGGACAAGGAGACCAGTGATACCAACACAACAACGATGTCAGTGTTGCCACTCGTGCAGATCGTCAGCTGATAACACTCAAGGCCGCCACCGGCCACCGGGTCAGACACACTGATACGTCCCCAGTGATTCACATACCACAACGGTCTGCTGAGGGTAAAGACATAGGCCGAGACTCGTGTGGAACCGGGGAATCAATCAATCTTAATTTCCTGTGTACCCTAGCCCTCGTGTAGGGGAAAGAAGGTAATGGTGAGCACCTAAGGAAAAAAATGTTTCCCGGAAATTCCTTGGGCAAAAATTACCAATATACGTGTCAAACTCTTTAGTAATTAATAATGATGACTATTAAGAATTATCATTATCATAAATATTAACATTAATAAAATACAAAACGTTATAACGATATGCATTTGCGCATGATTTCCCTACCCATGGGTAATTGTGCGCATGTGGTTGGGTAATGGTGCACGTTCATTCTAAATAATTAGAATGAATGTGTTTCTTTGATAAAAATTGAATATTGATCTCAGATATGGAATGTGTTAAAGCCACACAATACTTTCTTTGAGCTTTACAATACACTTAACAATAAATCAAATAATAATTAATTTCAGTCTTTAAAAAATTAAAAAAATTGTTCAAGAGTTAATGCAAAATTAGCACACGTAGGCTAATTTTCTGCTGTGTCTGTAACTGAGCTGTCTGCATGACTGCAGGAAGAGCAGTTTATGAGCATCTGAAAACAAGAATGTTAAAAGAGGAAGTAATTTTTTTCTTTCCTACAACTACTTGGAATGGAATCGTGCGCACTGCCGCGCACCATTACCCAATGTCGCATCGAAAGTATTTTATTTTCTCACTACCTTAAGAAGGGATGAAACCATAAATTAATTGGTTCAAACTATAAAGCAAAGACTACCAATAATTGTAATACAAAATAAGTATTAAGTTATCTAAAGATCTGCCCTAACCTTACTATTTCCTTAGGAGCAAAAAAACTTTTTACTTTTGGTCTTTCATAACGTCAAAAGTCACAGTGGCGGAAACCACGATTAGTTGTTGAGTCCCCCCCTAGGCCGCAGCACATTCTGGAGCTTTTTAACTTATTTCATTGCATTAAAAACTACGATGCACACCATTACCCGTCGCGCACGATTACCCTACTCTCCTTTACTATCACTAAAAGTATTTCAAGATGGAGTGTTTTTAAATAAAAAAAAAATGTTTTTATAAGTTTGAGCTTTACTAAGGTAATTTCGCGGCTGTTAAAATCAACGACTTTTAGACCACGAAAATTTTCTTAGCCACTGGAACCAAAAGTTAAACCATTGATATAGCTTTTAGAAAAGGCGACTCTGGACCCAGTTCTGTTTGGCTATTAATTAATGACGATATCTAACAAAGGATCGCCTTTAGAAGAAATGTAGCAATACTAGTAGAGTTTAGTTCGTTCCTCATTAAGACGTAAAAACATCTTCAGGAGTTTAAATAAATACAAAATTAATTTAGTTATTAAAATATATATTAAGCTACACTTTCCACATAGTTGAAATTGTACTTTTTTTACTTTGTTGTTGTTATTCTGCTTCTAAAAAGAGAGGTGTTCAAGAGCTTAAACATTAATTATAATTATTTAAACAGATCAAACGATCGTCTTGTTGTTACTGTTTGCAAAAATGATTTCTTTGGATTATCGATTTCTATATCAATATTTAGTACTTAGACGCAAAAAAATGTGTTGCAATAAAAAATAATAGTTTTTTATATGTGTATTCAATTTGTATTCAATGATTCCTAATACCTCTTCTTCAGTACTCAATCTTCAAGAATTTCTTAAAGCAGTATGAAGTTTAATGGATTATTGGTATGAAAATGTGCTCAGATTTTCCTACTTTGGTGTAAAGTTTGACGATTTCCCTATATCCAGAAAATATAAAGTAAGCCTTTCACTTTAATCCTTACCTCGTCATTTTGACGGCCTGAATTGTAGACCTCACCGTTTCTATCGTCATTGTTACACTAGCTCACAGCGTGTGAACTGTTCTGCATTATATACGAGTAGCTGTAGAGTGCTAACAAACTCTAACAAGTCTCGAAAATGCGCAGTGTAACCTAACCGAGTATCCCAAAATAAGCCCAGTCATCACACATGTCTCAAACCTCAATTAGATAACCCCCTATATTCAGTTATTGGCCCAATGTTTGGCCCAATTATACTTGGAACGTCGCTTGAGTTTATAGCAGAAAACCTTTTTTATTTATACTGAATACGAGAGTACTGAATTGAAGCGCAAGAGTAGTATCTTATCCCCAACGGGTACGTTAAGATCTTTGTTGCCCTTGCGATACTCTTTTCTAACAAGTTAACTTTCTAAGACCATGATTTGACCTCTCATAACATAAAACAAATTAAATAGTGTATAAACAATAAATTGTATTTATTTTTGCGCGTGATGTCCAATATTCTAATATAGGCTACTCACTGCATCGGTGCGGTAACAAAAGAAAATTAATTGTAGGCTATAATTTCAACCATTTTCAACTAAATAATATAATATAATGAAAATAATATAAATTCAACTGGCTGGGTAGCTGAGTGGTTATAGTGCTCGCCTTTGAATCCAAAGGTTGCCGGTTCGATCCTGAGGAAAGCTAGTTGTTTTTTAAAAGATCGATTCCGGACCCAGTTGCCATTTGTCATTGGGCTATTAATTAATGATGCTTTCTAACAACTGGTCGATGTTAGATAGTAACAAGACTGGGGTTTGGACCGTTCCCCGTCAAAACGTAAAAAAATGCCACTGGCGTAGATAGACACAAAATACAAAATAATAAAAATAGAAAATACATTTTAAAACATATTAAATAATGTCCTACTATTGGTTATTTCTTTAATATAAATTGGTCCTAATTGCGATCTACTACGATAATGATTAGTATATCTTATAAGGCCTACAAATTACCTATTAGTTTAATTATAGGCAAGCATGTTTCTATTCCTCTTTTTTGTCAGCTTGTGTGCATCAAAGGAAAAATACGCGTATACCGTTAGAAAAGTACGTTATCGTCCTGTAGATGAGCAGAATCACATTATAATTCACATTGGTTCCCAGCGTTTCGCCCTACGGTTTCAATGTTAATCTTATGGGAAAAGGATAATTGATTGAATCATTAGACCGCTCTGATAATAACAAATGCTAGCAAACCAGCAAGAACAACGATGTTTCAGTTATAAAACTTTAAATCTTTTTAGCTCAAGATGAGTTGAGGTTTTGGTCGAATTTCGACCAGTGGACCATTCCTAGTAATGTTTTTCAATAATTTATAAACACTAAATAAAAGTTACTATAGATCGCCCACTGGTCGAAGTTCGACCAAACTTTCGCTTTGTGAACCCAATTCGTTTGTATTCAAACATTTTTTCCGTCCAAGGATTGTTTTCAATATGGGGGTTTTAGCCACAAGGAATCAATTGGTTGTGAGCAGCAAATAGTATATTTCGTCACTAGTCCGGAAAGTGGTCGTTATTGGTGCAAGATCGAGTTTCAAGTACGAGGTGAAGCCGAGTACTTGAATTCGATCAAGCACCGATATACCACTTTCGGACGAGTTACGAACAGTACTTTTCATCATACAACCTTTAATAAATTTACAGTTTGAATAAAAATTAATAAATAATAACCTATATAACCCTTCTTAGGTACGTTGCTTTATTTGTTTATCTTGTATTTGAACTATTTACAGCTGTTATTAAAAATAAATTAAATTGTTTATTGTCCCGAAAACCACAGTTTCGCGGTCTAGTCCCGAAAACTTTGTTTACCAAAACGTTTATCCAACCCATCGGGAATCAAACAGTTTCGATCACAGCTGACCGTTCCGAAAACAACATTTATCGCAATGGTATGATGAAAAAAGTATTTCATAATTGTAACCTGATTTGCTAGCATTTGTTATTGCACAACAGCTGTATAGTGATTCAACCAGTTCCCCTTTTTCCATAAGATTAACATTGGAACTTTAAAATCCTGTTAGGGCATAGCCCTGTGGACGATGTGAAGTTAAGTGTGATTTTGCACATCTACAGGAGCATCCCCTTCTAACGGGATTCGCTGATTTCTCCTACGATGCGCACAAGCTGAGAAAAAAGGAGGAAAAGAAACATGCTTGCCTAATAACATATAGATTATAACAGAAGTAGGCTTTTAACGTTAAGGCACTCTGGATAGTAATGAATAATATTTTTCCTGTTTAGGCCTTGTTATTTTATCATTATATAGGCCTACTTATAAAAACTTTTAGGGTGAGCGTTGGAATGACTTTCCCTTCATCAGTTTTCTTAAATATAAATGCATTGGCTCTTCTAGCTATTATCAATAGAAACGCCAGCCCATCTTAAAATACCTATTGTAAGTGTTATTTGAAATCTTTATTGATTTCACTTGGAAGAGTTTAACAATGTTTCTTTACAAAACCCATATAACAGTAAACCTACTGCCCCCATGCCCCTCATATTTCCCCATATGGGGAGTTGTACTCCCACTATAGTGTTTATGGGGAAAATAAAAATACCAGAACTTGATAGTTTGTATATTCACTAGGTAGGGCTAACTTATTTTTACTTACAGAACCCTAATGATAGTAAACCTACATAACCAACCCTATTGTTTTATGAGTAAATAAAAAAAGTAATAATTGGAAATGTTTGTTAAGTAAGCAAATGTGCCGCGACGGGTTATTACGTATTAGGTTATTAGAGTATAGGATATAGTGTATAATGTACGAAATATTTACGTAATAAATATACGACAGACCTTATCCCCTTATTCCGTAACTACATAACTTACAATAAATCAACAGTTTAACATATACTTTTACAAATAATATGGTACTGCAAACTCTGTAAAATATTATTCTCAATACTGCACATTATTTGTGAAAGTGAAAGGGGATAAGTAAAATTAAGGTCAATGTAAAAGTTTATTAGCAAATTATCAATTTACAGCTAAAGATATTGGCCATGTCTCTCTTCAACAAATGCGGTTTCTAATTTCTATTCTGTTTGAACAAAGGAGTTTCCTCTGACGCACTAATATTAGTAATCGCCCTCACTGCTCGAAACTATTTTAAATGGAACCATTTTCCTTATTTGTACAGTTCAATGTAATGGTCAACTTTCCCTGCAGGTTATTCAAATTTCGTTTCCACATTAGCGTCAGTTTATATTGGATGTGTTTCAAACAAATCGCGAAGCAGTAAATTTGATGTTATGGGGTTGTAATCAAATATCTAGTATCTGTAGTTAGCTCACACCTGTAGAAGATGCATACCAAATGTGAAAAGTGGTTAGTGTACATCAATAAATAAGCAAAATAAAAGTTTTCTTCACATCCAACAAAATTTCTTTTCGCATATTTTGTATATGCATCGCAACCTGTTGAACATGTAAACTAATCACAACTTGTTATGATTAAAACTATTATCATAAAATAATTGAAAAATTAGGCCAACCAATTTAAACAATTCTGATCCTCTTAGATTTCTTTTTTCGCTCATGAGTTAGAAATGATTCAAATAACTGACTAAACCCGTCTATGGAACTTTATGAAATTACAATTACAAATTTATCTCGATTTAAAAAATAGGCCTATAAAATGATAAATAACAACATGATTCTAAATTAACCAAAACTAATATCGCAAATCTTTACACACTGAGAATCAGTGAAAGAATTGGTATCAGGTAACTGACAAAAAATACCAATGATTAAAAAAGGTAAAGGAGGTCACATACCATGTTAAAAATTGGCAAAAATTTTTTCGCTAGGAGCGCTGTAAACTGAAATTGAGCACTCCAAATAGAGAAAGCGCCAGAGGAATAGGCCTAAACATAGTACGAGGGAGTAAAAACTTAACTACGATATCCTATACTCTAATACGAGTAAGGTATATTTGTATGTATGCATATATGCAACTATGCATGCATCTTTGTACACAGATCTCAAAAACGGCTCGAACAATTTTTAAAGCTTCACAAATAAATAGTTCTGGGGTAAAAAGAATGTAAATAGAAGTCTCTATGCTAGGAAAATCGTATTTCTTAATCATCTTTAATTGAATAAAAAAATTGTTAACATTGGTCTTATGAAGTTAAAAATCAAAACAAGAAATAATGAAAACAGCTGACTCAACTGTCAAAATGCTCACCACGTGTTCCAAAACAAACATGTGGTTTTGCATGGCAGCTAGTTACTAAATTATTAAATGTAGGGAGATTGGGGTAATACCGGACGGCGGGGCAATACCGTACACCGTATTTTCAGACAAGCTGAAGGATGTAGTGAGCGCTAGGACGTGCTGCTTCCTAGCGTAAGAAATGCGAAACAGATAGAGACAGTCGGGGAGCGTTCATCTTGACAAACGCGTGTGTGACGAAAATTTTTATTGTTCAGTCAACTTTCCTTCTAACTTTAGTGACTTACTTAAACTGATCTAAGTGAAACTTGCTATTACTTACTGTATTCAAACTAGTGGTTTTGAATAGCTCATATCTTGCGCTATTTTTAAATATCAAACACAAGATCTTAAGTGTTTGTATTTTAGGTTATGGTTGGAAATACTACGTAATATCGTTTTGGGGCAATACCGTACTTCTTGCATGGGGCAATGCCGTGCAGGGTGCAAGGTTTTTATTACAAATAAAAAAGTATTACATAGTATTTAAATTATAGTGTAAACTTATGCTTTCTTTTTTTATTAATTCAATAACAAAAGATTAAATAAAATTTTCTTTTTTTACATTAATTTTAATTTTGATATTGAAAATGTAGTATGTATTGTTTGGATTAAAGTGTAAGTTTATGTGTTCTTTTTCTTTTTTTGTTAATTCAGTGTTTTAAAAATATTTTAATTAAATTTTCTTTGTTTTACACTATTTTTAACTTGTGCACGGTATTGTCCCAGCACTTGGGGCAATACCGCACAGTGTAAAGGTTTTGTAAAATGGGCTTAGCACTCAAAGTTAGTTATAAATTCCACATATGAAATAGAAAATTTGTGGAAAATCAAATTTCCTTCAAAATGAGATGGTTGCCATTTTCACTGAAGTTTCCAAATTAAAGATAAAAAATAATATAGTTTAAGTGCATGGTATTACCCTGCTCTCCCCTACTACTGTATGGTAAAAATAATTTACTTATTTTTTAAAAAACTTACTTCATAATACTGATTATGAATGTTTAGATGAATAAAAGTAATGTAAAAGTATTAAAAAAGAATCAATTTGTAGAACTGCATTGGAATTTAAAAATAAAATCATTATTATAAATTATTATAATCCACGTGTTACAGATTCAACATGTGTTTCAGTAAATATACACCAGAGTGTAGCACCTGTATTCCAACATTGAAACTGTCTGAAAGGTGAATGAGCGAAGCGAACAAGCTCGTCGGGAAGGCGAGTGAGCGGATCGAACGAGCTTGTCTTGAACAAGAAATAAGCTATTATTCACTGGGAATTTAAGCAACTGTATGTAACTGATATTACTATAAAAAATATCCCTGTTTGAGTTTGCTCAATTGCTCGGCCCCCAGGTACTTAAGTAGAATTGAATAATGGGTAATAAAACGGCACGCAATTAACAAAGCAACCAACCCACCAGTATTGTGAGACCGATTCTTATCGACCGGATCAAGGCAAAGTGACTAAACCTCTCGACCTGTGAGATCCCATAAAACACCCATAACACACATGGTTTTCCTCGGCAATTTGTGATAAACCATGAATCACCATAGCGGTTGGTCATGGTGCTCCCAACTAACAATTGTCGGGCGCGCGCCCCTCATCATTATCCCTGTTATCGGCACTGGTGTTGAGCACGACTCATTGTATGTCTCAGATTTCAATTACCTTTTATACGGCTCAGTTGAGGAGGAATTGAAAATACGAGTTTAGCGCGTTATGATTGTGTTTACTGAATGGTTGCACATAATTTTGAGATGTAAAGCACGTGCGTTGATTTCGTATATTGCACAATATATCATATAATTACTCTTATACTTAATAAACCGCAGCACACCCATGAAATTTTTTTATTTTTTATTTACTTATAAAAACAATGGGGTTAAGTATGTAGGTTTACCACCATATTGGTTTTGTAAGTAAACATAAGTTAACCATACCAAGCTACGAATTTTAATTTTAATTTTAATACCTAGTGTATATACTAAAGTTTATTGAGTTTTTTTTTTGTTTTACCCATAAACAACACCATGGGGGTGAGTACAAACCCCTCTCCCCATATGGGGGTGTAAGGGTATAGGGGTGGTAGGTTTACTACCTTATTGGGTTTGTAAACAAATATAAGTTAAATCCTTCCAAGTGAAAGTACATATAAGCAATTTTAACAAGTTTTGTCAACTATTAAGCAAGATATAGCGATTTTTTGTAATTATTTTACTCCTCTGTATTTCAAAATAAAATAATATAAAAATAATATAATTGGGTTTTGTCGAAATTTCCTTTATTTTCCGGAATATTCTGTAATAAATGGTAAAGGGCTAACAACTGAGTTTTTAACCTGGTAGGTAAATACTGTATCAACAACAAAAGTAAGTCATTGATTCCCACGGGGGGAGGAGGGTTTCACATTGATGGCTCGTGGTCTGTAAGGCCCGTTTTCTCGAAACATGTTTAACTTAAAGTTAGTTAAACTAGGGGGCCCGTGCAGCGCAATGCGCTGCATTTATTAGAGTACCTGGTGATCAAACCCTGCTCCACGGTAATGAATAGAGTTACTTTGAATAAAAATTATATTATACAGAAAATCAGATAAAACAATATTGGTGTTTCATCAATCTATCTTCAGTACTAATTCTACAACTTTCCAATGTGATACTGTTGAGATTTGGTGGTTTTTTCTTAGGTCCAAATTAGCTAAGATTAAGTAGTTGTTCTTATGCCGATTTGTCTTAGGGCTTCTGTGTAAACACTCCTATAAAATTTAGAATAAATTCACAGATGTTTGATCTACGATAGTTCATCAAACATAAAACGTAAATGACAACAGAATAAAAATCAACATTTCATTACAAGTCCCGGATGGGTTTTGGAACTGTTTGTAGTAAGTTACTGAATTATGATGTAGTCGTTGTTTATATTTTTGTTTAAATTGCTCTTTATACACACCATTTTTTTTAATAAACTTGTTTTCTATACCGAAGGAAAAAACTTCTAAATGTTGTCTTTTTTAAACAGGTGTTTGTAGTATTGTGCATTATATATTTTTTTATTGTATAATAGTAACCAAATAGGTTATTACACCTACAACCAACTATCCCTTTTCCTTATACTTCACAGCAGTTTGAAAACCCAAGCACGCAAATTTAGTGTTCTATTTTAATATTTGTTACCTTTCGATATTGTTTCAATACCAATCAGACCACCCATAAGACTCATGTCAAAAATTTCAATTTCCAACCTTTTTTTCGTAAAGAAAAATTATTATTTCTAGCATTAAGTTGCCAAACTTTTTTTGTATCCAAATGCATGTAAATAAAAATTTTAAGCAAAATCTACCTTCTACATATTTGAGAAAAGGTTAAAACATCACAATAGACACTCCTTGTATATGATGTGTTGATATTTCAGAACCAATAGTTCAATTGCTTATATTCTGCTTTCAACATATGTTTGTCTTTTTACTATCAACAGCTGTTTTATTTTGAAATTCAATGTAAATTGTTCCCCATGTTAATCTTATGGACAAAAAAATGAACTTTGAGGGCTTCTCGTGAGTTTCAGAATTCAAATATCAAAAATCTAAAACCTTGGTAAACTTTAATTTGAAATTGGTTTAAGGGTAATCTGACTTTAGGACAGCGACCCTTTGACACATAAACAGAATAGATGTACTTATAGATAATTTCGTCTTACACTTTAGATTAATATAAAATAAAACTATACAGTAAACGTGTTGCTCGAAATCGAGCAATTTCATCTGGACTATTTCATGTAAGTGCTAAAAATGTTAAATTTAGTTTTAAATCAATAACACCCTACTAATCCAATATTGTGTTTATCAGTACTTCATCGCCAAAAATACACTTATTCACAGCTGTAGCCTACATTAATAACATATGTTTAAAAAACCTAAACCCAAGCCCAATGCTATATAGAATGAAAATTGTAAACTTTAATGATGGATAGTGCCTTTGCAGTTTTTTAAGTACGATTATCATGACTTTTTTGCGGAAACAACTACATATCAAGCCCTATCGAACGACACCAAAAACTTGGAAATCTGTTGAAAATTGTAGGAGGAGTTCTCTTAACAAAAAACCCTTATAGGACCGGTTTTTCCAAACACGTTTAATTTAAACTTAGTTTAATTCAATGTTAAACATGGACATTTTAGGTTTAAAATTGCTTCTAGAAACCGCCTCTTTGCGTATTAAAACAGTATAGATTTTAGGCCACATGTTTTAAATAATGTTTGTCTGGTTTCTTCTTTCGCTTAGGCAAATTTCGTTCCTAGAGAGGTCCATAAGTACAGCAGAGAGGAGAAGATAATATTCAGGTCTACCTTATCTAGTTTAAGTTAACGCCAGAGTAAAATCTCAATTACAGTTTTTTCGCCGTGTTTTTGTTAGTTTGAATTTAAACGAATCACACCAATAGGACTAATATTTTCATCGTTTTGTTAGTTCACATAAATAATTGTTGAACATATTTATTGGACGAAAGCATGATAAGATTAGCTTAGATAATTCTTGCTGGTGCTCACAATAGCTAACAACTTCATATAAATTTTATCTTTCTCTGTTTAGTGTTTTTTGTAAAGACAACAACCGTCCTAATTTAAATTTAATTAGTAGGTCTAGGATCACTAAAGATTGGAGTGTTACTATAGTTTTTTCGCTCTGTCACCAACCCTATCAGCGAGGATCGGTGGATGTTTACTTCTTATATAGCCTATCTCTGGTCTCTGGTCCAGAGATGAACACTGTTGTGTTTGTTATTGATGTAGAAATGTCCTTGATATCTGACGGAAACGCCCATGTCTGGAAATATTTGAGCGCCAACAAAAACATAAAAACTTTAAAATAATTTAAACTATTATTAATATTATATTTTGCAACGTATTTTTTTTATCATACGAACTGTCTGGTGTGATTTAGAGTATGATTCTGTGTTACGTAGTAAACATAAAGCTTTACTTCGTGTGTTTTTTACTCGTTCAACACTTATCGCTTGTTGTTATCAGCGTAGGTGGAAGATTAGAGAATTAATAGCCCTGAAGTCTAAAGTTATATGTTTAAAAAACAGTTTTTAAGAGAATTACGGTAATGGTTACTGATCACATTATTGTCGGTGCCGCTATAAGGACTCTATTAGTCTATGATTTGAATACAAAATTTCAAACTTTGTCGATCCACGTAGATACAGTAGGCGTTAGATATAGGGAGTTCGAATACAATGGTCTCAATTGCAGATCAGTGAAACGAGTAGGTCAAGCAAGTTTACCTTTAAAAAAAAAATACAACCGTTGTTTGGACATTTGTTTAGACCATCCCTTCCCCACTTCTTGGCCCAATTAATAATCACTTTGCACGTTTCAGTGTCAATAAACCCCGGGATTGTTTGTATCGGCGTATCTGGCAGCGTGAGGGGACCAAACGACTTTCTAATTCCCGGTAAACACTCGAGAGCGCGTCACCGCGGCGGACGTCACCGCCGCCATTACCGTAGCCCGGGGCGCCGCCACGCGGCCGAGGGACCACAGGACGCAGAGGATGGACGACGAGCTGACGGGCCGGTGGAGTCAGCTGGCGGCGGCCACTGCAGGTACGACATGATACAATGATAACTCACTAGAGGTTGTAGCTGTGATATAGGTTGAGGGAATGTAGGCCTAGTTTGTAACTAACACCTTGAGCTAGAGAGAGAGAGTTTCCCTATACGTTATAACGGTAGGCACTGTTGACCTAAGTCCGGGTCAGTTTCAGCATTTTTATGTCAAACTAGTCTACTTGTCGCTCGAAATCGAGCAATTTATTTTGATATAATTATCATTTGGTTCTAAATCAACGACATCCGACCAATCCAATATTGTGAATATCAGTAATCACAAAAAACTACACTATTTTAAGCTGTGCATTAACAGATGTTTAAAATATTCAACCTAAATCCAATGTTATTCTAATGGGAAAATTTCAAATTTAATTTGTGTATAACGCCCTTATTTTATGTCCAATTTTCATCAGTTTTTGGCGGAAACAACTGCAGACCAAGCCCTATTCAACGACAACAAAAACTTTAATATGGGCTGAAAATTATAGGAGGAGTTCTCAAGACAAAAAAACCCTTAGCGTATTAAATATGTATAGAATAGATGCCTAGATGCAAAAGATAGCTTTATTCGATTGTTCTGAACTTGTTCATCTTAGCTTTTCTCACTACAAAGGAATTTAAAAATACATACTTACAATTTTTTTACTAGGAGATAAACAACCCCTTGTAATTTATCTCGTTTATTATTATCATAACCTGATAACCAACACTATGTATGTTTAGTTTTGTGTAAAAATAATGGTACCCGGGGGAACAAAGCATTTGTTCCGTAAACTTGTAAAACTTGAAAGACGAGCTCGTTCTCTCCGCTCTCTCGCCAGGCCAAACGGTGCTGCGCTCTCGTGTAAACTTAATGAACACAGGTTCGAAATGTAACACTTTGTTCATTTCTTTAGTTATCAGCTTATTTTGGTCAAACTTGACTAAATACGAAAATGCCCATAAGGCTATAACATGGGACCTTTGAAATGCTGTAAGACGAAATAGTAAATTTCGTCACTATAGTCCGGAAAGTAGTCGTTATCGGTGCAAGATCGAGTTTCAAGTACGAGGTGAAGTCGAGTACTTGAATTCAATCGAGCACAGATATACCACTTTCGGACGAGTTACGAACAGTACTTTTCCTTCATACCACCTTTAATAAATTTACAGTTTGGATAAAAATTAATAAATTTTAACCTATATACCCCCTCTTACGTTGTTATTTGTTTATCTTGTATTTGAATTATTTACAGCTGTTATTAAAAATAATAGTCCCGAAAACCACTGTTTCGCGGTCTAGTCCCGAAAACTTTGTTTACCAACACGTTTATCCAACCCACCGGGAATCAACTAGTTTCGATCACAGCTGACCGTTCCGAAAACAACGTTTATCGCAATGGTATGATGAAAATCGTATTTTCCGAAATCATAGGACCAGCTCCAGTCAATTTCTCGTGACCAAAAACATCTTATAAAAATAATAATAATAAATCCTAGATGGAAAAAAATTTACCCGTTCAAACAGTTTATCTTTGACTTTGCAAAAAATCCCATTGATAAAATCTAAATTCTCAGACTTAGTAGGTAAACGTAAATAAACAAAACATTCCTTCAGAATTATGAGGATTGAGTCAGAATACTGCTGATCACGCAGGCCTGCCGCGATGGGAAATAAATACTAGGAAGTGATTGTCGGAACAGAGTAGAGAGCATTTCCAACAATATTCCAAGCTGGTGGGGTTAACTGGGTCATCCCAAATATAATTTTAGCCTGGTCAGAACTTTCGTGGTCTCAAAGAATCTTGACAAATTTAAAAATTAAATTTTACTTCACAAATTAAATGACTAAAACTCGGATTGTTTGCCCATCCCGGCAGACTTACTCATTAAATTTCCCTTAGATATGAGTTATCTTTCATTTTTCCATAAACAACATGGATCTCAGTAGTTGAGTGCTGCTTTGAAGATGTTGTAAACAAATATTAGTTAATCCTCTCAAAGTGGATCACCTCACTGAGTGTAGGCCTATCAAGTTCCAGTACGATAATAACTGAAGTATGAAGCGATTATTTCCTACAAAAATGCTATATAATAACAAATAGTGTCATGGTGTCAGGTTTTACCGTCCTTACTACCGTAATAGCTTACTTATTGTGATGAACCTTTAGGGATAGTGATAATAATTAAGTCCAGGGACTGTAAATTGAGCAAGAGGGCATAGTTGCATTGGAACAGTAGTAGCGGGCCTATATTGGTAGTGGCACAAAGAAATATAGTATTGGCAACTGAGCGATCTGTTTTTTATTTTTATTTATTTTTTTTAGAAAATAACTGCTGTGCCCTCAAAACGTTCTAGATGGTTTGGGGAAGGTTACGGCGTGAAAGGAAACAAGAGTCTGTATTTTACACAATGATGTATATATATAATGAAAATAATCCAACATTGTAACGGTGTTAATGAAAACAAAGAAAATAAAAAGACCAGTTTTTAATTACATAAATATTTGTGCCAATATTTTTTTGTTCAGAGTCAACATGGTCAAACCTCAATCATTTCAGACGAGTGTTTTCATAACACTGAAGGAGAAACGCGGATATCAGTTGGTCAGGAAAAGTACAGTGTTGTTTATGCAGCTTTGGTGGTAAAAACACCTTAACACAACGGAACTAAACCAGCAATGTTAAAATTAAAGTAACTGCAGCCAAAATCATAATAGTAACTGTTGAAAAAAAAAAAAAAAAGTAGGCGTCACAAAATTGCGGGCCTAAATTTACAACAGTGTTGCCGACTCGTGCAGACTCATCCAGCTGATAGCATCTGTTAGTAACCTCTGCGAACGGAAGCAAAATCAAAACAAAACAAAACCGACAACACCGCTATGTAAGAATAATGTTAACTACCTACCAGCTGTTTAAATTTCGAAGCTCGCAGTTTCGTGCCGCCTATAGTACAATTAATGGACAAACGGATGTAAGAGAAGTGCAATCCTCATACATGACTCTTGGTCCACAATATATTCGATAAAAACCGGTTCAATGCCCGACGATTACTTCCAAAAATATTCTGATCGACTTAAACTTTCGAGGTAGATTTTGCAAGTAATTTGTAGATTCAAATTCGTAGTTGAAGTCGTTCTGAGCATTATAAACTAATGGTTCGTTGATTCATTTTCCAAAAGAAATGCGCTAGAGGCTGTTTTAGTCGGGCATGATTTGTTTGTTTTTAACTAACATCAGTGCGACAGGTATAGAGTTATTTTTTTTTTAACTATTTCCTGTCCATTGTGATACTACACTAAATATACAACTTATTATTTCACAATTATTGAAAAAGAACTTCCTAATACAAAAACTTAAGCCTATATTTTGTATGGACTAATCTATACTTATTTAATACGCTAAGGTTTTTTTGTGTTGAGAACTCCTTCTACAATTTTCAACCGATATTCAAGTATTTGGAGTCGTTGGATAGGGCTTGGTCTGTAGTTGTTTTCGCAAAAAATTGATGAAAATCGAACAAAAAGTAAGAGCGCAATGCACAAATCTATTCTCATTTAATATACGCTAAGGGGGTTTTAGTGTTGAGAACTCCTCCTACAATTTTCAACCGATATTCAAGTTTAAGGTGTCGTTGGATAGGATTTGGTCTGTAGTTGTTTCCGCCAAAAACTGATGAGAATTGGATTGAAAATAAAAGTGCTACCCACCATGGAAATTTTAAAATTTCCTATTACAATAAAGAATTTTAAACATATGTTAAGAAGCAGCTGTAAATACGGGTCATTTTTGTGATTATACAGATATTCACAATATTTAATTGGTCTGATGTCATTGATTTAGAGCTAAAAGTAACATTTGTATTGTATTCAAATAAATTGCTCGATATCGAGCAACACGTATACTAGTCACATATAAATTTTCCTATAAGAATAACATTGCGTTTGGGTTGAACATTTTAAAAATCTGTTAACGGCTGTAAATATGAACGATAAATAAATAAATGTGAACGATCAGCTGACAGCGACAAAAGTAGACAAATTTCAGAAGTAACACATCTAAACTGGATTCCTCAGAAGTAACATATAGTAAACAAACAGTTCGTGAGATAAGGTTATGTGTAATACTAACGTACTGTGACCAACTCGGAAATATAGTTTAGATGTTTAGATAAATATAAACTATCTGAATAACTAGAACCTCTTTGTATACAGTAAGTAGTTTTAAGCTACTGTATTTATTTTCTTATGTTCTTTTCAAGGTTAATCAAATGAATAAGAACCGTATCCACATTTTAGTTGGTGTATGAATTTATTTGTGTGTCTTAATACATTGTTGGCATGTCATTTACTTCATTTGTGAAAAATGACTGAAATTGAGTGTTGCCTTTGCCTACAATAACAAATGCTTGCAAATCAGGAATAACAGATGTTTTAGTTGTGAATTTTTTAAAACTTTTAAGTCCAGATGAACTGAAATTTTGGTCAAATTTCGGCCAGTAAGCGATCTCTATAGATTGAATGGGTGGTCGACTGTACTAAACTGCATTAATTATTGTAACTATATATATTAATTATTATATTATGCTTTAGTTATTGTATTCATGAATGTTTGGATTTCATCTAATTATTTTTCATCCTATTTATATTATAAAAATGTATACTAACAATTAATTTTATAATAACATTTTCTAAATTTAAAATTAGTTATATAAAATTAATTGTTGACTGTGCTAGCAGTTGAAACTCTTTTTTTAATACCTAAATTTTATTATTAAGTTTACTAAATCATTACCTTCTATAATTTGGTTTATTCCAGCATTTTGTCCTCCATCACAAAATAAGCTAGTAATCCAAAACACCCGTAATTTTTACGGACCGTCTGCTAGTAATTAAATTGTAGTTAAAAACTATTATTAAAAAGCAAATATTATTCATATAGGCCTACTAGTTATCAGACATTTTTACTATTCAAAAAAGTTGCCAGAAACTTTCAATCGGCTTGAAGTAAAACTACTCCGTAATTGCTTTGTTGTAAGTTTTTACGAGTCTTCTCACATCTGCAGAACAAACCAGGTTTGAAAAGCACAATTAAGCTCACTGTAAGGTAACGTTTGCACAATGACGCTTTAAGACCATGTAAATTGCTTAAGAGGATGTTGACTTCCTCAACGAAATCCATTCTTTGTGGTAGGCCTGGTACAAGCACGTACTAGTTAGAGACATTTCACACTTAAGTTGCATTATAAATGTCATTTAATTTACGATAATTTTGTCGCTATTTGACATAAATAAAAAATATCCCTGTGATAAGTACATAATTAGTAGTAAAATAAAACATAGTTTTCAACTAAATTTTAGATAACTTGTCCTATATACTTTATCAATGTCAGTAAATTTTGAAACGTGACTTTGATTTACAACCACTAGACTGTATACGCGATGGCCAAGCTTTGATGATTCTTAAATCAAAATACTAACGACTGTCCATCAGTCCTGTTGGCTCCGTCGCGTCGTTTGGTTTTATGTTTATAGTTAGCACTAAAAGCTCATTCCTAGTATTCCGGATTAGCGGGAGTTTTACTGAAATTGTTTTGTTAATATTTTATTAGAGAGTACCAGGGGGCCGAGCTTAGGCCTATGCTCGGTAAAATTCGTCACTTTCGTTTCGCAGGCAAATCTCATTCGCCAAGCCAAAGGGTGCTGCACAATGGATGAATTTGTTGAACCACAGGTTTTAGGTGTAACATATCTGGTTTATATCTACAATTAATTATCAGCTGATATTTTTCAATGTAGTAGCTACAGCACAACTCCATAAGGATAGCATGGGAACTTTGAATGACTTTAGGATATAAACCGGATTTTCCCCAGCCGTGGGATCAACTTCAATTGATTCCTTGTGGCCAAAACCCCCAAAATGAAAAAAATCCTTGGACGGAAAAAATGTTTGTCCGTACAAACTGTACCTGTTTTAGAGTATACTAGCTGCTACCCGGCATTCCATGCAATGCCAACCTGAGTAAATTTCGCCCTTAAGGTGAACTCGCTGTCTAGTTTAACTCGATCGATACTCTCACTCGCCGCAAGTCTATAATATCTTCTAAGTTTTATTAAAAATCTTCCCTTAATACTTTAAATGGTAACTTCCGCAAATATGTTAATGAGAACAGCTGTCTATAGAATCAAAGAAACATCTATATACAGTATATAATTCCGTAAGCGAATCGGTCCCTACAAAATATCTCGAGTTAGAGGGAAGATAGGGTAACGTATGATGGCTCATTTTAAAGCTTGAGGGACAAGGACGCAAGGAAAAATACCAGAATCATCAAAAGTTACCTGGGCTTCGCCCCATTGGACCTTGAAGTTCCAATGTTAATCTAATGGGAAGAAGATTTTTAGATCTACACGTGTGTTTAAGCAGATGTTCCAGTGTTTTATCATAAACTCAGCTGGTTATTGAGCAGATATTTTAAGTTAGGATAACTGCATAGTTATAATATTTTAAAATTGGAAATACACTATAAAAAAAGGAGAACACTAATAATCATGAACGTATTACGGATCCACAGGAGATTTCATCTTCGTGACCCCATCTATGTCATTAATGAAATAGGAGTACAATGATTGGTATATTCAGCATAAAAAAATAAGTTAAAATTATCTTAGACGTTGTATGGTTGATATAATGATTAATTGTCTTTACTCAGTAAATGTCGTTTAGTTATAAACTGCTTTATATTATGGCTATTAATAAATAGAGTTGAAGAAGAGTTGAATAGTTTTGTTGAGTGTTTATTTATTTTCGACTGATTCATTATATGTAAACTACTAACATTGGATAACCTCCGTGTGAGGAATATTTTGTTTTGGTTTTATCCATTCTCTGCTATTTTCTTTACATAGGTCGTCGGGAAACAATAAACGCCCGTTAATCCATAAAGACGGGGAGCTTTTTATGTAAATGATACTGTGCGAAAACAAACTAACAATATATCAGTCAGTGTTCTCCTTCATGGATGAACATACAGAATAGACTACAATCAATGTACGAGGTACGTCGGTGGCACGGAGGGTAAGGAGGCATGGGGGCACGGGGTATAGACATAGGAGAAAATAGGGGAAATGGCGGGGGGCAGAGGAGGGCACGGATGTACGGGGAGGGACGGCGGGCGGGGATGGCAGTACGGGAAGATGGGGAGTACAGAGGACTTCGCGGATATGGGGGCACGACGGGCACGAGGGGTGTCGGTGGCACTGGAGACAGGGGGGCATGTGGGGCTGGAGACAGGAGCATAAGGGTACAAAAGCAATGGTGTGTGGGGGCATAGAGGGCACTCTGGGGAGGCATGGGGATGCACTGGGGCACATGGGCGGGGATGATGGGGCACATAGAGCATTAGGGGGGTCGGTGGCAAAAGGGGTAGATGGGCATGGGGGACACGGTTTCCACGGGGAGCAACGTCGGGCATGGGTGTGCGGAAACATAAGGAGCCCAAGGGCACGTAGCGGAGTGGGTGTTGGAAGGCACAATGGGAATTAGGGGCGTCGGTGGCACGAGGCACGGGTGGCAGATGGACATGGGGACTCAGGGGAGGCTTGGGGGACGTAGATGGCATGGGGACCACGTGGAAGAACGGTGGGCAAGTGTGTACGGGAGCATTTGGTTCGGGGGCATGGGGGCACGAGGGTTGTTGGGGGCACTGAGGTTAGGGGGCATTGGGATATAGGTTGCATGCGGAGGAATGGTGGGTACGGGGCTCGGGGGTGTGGGGGCATGGGAATGGAAGTACAAGGGGTGGGGCCTACTAGAGATGTCGGTGGAAGTTGGTTGGGCGTGGGAGGCATTGTGGAGGAATGAGGAACATAGAGGGCAAGGGGGCCAGGGGGAAGAACTGCAGGCATGTGAGCAAGAGAGAATGAAGGGCACAGGGTTATGAGGGGACAAGAGGGTACAGGGGCGTGGAGGGTATTTGGGCCCCGGGGGGCATAGGCAGTACAGGAAACACAGGTTCACGGGAGAGGTGAATTGGAGCACGGGGAGGCATGGGGTCACGGTGAGTGTCGGTGTGGAATGGGGGGCACAGGGGTCCAGGGTGAAGGAGTGTACAGTATTAATGGGCTTATGTTGTATTGAACTATTTTATTTATTTGAGTTACAAACTCACCATGAATATGTTTAAGGTTAAAAGTATTTTTACTGCGTTTGATAGTATAAGTGTAATATTTTTTCTTTTTATCCACAAAATAAACTATTGTATTTTAATACAGGAGAAATTATTAGTAAATTACTGATTTGATACCGCCAAAAAGCTTCGTCAAGGTTGGGAAGCTTGGGAACGTGTAAATTCACACTACTGCTTAAGAAAATACAGTTGGCCTAATAGTGCAAGAAGGTGATAAATAAAAAATTATTTTTGGAGACATAACCATTTTTATGTTTAGGGGCCTTTGCCCATACACTCCACTAGTTTTTTATAATATGAAAATTTATTAATGTAATAATTAATTTTTACCTTTAAAAATAATGTAATATAACCTTTTTCACATAATCAAAAACTCAAAAAAAAAACCCTGTGGGTACGTTTATGACATTTAGCCTTGAGGCCTATATACGAAAGCTGGAAAGCTCATGGCTTACAAACCTTCCCCATGAAAATTTTCATATATAAAAGTTTCATCATGGCAAACGGTCCAGTGGTTTTCGAGTCCATCGATTGCAAATATATACATTTTTTATATATGTACTCTTTTATAAATATAGATGCCACATTATTTTCACATAGGCCTACAATAGCAAATAAATTCTACTTGTTTCTAGGCCACACGGCTTATAGGCTTTTGTGCAAAAATATCTTAAACGTTCCATTATGTTGAAACAATTTATAGGGGACATGACTCTTTTATACAGTTTATAAACATAATAAATGATGTTACCATATCGACTGTGGTTATGACATAAATAAACAAAGAGAGTATTTCCATAGTTAAGAGCATAAAGAATTTTGTTTTAGTACAGTAGTGCCGTTAGGTATATGTAGAACTTCAAATGTACGTTACCGTTACCTTCTAATACGTTTACTAACCAGTAGCTCTAATAAATAAAGCATAAATAAGACATCAAGAAAAGTGTCACCAACTTTGAATTTATTTTTACCATTTCAACTGTTTGAAAAAAATATTATACATCTAAAAAGACGTAAAACATAAATATAATAATAATATCTTACGTTCCTCATAAAACACGAAAAATACACTCCATGTAAACGAATCCTTCATGTATTTCTCAGCACCATCCTAAATAATAATAATAACAATTTTAAAAAGCCAATTTAAAGAATCTCAAATACTTGTTAATGGGTACCGTACACCCTTTGGGCTGGTCAAAGCACCAGACCGACCCGAAAAATTTTCTAAAATAGTTACAGGACCGTAAATCATAAATATTGCGATTGGATCAGATATAGATTCAATCGTCTGCAAATAAAATCTGTATTCTGGCGAGGAAAATATTATTGCAAATAAAAATGAAATCAACTCACTTGCGGTCGGGCGAGTACGCTGTATCGGCGCTACTGAGCGGAGATCCCTTATCTCTGTGATGACCAGAGGTTAAAACCTATTCGGAAAATGGTTTGCGATAAAACTTATCTTCGTGATTAAAACGTCTCTTATACTTGGTTTTTAATAAAAGCGAATCTCCAAATATTTTACTCTGTCAATATTTGTATGAAATGGAAACTTTAAAACAAAAGCGTTTTAATCTTTTGCAAAGCTAAAAATCTTACAATTTTGTATTTTAAAAGAATACACAAAAACTACAACAAAGCAATCGCTAAATTCTAAAAAATACTATATCTACATTTCTTGTTGTTAGTATACAAAGTAGTTAGTAATTTCAATAGTATATTTCGTCACTAGTCCGGAAAGTGGTCGTTATCGGTGCAAGATCGAGTTTCAAGTTCGGGCGAAGCCGAGTACTTGAATTCGATCGAGCACCGATATACCACTTTCGGACGAGTTACAAACAGTACTTTTCATCACACCACCTTTAATAAATTTACAGTTTGGATAAAAATTAATAAATTTTAACCTATATACCCCTTCTTACGTTGTTATTTGTCTATCTTGTATTTTAACTATTTACAGCTGTTATTAAAAATAAAAATAAATTAACTTGTTTAGTGTACCGAAAACCATTGTTTCGACTGACCGAATCACAGCTAACCGTTCCGAAAACAACGTTTATCGCAATGGTACGGTATGATGAAAACAGTTGCTTGCAATGATTAGATGCAAGGGTTAAAACAGGTGACATGAATGTATTACGATGAAAAGAATGTTAACGTCCTTTCTCTATTTAACAGCGCGAAATTAAAATGGATCATTAATAAGCTTTATAGGTTTGTTGTTATAGTTAGTGCTATTGTAAGTATGGTGCCAGGAGAAATTACCACAGACCACAGATTAACTACCCACACCCACTATCAACAATAACATAACGGCTGCCTGCCTACTTGGCCTCCATGGGCTTCATAAGGATAACAATTTTCAATATCTTAAAAGTATCATACATTATTCCTTTTAGAAGTAAAATCATCGAAATGACGGATCGGAAACAACCAATAGTAAAAACAGGAGCGGATTTTAGCTGAAATTTGGCATGTTAATCCTCTTGTTGTGAAAGTTTTGGTTTTAGACACTGTATTTTCGTAATTGTTTGATTCAACAAACTCGCAGTGACTCTTGGAGTTCAACGAACTCTTGACACAGTTTTCTCGCTTGGCCAGATTATTTGGAGAGTTTATCTCTGCAAATTCTTATCCATCCGACGGAATGGTGTCTATTACTTTGTTCTTCGATGATATAATATAGTGCTAAAGGTGATGCGTCATTTTAAAAATAGAAACACGATTAAGATAAACGATTAACTAAACAAACAATAATTTATGAAGTGATGATTAACATGTTTAGCAAATGCATGTATATTTTTAAAATAACTTTCTATGAAACTTATTTGTTTTGACTTCCCTTGATAAATAATACCGAGACAAAAATAGATTACCGACTATAACATTAGTGATACAGTGAACAGAACTAAGGATTCATTTTTTTACAAAACTTAATTAATTATAAAATGAATATTCATTCGAAAGAGAAATCAAATATGAATAAAGATCAAAATATTTTTATTTTGTCCGAAAAAAGTTTAGTTTTGTATAATGGGTATAATTATCTGTTCTTTAAATGTCAATGATATTATTAAGTTACCTCGCATGTATAAAAAGTTATTCTATGAATAATGGATTTTAAGTAGGTCTTTAGTAATAAAAAATATTTAAATGTTACATATATATCAGTTTTTTGTGCAATATAATTAGTATTATTTTTTAGGATTAGAATTTCTTTGGTAATAGCCTAAATAAGGATTTCAAGACAAACGTCTCCTCTCTAAACATTAATTCAAACTAGAGATCGCTTCCTGGCCATAATTCAATCACAATTTCAGTTGATATATGAAACCAATTAGTCAAAAAAAAAAAAAAAAAAAATTAATATGCTTCCTGGTTTGCTAGCACTTGTTATTACAACAGCTGCCTACTGATTTAATCAATTATTAGCCTTCTTACATAAGATTAATATAGAAAATTTGAAAGCCTCTAGGGCGTAGCCCTGGGGACGGATGCGAACTATAATGTAATTCTGTTCATTTACAGGACACTACCTTTCTAACGGTATGCACGGATTCTTCCTACGATGCACACAAGCTGAGAAAAAGGAGGAAATGAAACATGCTTGCCCATTAATACATAGATAGTTTTGACATTAAATGTTGTAAATTAAGAGATTATATTTCTTGTGGCATCTAACAAGAGAGAAGTAAAAACCGCTTAAATAACAAAATTTTAATAGGGTTTATTATTAATAATTTTCCACAGTAATGATTTGGATGGTGTTGCAGCGGCGCTGTGCGTGGTGGTGACTGGCTCATGTTTCGGCTGGGTGGCGCCCACCCTCCTCACGTTCCTGGGCCCCCACAGCCCCGTGCCCATGACCTCGGCCCAGGCCTCCTGGATGATCGCGCTCCTCGAGTTCGGCAACCTCCTCACGCCCATCCCAGCCGGCTTCCTGGCCGACACCTACGGCCGCAAACCTCTGATCCTGGCCACGGGGCCGCTCTACATCCTGGGGTGGATCATCATCCTCAAGGCGCAGACCATCACCGTCCTCTGCGTCGCGAGGGTGCTGCAGGGCCTCGCCCTCGGCATGGTCTACACGGTAGTCCCCATGTACCTGGGGGAAATTCCGAGCCCCAAGTTCAGAGGAACGGTGACCAGTATTTTCCAAAGCGCTTTCTACTTCGGCTTCCTCCTGGAGTATTGCATAGGGCCTTTCGTCTCTTACAGGATTTTGAATGCGGTGAGTGCTGCGCTTCCTGTAGTGTTCATATTTTGCTTCTTGCGCCAACCGGAAACACCCTATTTCCTCGTGATGCAAGGGAAGATGAAAGAAGCGGGAAAGAGTTTGGCTTGGTTGAGAGGAAAACGGAGACCGGAAGATGTAAAACGGGAATTGGAAGCGATCAATGATTGTGTTAAAAGAGAAATGGCGAATCAAGCGAGTTGGAGAGACGTGGTGGCCACCGCTTCAGACCGACACGCTCTGTTGATCGTCAACGTGGTCGGAGTGGTCAAGATCATGAGCGGATCAGTGGCGGTGCCCACCTACTGCACCCAGCTCTTCGCCCGGACGGGTTTCGACATGGTCTCTCCTGACGTGATCACCATCATCATGGGAACCGTCATCTTCTTGTCGAGCTTCTTCAGCACTGCTTTGACAGACATCACAGGAAGAAGACCTCTCTTGATGATTTCAGCCATCGGTTGTGCATTCAGCCACCTCGCAGTCAGTATCTACTTCTTCCTGGATGAACGGACTGGACTGGATGTCCGAGCCTTCAACTGGGTGTGTCCCCTTGCTCTAGTCCTCTACTGCTTATTTTTAGCTTTCGGGTTGGACCCCGTAGCTATGACCTACAGATCTGAAATGTTCCCCGCCAACACCAGGGCCGTGGCTGCCAGCATTAACACTCTCATCTTCACAATCAGTGCTTTCGTCTCTCTCAAGAGCTATCAGATCGTCGCTGACTTTGTCGGAGTGGATGTTCTGTACCTCGGGTTTTCTCTTGTCTGCTTCTGTGGTGCCTTGTGGATGTACTTCATTGCAATCGAGACGAAAGGAAAGACACTTTCGGACATCCAGAAAGAGCTGAAGGAAAGCGCGGAAATGCGGAGGAAACAGAAAGAAGTCACGGAAATGGATGAAGGTGTTTACAGGTCTGTGCATATCTAGTCTTTTTTACTTTATTTAATTCTTGCATAGAAAACAGGAAGTGTATTATTTTTGTGATTAAAAGCTGTAATTAACATTTTTACAATGAAACATTCGTAAATATTTAATTTTTATTCTATAAAATCATAGAACTACTTTCTACATAACTATTGTATGATAATCTCTCATACTACTCTTGAAATCGTTAGCCAAATAAAACGCATTTTATTTATACATTAAATAGAGCGATAACAGGTTAATCGTTTAAAAATGAAGATTTATAAATTAAAATACTATTTATGTTTTTTATTTGACTTGTACAATTCTTGAATCAAAAATTCTATGCGTAATAAGAAAGCTAAAACACTAGCGTATAAGACATTTTGTAAGAGAGTAAAGCCACAATCATTGCTTTATACATTCCATATAACAAAAATATTACCCTGCATTTCCTCGAGGAATAAGTTTAATGTTTTTCCCTATTTTGTCATAGGAAAATGCACTGTCTCCTCTAGAGATTGTTCTATTTGTTTATGATACAAGCTGTAAATAATAACGTTGGCATATCAAACTATATGTAACTACACGACTATGACATTTTTATGTTTAAATATTATCATTACTTAATAATATATAAATTTATTATTATTAGCGTACAATCATGCAACTAAGAAGTGCAAACAAATTAAATATTTTTATTCATGAAAGACTGTTGTAGATATTAGAAGTAAGTATGTCGGTATAAATGTAAGCAGTTTTGATACAAATACAACTTACTATTTTTAATACGGTGTGCGTTTTGTATTTTTCCTAGATATTAGGTTTCAGCTGTGATAAATAAATTATTTTTTCACAAAACAGGTCATTGTGTTAAAATTTATTTCCTCCTTGTTTTAACATTCCTCACAACAATATTATGACTCGTAACTAAGTATATAATCAAGCTTGGTCCCTCAGCTTACCCGTACAGTGCACGAATAAATATTTTACAAATTATAAAGAAAGGTTACAGTTTTGTTACTCCTAAGGCAATTCATAAAAATATATATATGTAGGCCTACCTTACATAACAAATGCATCTCTATTAAACACACATAAAAAGTTAAATGTAGACAAATAAACTAATGTTTCATTAGAAATGGAAGACTATTATTAACTTAAATGTAACATAACTTTTAACCCTTATAACTTTTTATCCTCTTTTGCATAAGTAAAGAATAAGAATACTTGTTGCTCGTCACATGTCAACTGTCTTTGCTAAACATGTTATTTTTAGTTCTAAATTGATTTCACCCGTCCAATAAAGTATTGTGATTCATGACAAAGGAATCTTATATTCTATATAGGCACAGTGCTCCAAACCACACTTATTTACATAATGTACATAAGCAGTACTTATGTACTGTTTCATACTGTTCAGACTGGCTGGGTAGCTGAGTGGTTAAAGAGCTCGCCTTTGAATCTAAAGGTTGCCAGTTCGGTCCTGAGAAAAGTTAGTGCTTTTTGACGGTTCGATACTGGACCCAGCTGCCTTTGGTCATTGGGCTATTAATTAATGATCCTGACAAATGAAACAGCTGATATTTGTCAGTAACAAAGCTACACCTCATCTGATCCATTACAATCATCACACTCACCCCTTCAGTCATACTCACCTTAAAATACGCACCACAGAGTGCGTCGGTGTTTCAAATAAAGTATCTTAAGTATCTAAAGTATCAGATAATGCTCAACACAATCCCAATTTTATTATAATCAATGGGATATTTTAAATTTAAATAATGTATGCTGAATCACTTTTAATTTAGGTGCTATTCTAATTTTTGGTCGTAATGCCTAAAGACTAAGCCCTATCCAACGACAATAAAAACTTCCAAAATTTAGAAGCTCCACTTACAAAATATATATATACATTCGGTGCAGTTATGCCTGACCCAATTTGTTAAGTAACTTCAAGTGTTTCAAAATCTAAAACTAGGTCTATTGTAATAAATAATAAATAATTAAGAGGTTTAGTTAAAGACATAAATCGAAATTAATGTTTAATCAAAGAAGTTACGAAAAAAGGAGTTTCGAAAAGTGTTAATCAAACGAAAAACTTTGAACTCCAGAAGGACGATTAATCACTGCCCATTATTAGTTTCTACACCCTTTTCTTAAAAACTTCGGTACTCAAGTTGTTAAAACAGCTTTCGAGTAATATACTAGACTTGTTTTACAATTTCAGTAAACCCATCTGTCATTTTCTTCTTTTTCTCTCTTGCCAATGAGAATATCTGACAAACGTCTATTTTAACGACTGTCAGATTAAAACGTCTATTTTAAGTATAACTTAGCTCCGCCCTCGGACTAAGTTATACTTACTTAGCCCGAGGCTCCGCCACGTCGCGTTGTCGGTGTGGAGGATGGAATACAAACTGACCTAACTTAACTGGACCTCGGAGTCAAAGCGGCTACAGCAGGCTCATAGTCGACTAGATCAGAAGAACTAGTCGGTTCTGGAGATAGTAACTTATAATGTTATTGCTGTTAGACCCTGAACCTTGAGCGATTATAACAATTCAACTAGCAAGAGCAGCCATAGTCTAAAAGTGCAAATTTCATTTCTCAATGTCCTTGAGTGTAAACTCCGAAACGATTTGGCTTTCTCCAAGTTTCAATAAAGTCTGTGAGGCCAGTTTCGAGATAAATGTGCTGACATACAGGCATGTAAACAAACGTTACACTCAGAGTGTTGGTTACAGGAGCTCAAAAGTCAGGTTACCGGGTGAGTGTATTCGTTAGATATAAATAGTACATTATTATACAACCACAAAATTCTCGACTTACCAGTGTCATTGGACAAATATGCTGTACCACTCCAATACTAGGTCAACAGTACAGTATGTTCAACTGTACGAGAATATTTTTATAAGTAGACTGACTGTAGGAGGTGCAATATTGACTGATATTACCCGAAACATTCTTATTCGGCACAATTGTCATTGAATTTACACTTTTTACAATTATTAATTTACATTACATATTCGTTTAACACATGGTTACTCATATGATGGACAAAAACTAATTTAAATTTCAAAGAGTTAAAACTGAAAATGAAAATTTGACATATCCTACTAATGAAGTGAGTTTATTTTTATTTAATTTTAATTTTTTACATTCTTAAGAAGGTAGTTTGAGATTGAATTCTTTCGACAATGGACAAGCATTGACTTCAAACTTCAGTTGTGAGTTGGATGGTTACTTTGCAGCATAAAGATGCAATGCATACAAAAAGAATCACCAGTTTGAGTACAAGAAACTATCGCACCATTTGATTCTCTACGATTCTCTTCACATTAGATATCACCTTAGTTATTCAATTCATTTTCGTTCTTGAAAATCAAACAAAACACTGAAAAATAGAGTTCTTTGAATAGCAAACGCATAAAAGGAAAACACGAAATAAAAAAAAAAAATTCAAAAGTCTCTAGTAGTTTAGATTAACGAAAAACTGTCAAATGGTATCTCATCACTGCATTATTAAAATAAATGTTATTTTTAAGTTAAATTTCAGTAATAAAGTATATCTCTGGATGTTTTATTAGTGTAAAATCTTTAAGTAATCCTATTTAAAACTTATATTTATTTATAACTTCAGTACCTATTGTAAGCATAGATATAAAAAAAAACATAATCTATGATTTTATGAATTACTCAATATAGTCGGACCTATAAAACATGGAAATCGCATTGGTTATCGTTATCTCTTTGCAATTATTTTCTCTTTCGAAAATTTATTTTGCTTTGTTGTTAAAATTAATGTGCTTTAGTAATCGATTTACACAGAAGGAAACAAATATTTTAAATCTAAAATCCTGAAAATTCAGTTGTTATCGAATATATAGTAAAGTAAACCGAAAGAGACGAGAGAGGGAGAGAAAGCAAGAGACATTTACATTTTTACACAATAAGTTGTTTATTTGCTAATTAGACCTGATCTGGTTTGAAGAACATAAGTTCAGCACTCTTCCAACCACATCATTCCCAAAATATACATATTGTAGGCTTAAGTTTCACAAAACACAGATGTGGCTTATTCTAATTCAGTACTAAAATCAACACAAAGAAATCGAAACATTTTCCAAAGTTAACATTACCCTAAGTTCATGACTCTTTGAATCTATGTTTTATTTTATTTATAAAGCATTGAATCAGGGTGATATTTCTTCGATGTTTGAGCAAAAAGGTGCTCATGATTTTGGCGATTTTGAGGTTTTGATGGTATCTGGAAAAAACGTTCTTTCTCTTACCAAGGGTTTTAGTCAGAAAAATTTAGTTAAATTTTTATTTCGTTAGATGTGAAGGAGTTATATCAATATATTTATGTACAAAAGTAACAAGTACACTTGTACCTGGTGCCCCATTCCAAGTAAAAGAATTCATTCTGGTAAAAAGGACACAAGTCAATGTTAAGTCATGCTATCGATGGTGTAAGTCATACTTTTAAAGTCAGATGGGGTTAAATTATGGCGCTAAGGCGTTGTCATAGGTCAAAAGTAGTTAAGTATGTTTAACTGCTTTAAATCAAAACAAAACTAAATCAATTAATTTTTAAATTTAAGGACAACTTATTTATGTTTTACATGAAGGTTTAATCTTATTTCAACTGATAGATAGAATACTGTTATTATAAACTAAGCGTTTCCTACGTTTCCTTATTGACTCGTTAAGTTTGCTTTCACTGACTTAAGCATTTTGCCCAAACATGGAAGAATTAAGTCTGGCATTCTTATGATAACTTTTAGGTTTACACCAAAACTGAGTAAATACGAAGTTATACATATCACTACCGGTGCAACACACTAACCTGAACCACAATGACCGGATGGTTTTACTATGGCGTTCATTCTACTCCTGGGAGAGGAATCCTTTAAATTATTATGAACTAGTTTTTGTTCATTTTATATATCTACGACAGTTGCATAAGCACCAATAATGATATTACAAATAATATCTTAAAGAGGTACATTACTGGACCAAATTCAAACCCGTTGGCTAATGTGGTCCTAAATTTACAAGTTCCACATTAAAATAAAGATTCTAGACAAATGAAAGCTCTGCGTTTGACAAAAGTAGTGTTTTAAATGCAAACCTAGGTTGAAATATACATTTATTATTTTCTACTGACTTTTGGAGTTCGACCTCCTGGGGGAATCCTGAAAGATGTGTTCAGAAAAGAAGGTAAGGTACTATCTTCATTAAAGATTTAAAACTTTGTTTACTATTTTTATCTGTTATGGTGTAGAAGTTATTAAAAGGTTAAAGGGTTCCATATATGTAACCCTTTTAGAATAAATGCATGTGTATGTAAAATTAGAGATCATTTATTAAAACTTACCTTGGGGGAGTGCAGTTTCTGTAAATCGTACAAAGTTAAAACAAACTTTTTACTTAACTTTGTATTAGGTTGAAAATTTTATTTATTATCTTTCCTCTGCAAACTAAAATAATGCATGATTCCTCAATATGTAATTAAAAAATTTTCAGTAACTATACAAAAAATTTTATAATTGCACAGAAAACTACACTATCGCAACAAAATTTATTTTAACAAATCTCCACTTCAAAGGATTTCTGTTTCATTACCATTAAACTCAAACTACTCTAATTAGGTTCTTAAAAAAATTTCTAGTAGCAATGACATAAGTACTTTATAGATCACATTTTTTAAATATTTTCTTATTCATTCACAACGGAACATCGGAAATTTCTATAGCAGGAATAACAAGAACTTTTCCATTCTTTTGCAAAGACGCGTTGAGATCTTGCCTTATTTCAACAAAAGTTTTCCCTTTAGTTTCCGGAACAGTTATGTAAATCCAAACGGATCCGACGGCACACACGGTAGAAAACATCCAAAACATGGAAAACAGTCCTATGCTATCTGTTATCACCTGGTAAAACTTGAGTATGAAGAAAGCGTTGAGAGTAAGATTGACGGCTGAAATGCTGGAAGCGAACCCTCTAGTGTTGCTGAGGAACATTTCCGATTGGTACATGACAGAGACGGGGCTGATGCCGAGGGTGACGAAGAGACTAAACACGATGATGACGATGACGGGGAACCAGCTGTAGCGGGAGACGTCCACTTCAGTTTGGGAGTCCAAGTAGAAGTATCCTCCAGCGAGAAACAAGTTGATCCCGGCTCCCACGCAGGAAAACATCAACAGCTGTCTTCTTCCAGACAGATCGGCTATGATGGTGACGAAGAAGCTGGAAATGAACAAGACGACTCCGAACAGAACGGTGATGTTGTTGGGGGTGACGATCCTTCCGAGTGCCGAGTCATGGGTGACGTTGAGGGCTTGGATTTGCGAGAAGGTCTGGGTCGAGTAGGTCATCACAGCCACGAGCCCGTTCAGCACCCTAATCATCCCCAGTCCGATGACGATGTACAACGCCCGCCTGTCCGCTGAGGACCTGATGATGTCCTTCCAGGACGCCTTGTTGCTCAGCTCACTGTTCACCGACTTGATCATAGCTTGCAACTCCTTGTTGACGGCGTTCGAGTTGGCTGATACCCGCAGCCTCGCCAGAGCCACTGCGGCCTCAGGCTCGTTCCGCCGCATCAACAGGTAGTACGGACTCTCTGGTTGGTTCCAGAAGATGATGGCCGAGATGACCGGAAGTGAAGCGGTGACGTAGGTGTAGTTCCGGTACGACAGCTGGGGGCCGATGCAGTACTCTATCAGATGACCTAGGTACCTGGAACAATTTACAATCAGCAGGAATCATTCAAAAGAAATAGCCTATTTATAAAATCATATTATAAAACATACCAGCCAAATAAGTATTTGGCTTGAGTATTGTATCATTTTTTATTGACATAAACCTTTTTAACATATAAAATTCAAACCAAATACTGTTTACACTCATTCCCAAAGAAAAAAATGTTTCAGGAAAAGTCTTTTACAATTTAAATGGTTTACGCAGCAAAATCTGAAACCTTACTTGAGGTACCTCCTGGTTGTGTGTTCTTACGTTGGGCCAGCGTGACATTAATCCAGAGGCAAATATGGCTGATATTATGAAAGTAGTGTTACCTATAAAGCCTAGAAAATTTAATATTTATTGCCTGGATTTTGAGGAGAATGCATCACAAGGAACCTTTGCTATGTACCTGACCAGCTTGATTTCTGGACAGTATTAAATCAAAACTTCAGAGATTGCAGATGAATACTGTAACTGACCAGGCGTTGTGGAAGAGGCTGGTGATGGAGCCGCGGATGGAGGGGGAGGCGATCTCGCTGAGGTAGAGAGGCACGACGGTGAACACGATGCCCATGGCGATGCCCTGGAGGAACCTGGCGACGTAGAGGGCGTTGATGCTGGGCCACACCATGATGATCACCTAAGACACACAACATCAACATGCTGTGTCAAATCATGTTTTGACGACCCAATGATATCTTACCAAAGTTAAATAGGTCACTTTTTACTTACTTTTTGCTTCATCAAATAGATCAGATAAAGGGAAACCGGGAAAGAATGGTAATGTAATAGAAAAGGGCTATCTCAATAGCTGCTAAAACAATGTATCCTCTACGAGGGGCCTACGGGAGTTTAAATGCTCTACGTCACTTGTCATATAGCATAACAACAGCTGATATGAAAATCAGAGGGATCAACTCAAGACCAAATACACACATTTTGACAAACACATTGGCATTTTGACAAAGTGATATTTTTAATATCAAAGGAATGAAACAACCTTTATTTTTATTTTCATCTTTATTGTTTTATTTTCTTTTCTCCGCAGACCTGAGATCAAGAATTGAGTAAAAAATGTCCAGATGCGGAACAAACGCATTACATCCACTGCAAGTGCATATCTATACACTGAAAATGTATCCAATATCAATATTACACTTTCTGCTTTATGATAATTCTGAATAAGTTTCAAATATGCGCCACATTTTACTTCACTTCATGTATTTTTGTGCAAACTGAGGTTCTAACTCCCAAGCTGATATTAGGCTGGGTAGCTGAATGTTTAAAGAGCTCGCCTTTAAATCTGAAGGTTGCCGGTTCGATCCTGAGAAAAGTTTTTGATGGTTCGATACTAGACCCAGCTGCCTTTGGTCATTGGGCTATTAATTTAATGATCCTGACAAATGAAACAGCTGATATTTGTCAGTAAAAAAGCTACACCTCATCTGATCCATCACAATCATCACACTCACCCCTTCAGTCATACTCACCTTAAAATACGCACCACTGAGTGCGTCGGTGTTTCAAATAGAGTCTCAAAAGTCAAAAGTCTCAAGGCACTCGAAAACGGAGAAAAGAGAGTTAACATCAAAGGTTTCCAATAAATCTGTTTGAATTACATTTACTTTGTAACCCTACCCAGCTGATGAAGAAGATGGGCGAGGTGAGCAGTATGCTGGGACGGCGGCCCCACCGGTCGGCGAGGAAGCTGGAGGGCACGGGGCTGAGCACGTTGCCGATCTCGATGATGGCGACCATCCAGCTGCTCTGGGAGGCGGTCATGGGGATGGGCGACCGCGGGGACAGCAACAGGTCCAGGATCGGCGTCACCCAGCCGAAGCACGAGCCGGACACCACCATCGAGAAGCATGCTGCGGCGGAACAAGAGGATGAGAGGATGTTAAAACACCATCGAGAAGCATGCTGCGGTGGAACAACAGGATGAGATGATGTTAAAACACCATCGAGAAGCATGTTGCGGTGGAACAAGAGGATGAGAGGATGTTAAAACACCATCGAGAAGCATGCTGCGGTGGAACAAGAGGATAAGAGGATGTTAAAACACCATCGAGAAGCATGCTGCGGTGGAACAAGAGGATGAGAGGATGTTAAAACACCACCGAGAAGCATGCTGCGTTGGAACAAGAGGATGAGAGGATGTTAAAACACTATCGAGAAGCATGCTGCGGTGGAACAAGAGGATGAGAGGATGTTAAAACACCATCGAGGAGCATGCTGCGGTGGAACAACAGGATGAGAGGATGTTAAAACACCATCGAGAAGCATGCTGCGACGGAACAAGAGGATGACAGGATGTTAAAACACCATCGAGAAGCATGCTGCGGTGGAACAACAGGATGAGAGGATGTTAAAACACCATCGAGAAGCATGCTGCGACGGAACAAGAGGATGACAGGATGTTAAAACACCATCGAGAAGCATGCTGCGGTGGAACAAGAGGATGAGAGGATGTTAAAATACCATCGAGAAGCATGCTGCGACGGAACAAGAGGATGAGAGGTTGTTAAAACACCATCGAGAAGCATGCTGCGATGGAACAAGAGGATGAGAGGATGTTAAAACACCATCGAGAAGCATGCTGCGGTGGAACAAGAGGATGAGAGGATGTTAAAACACCATCGAGAAGCATGCTGTGGTGGAACAACAGGATGAGATGATGTTAAAACACCATCGAGAAGCATGTTGCGGTGGAACAAGAGGATGAGAGGATGTTAAAACACCATCGAGAAGCATGCTGCGGTGGAACAAGAGGATGAGAGGATGTTAAAACACCATCGAGAAGCATGCTGCGGTGGAACAAGAGGATGAGAGGATGTTAAAACACCATCGAGAAGCATGCTGCGTTGGAACAAGAGGATGAGAGGATGTTAAAACAATCGACCAGGAGGACGATAAACACCTTTGGGAATTCACTCTATCACATTCGGAGGAAACAATTCCAGGTAAAAATTAGTAACCAATAACAATGTTTTCAAAATTAAATATTATATATGCTCCGGTTAAATATAATTTATATGGTCTTTTCAGATTTTTTGTAATCAGTCTGGTCTGGTAAAGCTGATAATTTGTTGCTAAGCCTTGTCTGGAAATTGAAAATCTGTGCTTTTCAATTTGTATATACTTATCTCAAAATATATAGGCCCTGTTAATAATAGATACTGTATTTAAAAATATATTAATAATATAATCTACTATAAAAATTAGATTATCGATAAATACACTTGTGGAATGCTGTTAAAATGTAATGTTAATTTTTACTCAGCTCTTTTTAGAATTCATGGCAATTTGCATTTTCTATGTGGTTGCAATTTTTATTCTAGTTTAACTCGGAATGACTGCTCAGGACTGATTTTTCATAATAATCAAGATCAATATGGCTGTACATTAGTTTTGGGGAGGGGGAGGGGTCATAGAAAGTAAAATGGGAAAATTTGAGGGTTTGGCCTTTGGCGAGGCTTTGGAAAATGAAAATATTCACCACTTTATGAAGTTGTATGATTTATTAATTTAATACCTAATGTAGAAATGGACGATTTTACAAATAACTAAGTTAAAACATAATTTCTAAAGAGCGTCTATTCCTTATAATAAATATTTGCATACTTGTAAAAAGAATACTACTGCTGTAGCCTACCTGTGCTACTTCTTATGTGCAACTAATAAATAACCTCATATCTTTGCTTATCCTGTATAATGAAAATAGGTCCTAAAATACGAATTAATACTATGATAAAGGAGAAAAAGTACAGAGTAGTGACAATGTCATTTCATGGGATCTTACCAACCACTTCATTTAGGTCAAAGGAATGACTTTAAAGTTAATATCTAAAGGGTGAACAGTTTAAAACAGACGGATATTCACTCAAAGACGAAAACATAACGATTGAGGATTTGTTTCCAAACTTCAGTAATATAGTGAAATAGTAAATGTAATTTCCCATCTAGAAAGAGGCAATACACATATACTAAGGCAGTAGTTAGATTTGGTTACTTCTGGCTCAGGTCAGCTGCCCCGGAAGCCACGTGCCGGGGCACATAGCTTCCGGTCGTATATTAAATGAGGGGTGAGGAGGTGGGGTGAGCGTTTGAAGTAGATTTGCGCATAAATTAAAAGTTAGTTCAAAACTGAAATTCAACAATTTGGGAGTGAACTAAATGCGCGCATAAATTAACCGGGTTCAACTAAAACATCGCATAAATTAAAAGTTAGTTCAAAACTGAAATTCAACAGTTGAACAAAAGTAGAAGTTAGTTGAAAAGGGAGAGGGGATAATTGCTTCAAGGTCATCCGGAGGAAGTTTTAAAAAAAAAACTGAACTTCTAAGAGTTCAGTTTAACATCGATCGTCGTACAGGTCAGTCGAAACCGACGAGCGACCGAAGAATAGCTTCAAGATCATTCCTCGCCGTCGAAGATACATCCGAAACTTGGACGGGGTTCTGTGGATTCGGTGAAGGCGAAGTTCTTGGAGGATTCTCTCTCGGGTGGGTAGTAGACGATATTTCGTGAACTTGTACTTGTTCTTGGTTTGTATCCATCTTCTTGTAGTGTGTAATTTAGAGCGGAGTAGTTGTCGGTCGAAGAGCGTATAGAAGAATGAAACAGGAATTGTCGTGAGCGCACTTATATAAAGAAGGGTGGGGGTAAAATATGAAAACCTGCTGAACACAGTCGATAGGTGTAACAAGTTCGAAGTTGTGGAAACGTAACATCGAACGCAAAATGTTGTGAATAACATTATCATCAACGTGAACCTGCGAAGTTCTAACAGAGTATAACGGGTTAAAACTTAATTTCTTCCTCACTTTTGTTAAATTTGTTTTAGTCTTTGAAACCGATGGTTTGTAATTATTTCGTAATATATGTTGTGTCCGCAAAAGTTTCAATTTCAAACATTGCGTATCCATCACAAGAAGTATGTCAGACGTGTAGAAGTGAGAACAAGACAAATGAATGAGATATAACGTCGAGCACGCGAAGGTGATTCAAACAGGACGACATGTGCTAATGTAAATGAAATTTCAGGTTAGTAGCAATTAGACTTGTATAATGAAGTTGGCGAAACGTATATATAATGAGTAGGAAGGATGCGAACACCACAAATGCGAGTTAATTAATGGTCACGGCGCGATGAACAATCTCCTTTTATAATGGTTATCGCGTGAGAAGATCAGTTCCGCATGAGCGCCCAAGTGGAACCTCCCGTGTTCACTCAAGCGGAACCCCCCCCCCGTGACTAATGAAGCGGAACCCCCCCCCCCCGGTGGTCACTCAAGCGGAACCCCGCCGGGTCGATGACCGGTCAATGGCCGGTCACGACCGGTTGCTAACCCCATCTAATTACCACACTTCACATCCCATGCCAGCCATGAACTACTATTGTTTGAATGAAACAGAATTAAACATGGCAGCCACCATGGAAAATTCTAACCTCAAACCTTGGTTTTACGTCACTGCGCATGCGCCGCTCCCACTCCTTTGTTTCATTTTTATGCTGCTATAACTTGTACTGGAGTGAGCCAACTTCACGCTACGGCGCCTAGTCATGTATTACTCACTTTAGCGCTACTGCGAATGCGCCTAGTCTGTATTACTCACTTTAGCGCTGCTGCGAATGCAACGAGTTCTCCGGATCGGAATCACTCCTCGCTATTGCGCATGCGCCGAGTCCTGTATTACTCAATTTAGCTCTACTGTGCACGGAAAGTTCTAACCTCAAACCTTGGATTTTACGTCGCTGCGCATGCGCCACCCCCACTCCTTCGTTTCATTTTTACACTGCTGCGAACTGGAGTGGATTGAAGACCGTACTGGAGTGAAACAATTTCCCCACCACTGCATTAATTACCCCCACCACTCGAAAACCCGAGGAGCGATACGAGCCCGATTTTCGCGTCAGTCGTCAACGAGTTTTCATAGCGAAAAGTCGTTGGCGACTCGGTAAGAGGTTCAAATATATAGTAGGCCTATATATATTTGAACTTCTTATACTACGTTGCGTTCTTTAATGCAATGTGGTATGTGTGTGTGTGTGTGTAAATATTAGTTGTAAGTTGCACTTAATTTAAGAATTAATTTGCGCATTGCGATGTTAGTTATAAGTTGTGTTTAGCGTTAAAGGTGTATTAATTTTAAGAATAATGATGGTATTTGGTTGTGTTGAATTATTTGATATTTAATAATGATGTGTTGTTAGTTTTAAGTGTTGGTATTTATAATTAATGTTGTTGTTTTGCCTTTCAGCTAGATGATAGGGGGTAGATTAACTGTAAATTCAGAAGTTCCGTTGAACTTCACTTAGAAGGGGTGGGACATCCGCAAATTGCGGACTAGGTTTTTGCATTTTGTTTAGGAATATGATGGGTGGGATTAGTTGGGTGGGTGTTAGAGTTGCGTTTCTGCATTAGCTGTTCCAGTTTCCCTTCGAATTCACGGTTACGGATGGACCCGGACCGGCCCGTTACGGATGGACCCGGACGGGCCAAACAAAATTGCGTCGATGTCCCTCGCAGAACGTAACTAGTGGGTTGGGAGTGGGAACCGTTAGGCAAACAGGGTGGTGGGAACAGTTACTACTGTTCCCATCACCTTGGTTCTTTATAAGTCTTAAATGACCTTGACCCACTTTCGGAAGGGTCAATGACCGACCCCCCCCCCCCGTGTCCACTCAAGCGGAACCCCCCCCCCCCCCGTGTCCACTCAAGCGGAACCCCCCCCCCCCCGGAAAAATTAAAATGAGGCATACAGTTTCAAAACGGGTCTTGTCCACTTCACGTGATTTTGTGTTATTGTCCAAAAACTGTTGTAACATGAAATAACTGTTTAATTTAATAAGTAATATTATATACTGGTAGGTAATATACCCTGAAATAAATTTTTACATATTTTATAGATGAAATATGACACAGTTAGAATATATTTACATATATATTATGGACAAGACCCATTTTGACACCAAACAGTGGACAAGACCCATTTTGCATCAACAACAAGAGGACAAGACCCATTTTGCATCAACAACAAGAGGACAAGACCCATTTTGAAAATAGAAAAATGTGTTTTCCCATTGGAATAATAGGGGCATAAGAAACACAAACATTGATTAAAAAGATAATTATATTTTAAAAAACTTTGAACATTAATAGTAATTGGTTTTAAACAAAAGTCTGGTTTTATTTTTAAAAAAGGTCTGATTGTATTATAAATAGTTATTTCTTCGTTTTCTTCCATTTTTTACAGATTTAATTGCCTGTCAACTCAATAAAAACAATCTAATAGCGTGTTCACGTTTACTTCAATCTCCCAGTAAACAAAATTCCAATCCCCGCTGTGTAAGACAGTGTAACAGAAAAACCAGTGTGGCCAATACAAAACACGTGATTAATATGTTTAACATGAGTTGAATCATAATAAAATATTCCATTATAATATAAGAAGTAAAATAGGACAAGAGTCACTTTTGATCTAACAGAGATGGGTAGCCATGTTGGCTAAATGGGACAAGGCTCATTTTGCAGCTACACAATACAAATGGACAAGATTCGATTTGTTGCAACTTCATAGAGGACAAGGTCCATTTTGAAAACAAACTAGGTTTTCCAATGCTAAAAACAAAGGGACAAGATTTATTTTGTGACTTAAAAAGTTCAGAAACGTATAGGGCTGTGGATGCAGAATCCATTGACATGCATAACTCAAATCTTAATTTTTTTGGACAAGACCCGATTTGAAACTGCAGGCCTCAAATGTCTATAACTCGATAATGGATTAACGGATTAGGACAAGCGATACATCATTGAAAAGGTCTATGTAAGACGAACATTTTAGTCAAAGAATAATTTAGTTATCTTATTTTAGTCAAAAGTTATGCGAATTATTTGAAATAAATACCCCCTCTCTTTCCTCCTCTCCCACCTTCCCCCACCTAACGGTTGTTAACCCTTCTCATTAGCATACCGTTATAAAAGACGCATCGACCACGGCTAACGTTTCATTCTGATTCCAGACGTTAAGCTGCGAACTGCGAACAGAACTACCACGATGTCATCCCTGCCGACTACAACTTCCACTACAGCCTGCTCTTCTATTACAAGTTCAACTTCTACTTCTACTACGGCTTCAACTCCAGTCAAGAAAACTCTTCGCTTGAAAAATGATCCCGATTGGTATAAGAAGCAACTAGACTCGAAACCTTCAACTTCTGGAGCTCCTCTTCCCCCGGCCAACAATACCATACGTCGCAGCATATTTTCACCGCCTTCGTCTTCAAATGACTCCACACCGCCTTCAACTAACATGCCACCACCGCAGAAGCCAGCTCCTCGTCCTAATACCCCTTCATTTGAAACCTTGCTTCATTGTCTTAGTACACCTGTCATTCCACTGTCACCATTGCCTCCTACCCCACCACTTACTATTCCTAAAGATCACGCCTATCCTAAAAATAAATCTCCTAAGTCTGCTCCTTCAGAGCGTTTCCAATTATTAAAAGAAGAGCGTCGTAGGGCATTTAGCCGTCCCACTACTTGCCCTGAAGTGCTCGCTAGGGGAATTAAGAAAGGATCAGCTTGTGGTAGGAAATGTGTTAAGAACGAACATTTCTGCCGTGTACATATCGTAAAACATCTTTCCGAACCACAACTGACAGAAATCCCCACTGTTGAAGACGATCCTGAAATAATATCCGTCAGAGGAGAGAGGCTTAAGAAAGGTTTGAGATATTTTTTTCTAAGTGTTGTTGACCACCAACACATATTGGCAAAATGTAACGGCAATAAATATAAAATTAAAGTTCCTGACAATTTGTGTAAAGAGAAGAGACTTAACAATTTAAGTTCTCAAGACTTTCTCCTCAGGGATAAAAAGGATCGTATTACAAGGTGGGGACGTAAACAGTAAATTCACATAGATTTTCCAAATTTTGCTAAAAAATAATGGGGGAGAAACACAATGCGTTATAGCGTTGTGTTTCTCCCCCATTATTTTTTAACACTCTAAGTCTCGTGACCTACTTTTCAGAGGTTGTTGTACAGTTATATGACCGCTCTGACTTGCATAGCCAGTGTAGCTTCATATAGCGTGCAAAGAATGGTTCCTAATGAAATCTCATCAGCATTCAAAGACAGAGACTGTTGTTTTGCAAGTTAATTAGTCTTGAAATAATGAAGTAGGAAACGTATATATAATGAGTAGGAAAGATATGAACACGGCAAATGCGAGTTAATTAGTGGTCGCGGCACGATGAACATTTGTCTTAATTATCACACGACTATCTCGTGAGAAGATCAGTTCCGCATGAGCACCCAAGCGGACCCCCCCCGTGTTCACTCAAGCGGAACCCCCCCCCCATAAAAAATGGAGATTAAATCCCCCCCCCGAAAATTCAAATGGCTATAACTCGATAATGGTTTGATCGATTACGACAAGCGATACATCATTGAAAAGGTCTATGTAAGACGAACATTTTAGTAAAAGAAGAATTTGGTTATCTTATTTTAGTCAAAAGTTATGCAAATTATTTAAAATAAATATCCCCTCTCCTTCCTTTTTCCCCACCTCCCGGGTCACCTCTTACCCCTCTCATTAGTATATCGTTATAAAAGCGAAGCAAGCATTGTTCACTCCTTCATTCTGCTTTCACGCGCCACACTTGTTGTTTCGTCTCTGCCGTTATTATTTGCTTTAAAATGCTTCCTCACCATAGTGAAAACTTCAATCCTTCCGAAATTGCTGATGTTTTCCAACAGCCTGAAGAAGATGTGATAGATTATTATGATAGTAGCAGTGACAATGAAAATGATAGTAGCAGTGACAGTGAAGATGAAGATGTAATTGAACTTGATGAACAAATGAGACCAATCTACATCGATGAACAATTTCCTTTTGATACAATAGAAAGATTTATTACGGAAGCACACAAATGGCTAAATTTAGGATTCAATGTTATAATTGGTTCAGCTATTGTGTATAATGACAGTAGGTTCTTCTGTGTAACACCAAATACTAGAGAACGTATGTTGACTTGGCAGGATGATGTTATGAAGTGTTATGAGCTCGAAGTTAGCATTGGTGGCTACTTTGTCGCACAAGTGGTCTAATAACCACATTACCCTTCCCTCACCCCCACCCTATCCCCTCCCAATCCTTATTCCTTCCCCTTCCCCATTTTTAAAACTAATAAAAGGCGGACTATGAACCTCCAGGTTTTTAGTCTGTACTTGCACCGTCAAGATGAGTACTAGACTTGATGGTTTTATAGCCAATGATATTAATATATGGAGTTTGATAACAAACTTGCGTATTAAAATTGAAGAAACAATTATGGCAAACAATGGGATAGGAGTTATTGTTATTGTTTCATTACTAAGACATATTGATTTTTTGTATGATATAAAAGTAACAATCAACAATATTAATGAACTATTTCCCTGGACAATATTTATTCGTGATAAAGTTGAAAAGCAGAAAATTATAGTAGATGTGCTAGCAATGAAATATAACCTAGATAGAGAAGAATAGCTACAAAATCCTCTCCCCACCTTCCTTCACGTTGTGCAAAAAAAGTGGGGGTAGAAGTATATAAGACTAAGTAAGCGATACATAGTTTGTTATTCGAGGTAAAAGAAGTGGTGAACAAATATGTTGTCTAAAGATACTCCATTTGTTAATTATTTTGAAGTTAAAAATGTTTATATTAATACAAATGAAATGGAAGAAGACAATATAGAGGAAAATTATAACGAAACTGATAATGATTCCACGATGGAAGAAGAAATGGTACAGTTTGAACAAGAACTTTTTGAAGAAATGATAAACGATAGTGACGAAGATATAGTTAAGGAAGCTATTGATACATTTATATTAGATTCATCGTTGGATTCACCCATATCACCTTTATTGTCTTCTGAATCCGAATCCGAATTGGACTAAGGTAGTTCCCCCACTTTATTATTCAAACAAGTCTTATAAATTGAGAGTTTTGTCATTAGTAAGTCAGCATTTGTTGGAGCTACATGTATGGTTAATAATGTCTCCTAGAGATAATTCTTTTATACAATTAATTGAAATTGTGAGACAACGAAATATTACGTTAGTTCAAGAAGAAGATGAAGTTGAAACAACCGACACAATACAAAATCCTGTAGAAGAAGCGATGGAAGTAACAGAAATTGATCAAGAACCTTCAATGATGGAAATGGTTGAAACACAAAATGAATCTCAAGATGTGGAAGAAACTGTTTCATATTCAGTTTTTTGGGAATTTGCGTCAAATATATTTGTTGTAATTCAAATTGAAGCTATTAATTCTGAAGAAGTGGTGGGGGAAAATTCTCCCCACCACTAGCTTAAAGTTGGTGGGGGAATGTTCATAAATGTGTTGGTTATTTGCGTAGAAGCTTATTCGTCAGGAAACTGTCGACTAAAAATGTTCAATCCTAACGCACCTACAGAACCTTCTTCGAGTAACTGTCTAGTAAAAACGTTTCGTGCTGTACCTTTTGAACCTTCGTACTATAAAATGATAGGTATTCATGAGATTGCAATCAATGATCAAAAACTGTTCAAAATATTCTGTTCTCGACTTGATAGAACCTTACGTTTACCACCAAATACGTTCACCTACAGGCTACCTCTGATAGACAAAGATGATGTAAGCAAAATACCAATGATTCAAGTGAAATTTCTGGAAGATGGAATTCTTGTTAATTTAAGAGAAGTATATCATAATGACTATTCGAAAAGAATAGCTTTCAACTTTCTTAAGGAAAATATAGGACGTGAAATATACCAGTATCCAGAACCATTTTACAGATACCTTTTTGAAAATGGAGCAAGTGTAACGGTGGAAATAAGTATTAAATTAATGTAATTCTCCCCACCACTAGCCTAAAGTTGGAGGGGGGAGTGCATAAATGTGTTGGTTTTCTGCGTAGAAGCTTATTCTTCGAGATATCGTTGACCAAAATGTTTCGTCATATTCCTTGTGATCCAACTTCTTTGTTAAGGGAGAATCAAAGATTGAAAAGACTAGAAAAGGAAAAACAAGACCGACAAGATATGAACATGGAGTTCAATCGACTACAATTTCAAATACCTGGAATTGCAATGGGAGCACCAAAATTGAAAACCCTACACTGGGCTGGAAGTTACATCAAGTATTTAAAACTACAAATCGAAGCAAGAGATTTAAAATTGAAGAAAGTGGAAATGGAAAATCGAGAAATGAAGAAACTAATATCACACATGTCTAGTAATACTACAGTTCAAAAAGGTGAAGAAGAAGGAAAAGAAATATTAGGAATCTAAATTATCAACAATCTTCTTAGAGAATGGGGAATAGATCACTTTGTGGTAATGGAATAACATGCCACTTAGTGATCTATTCCCAGTTCTCGCTTGATATACAATGACCTTGACCTATATAAAAGTGGTGGGGGGAAAATCATATAAGAAAGAGGTTTTAGATGTAACTATCAGTATAAGTCTAACACGATGGATAGGTTGTTGGTTCTGTGTTTACAAGAAATTATCAATAATGGGTTTCTTTACCATTATATTATGAGATCAAATGAGTGTAAAATACCTAAAGCAATTCGTGAAATGCTCATTGAATTTAAAAGAGACAATTATGGATTTGCTATCTATCTTGCTTATACTTTTAAAGATGGTACAAAAATGTGTCATGATTGTGGAAAAGCGTCTGTTTTAGATTTTGAACAATTCCAAGATGATGGAGGTAGGTTAGTTCATCTTGTAAAAGGTCAAATAATGAAATTCGAAACATGTAATAACACCTGCGACATTTGTGCACAGTGTTTGTTTGAATTTATTAAGTATCGTGCATTCAAACCATAATACCCCTTCCACATATAAAGGAGAGGGAGAAAAGAGTGGGGGGTTATAACTAGGTGGGGGAACGTGTATAAATGCAGGTTGTTTGAAGAGAGTTTTATTATTGTTGCGGCATTGTAAGAAACATCATGGAATTCGAAGTGCGTCATTTCAAGATTAAATATGAAGAGTGGACCTCTGTTGCAAATTTCATATCATCGAAAGAAGAAGAAAACAAGTTAATGCAAGTTTATTGTTACATAGAAAATGAGGAAAGCCATCACAAGGTGATGAGCTATCTAAACAGACCGAATGTATCGTCGAGGAGTCCTGAATTTGTCAAATACTTGAAAGAGGAAGACGCAGATGTCACATTGGAAGTATGGTATAAAATTTGAAATGTGGAAAAACAAGTATAAATAATTATGGTGGGGGAAGAATTTATAAGTCGGTGGTGGGGGAAATGTGATAAAAGAAGTAAAACTTAAAAAAAAGAGTTCACTCTGTACGACAACAGTGAAAGATGACTGATCCTTCTGCAACACCAGTACTTTCAACTACAGATTGCCACCAAAACTTAGAACCGAAGATGTATTGCAATACTCCAACAACAAATTATTATCAAGCTCAACGGCCGCAAGTATCTCATTGTACTTCAACATCAGTGTTAAAAATGTCAAAACCATATCCAGATTGTATGTACGAGCCTATAACACCATCTTCGGCAAGACTAAGGAAAAACCTAAAAATGAGAGAAAGGTGCAAGAAAGAAAAGATAGAATTTGCAAAATTGCAACTAATAGTGCCTTCCATTCAAGTTGGATGTAGCAGACTGAAAACTTTAGAAAAAACTAACGCATATTTGTTACAATTGTTGGAAACTATTGAAGATTTGAAGAAGAAAAATGGACATTCTACCAAGTAATATTCAAACACTCATTCCCCCAGAAAAACCAAAAAAAAAAAGATAAAAATAACAAAAACCCAAAAAAATTAGATGTAGAATAGAGAGCGTGGAATAGATCACTTTGTGGTAATGGACTAACATGCCACTTAGTGCTCTATTCCTCGTTCTCGCGTTAATACCATATGACCTTGACCTATATTAGTAGGGTGGGGGAAATTGAAAGTGGTGGGGGAAAGTGTATAAAAGACGAGTGTACTATAGTCGAATTATTCTGAAAGCGAACTTGTCACGAGTATGGACTTGACTACAAGTAAAGACAATAAGAAACAAAGGCTTCGGGAAATGGCTAAGGCAAGAGAGTCTAGAATAAAGTTTAAGTTTTACAGACTACAGAGATTGATTCCTGGTGTTATGTTAGGTGAAATACGAACAAGAACGGTGGATAAAGCAGCTGATTACATTAATGAGTTACATACAGAACTAATGATAAAACAAGCAAAAATAGAAGAATTGGAACAAATAATAAGACGACACATTGAAATTTCAAACAGTCAACCAATAAACTATGTAACAAAAGATTCAAATTAAACAAAAAAAAAAGGAAATGGATTTGGACTTTGGTTATTGATTGAACACTTCTTAGAGAATGGGGAATAGATCACTTTGTGGTAATGAAATAACATGCCGCTTAGTGATCTATTCCCAGTTCTCGCTTAATCTAAAATGACCTTGACATACTTATCAAAATATCATATAAGCCGAATCACAAAGAGTTATTCCTCATTTACTTGAAATGGCTCCTGTGGACAACACCGATTATCCAAGGAAACCTCTTATTGAAATATTGTATAAAATTCAACTAGACGATTTTAATATGGAAGAAGATGATAATAACAGTGAAACATCAGAAGTAGAAAGTGTAAATGATATGGATGTAGATCTAACAACATCAGAAGTAGGAAGTGTAAATGATGTGGAGAATGAAAATTTGGATATGGATGTAGTAATGTCAGAATCTTCATCATCGTTTGAATATGAAGAAGTACATACTGAAACCCCAACTGGAATAGAGAACACAAATGAACAATCAGTTAGTAGAAGATTAATGTTTCGTCCAAGACGTTTGTTTTCCTCGGATAGTGAAGAAGAAGAAGAGGATGATGATGATGATGATGAAATAGTGGTGGGGGAACCGTTATAAAAGCGGGACCGTCAGAGCCCATTTCATTTCTCGGCGAAATTTCGAAGAGTAAACATCGTCAACATGTATCATTGCGATAAATGTTCGGAATCGTTTCACGATGAAATTCTACTAGATATACATAAAGAACTAATTCACAACAACACAGAAGAAGATCAAGAACAACAAGAAGAACAAGAAGAACAAGAAGAAATAACAGCAACATCTTCAACTACTTTACCGAATCTACAAGTATTTGCTTTACCCGGTAAAGTAGTAATGCATCATAAGATTCAAAATGAAAACTTGAACTTAGAAGAATTTATTAGAGAAGCAAAACTAATCGTAAGTAAAACTTTAAAAGAAGAATTGAAAAGATTGAACTTTCTTAAATTTGGTTTACTACTAGAAGCTATGTTTATAAATGCACAAGAAGAATTATCACCAAGAGGATTCATAACAAAAAACCGAACCATCATGGAAAGTTCAAACATTGATTCAATAGTCGAGAATTGTATAGAAGAAATATTAACTAAACTTCAGGAACACGAAGGAAGAGGATCCGGATGGAGTCTTACAAGTATTGAAGTATTAGATATAAGAGTTCACAAACACGGATATGGACTAATGGGATCTAGTTACATTCCTTTGCCAAAAATAATTGAAAATACAAAATCTTGTATTAATGTTCAAAATGAAGATAATGAATGTTTTCGCTATGCTATGACGACAAAGTTTGTATCACAAAATCCATGTAGACCCAACCAAGAATATGAAGACGCAAGACACAGGTACAATTTTCAAGGAATAACATATCCCGTTTCTACGAAAGATATATCAAAATTTGAAAAGAAAAATCCCGGCACGTCTATTAATGTTTTTGCATTAGATAGTTCAAACAAAGTGTATCCTTTACGTATTGCAAAAGAAGAGCTACCAGATCATACGGATTTACTACTACTAACGCGAGGAGATGTGTCTCACTATGTGTACATAAAGCAATTCGATCGTCTTGTTAATAAGCAACTTTCAAAAAATCGAAACAAAAAGTTGATTTTTAAGAGATGTTTTAATTTTCAACGAGAAGGAAGACAAGGAAGAGAATGGTTACAAGAACACAAAAGATTATGTAACAATAATTATGAAGCAAAGATTAATTTACCTTCGGAAAACAGAGCATTCGTTACATTTGAAAAGGTTCATCATCAATACCGTATCCCTTTAGTTGTGTATGCGGATTTTGAATCAACACTTGTTCCAGTTGAAGATGAAAATTGTGAAGCAAGAAAAAGTGTAAAGTATCAAATGCACAAACCAAACAGTTTTTGTTTAATGGTCAAATCAACATTATCAGAAGAACATTTAAACAGATATGGATTAACTTCAGAACCTCTAGTATATCGTGGTGAAAATGCGGAAAAAATATTTCTTGATCACCTATATTCAATAGCTGGAAATACACAAAGATTATATACAAATATTGTACCAATGAAACCGATGGACGAAGAAGAAGAAATTCAACATGAAAATGCGACTCACTGTTTCTTGTGCAAAAATGATTTTACTATTGAGAATTATAAAGTTAAAGATCACGACCACCTCACAGGATATTACAGGGGTGCTGCTTGTAATAAATGCAACTTGAGCTATCGTTTACCACTATTTATCCCTGTGGTTCTGCATAATCTTAGTGGGTACGACGCTCATTTTATAATACCTGAATTAGGAAGAGACGACGGTAAAATCGATGTGTTAGCTGAAACTTCAGAGAAGTTCATAAGTTTTTCCAAAGAAGTTGGAAATGTCAAACTAAGATTCTTGGACTCCTACCGATTTTTGCCGTCGAGTTTGTCTAAACTTTCTGAAAACCTAAGGAAACAAGATTTAATCGAAACAAAGAAGATTGTAAATAACGACAAACTGGATCTGGTACTTCGAAAAGGTGTTTTCCCATATGATTACATAGACAGTTTAGAAAGATTTAATGAAACATCACTACCTCCAAAAGAAGAATTTAAAAGTAAACTGTACGACATGGATATATCTCAAGAGGATTATGATCATGCATGCAAAGTATGGAACGAATTAGGATTTAGAACATTGGGGGAATATTCAGATTTCTACGTTAAATTAGATGTGACTTTATTATGTGATGTGATGGAAGAATTTAGAAATACATGTTTTGCGTCATATGGATTAGACCCTCTTCATTCGTACACTTCGCCTGGACTAGCGTGGCAAGCCATGTTAAAAGAAACAAATTGTAAAATACAACTTCTTACAGATATAGATATGGTGTTGATGTTAGAATCAGGAGTTCGAGGAGGATTGACGCAAAGTGTAACACGTCATGTCAAGGCGAACAATAAATATTTGCCCGATTATGATGCATCAAAACCAACAACATTCCTGGGTTATTTTGATGCAAATAACTTATACGGATGGGCAATGTCGAATCCCCTTCCATATGATAATTTCAAATGGATAGACCCAGAATCAATTGGAAACATAATGGATATACCGAAATATGGAGAAACTGGTTACATATTCGACGTCGATTTTGAATATCCCGAACATCTTCACGACGAACATTATGATTTACCACTTCTTCCGAAGACTGAAATTTCTCCAACTGGAAGATGGCCAAAATTATTGATGACTTTAACCAACAAGTCTCGGTATGTTGGACACTACTGGATGATACAACAGGCCTTAGACTTGGGATTGAGAATTACAAAAATTAATCGAGTACTACAATTCTCTCAATCTTGTTGGTTAAAACCGTACATTGACAACAACACAAGAAGAAGAGCCGCCGCTACATCAAGTTTTCAAAAAGATTTCTTCAAACTAATGAACAACGCAATATTTGGCAAGACTTTGGAAAACAAAAGGAAACATAAGGATATCAAATTGGTAACTGATCCAGTAAAAGTACAGAAATTAGTGCAACAACCAAACTTTGGTTCATCTGTAATTATTAATGAAAATCTAGTTGTTATTTCCATGAACAAGAAGTCAGTTCTAATGGATCGTCCTTTGTATCTAGGAATGTCAATCTTGGATATTTCTAAAACACACATGTACGAGTTTCATTATAAGAAGATGGTTAACTATTATGGAAGAGAGAACATTGGTATTGCATATATGGATACGGATGCACTAATTTACTGGATTAAAACAAATGACATGTACGAAGATCTACGCACTTTTATGTATAAAGATGATTTCGACTTTTCCGATTATCCCAAGGACCATCCAAATTACGACTACGACAGAAACAAGAAAGTATTGGGAAAATTTAAAGATGAAACAAATGGTGTGCCGATGATGGAAATTGTAGCATTAATGTCCAAACTATATTCATTTCAACTGTACATAAGCGAAAGGAACGAACATCAAGTCACGAAGAAAGCCAAAGGAATAAAAACCTCTTTCCTGAAGAAGAACGTACAGTTTGAACATTATAAAAGATGTTTGTTTGAAAATGTTGAAACAACTGCAACATTTAACACCATAAGAAGCTTCAACCATCGTCTTTTCAGTGTGAAGCAAACCAAATCGGCATTGAGCTATAAGGATGACAAGAGATACATCCTTGAAGACAACATAAGAACTCTGCCATTTGGACATTACTCTCTAAACCCTATCGACCAGTAAACCTATTCTTCGTCCTCTGCCTTCTTCCTTTTTTCCTTTCCGTAAAGAAGAGGGGACATACACTAACACCGTCTTGATCCAATATGTTCAGTACGATGTCTGAAATGAAACTGGTGTTTAACGGTAGGTATATCAAGTCCCCCCCCCATAAAAAATGGAGATTAAATCCCCCCCCCGAAAATTCAAATGGCTATAACTCGATAATGGTTTGATCGATTACGACAAGCGATACATCATTGAAAAGGTCTATGTAAGACGAACATTTTAGTAAAAGAAGAATTTGGTTATCTTATTTTAGTCAAAAGTTATGCAAATTATTTAAAATAAATATCCCCTCTCCTTCCTTTTTCCCCACCTCCCGGGTCACCTCTTACCCCTCTCATTAGCATATCGTTATAAAAGCGAAGCAAGCATTGTTCACTCCTTCATTCTGCTTTCACGCGCCACACTTGTTGTTTCGTCTCTGCCGTTATTATTTGCTTTAAAATGCTTCCTCACCATAGTGAAAACTTCAATCCTTCCGAAATTGCTGATGTTTTCCAACAGCCTGAAGAAGATGTGATAGATTATTATGATAGTAGCAGTGACAATGAAAATGATAGTAGCAGTGACAGTGAAGATGAAGATGTAATTGAACTTGATGAACAAATGAGACCAATCTACATCGATGAACAATTTCCTTTTGATACAATAGAAAGATTTATTACGGAAGCACACAAATGGCTAAATTTAGGATTCAATGTTATAATTGGTTCAGCTATTGTGTATAATGACAGTAGGTTCTTCTGTGTAACACCAAATACTAGAGAACGTATGTTGACTTGGCAGGATGATGTTATGAAGTGTTATGAGCTCGAAGTTAGCATTGGTGGCTACTTTGTCGCACAAGTGGTCTAATAACCACATTACCCTTCCCTCACCCCCACCCTATCCCCTCCCAATCCTTATTCCTTCCCCTTCCCCATTTTTAAAACTAATAAAAGGCGGACTATGAACCTCCAGGTTTTTAGTCTGTACTTGCACCGTCAAGATGAGTACTAGACTTGATGGTTTTATAGCCAATGATATTAATATATGGAGTTTGATAACAAACTTGCGTATTAAAATTGAAGAAACAATTATGGCAAACAATGGGATAGGAGTTATTGTTATTGTTTCATTACTAAGACATATTGATTTTTTGTATGATATAAAAGTAACAATCAACAATATTAATGAACTATTTCCCTGGACAATATTTATTCGTGATGAAGTTGAAAAGCAGAAAATTATAGTAGATGTGCTAGCAATGAAATATAACCTAGATAGAGAAGAATAGCTACAAAATCCTCTCCCACCTTCCTTCACGTTGTGCAAAAAAAGTGGGGGTAGAAGTATATAAGACTAAGTAAGCGATACATAGTTTGTTATTCGAGGTAAAAGAAGTGGTGAACAAATATGTTGTCTAAAGATACTCCATTTGTTAATTATTTTGAAGTTAAAAATGTTTATATTAATACAAATGAAATGGAAGAAGACAATATAGAGGAAAATTATAACGAAACTGATAATGATTCCACGATGGAAGAAGAAATGGTACAGTTTGAACAAGAACTTTTTGAAGAAATGATAAACGATAGTGACGAAGATATAGTTAAGGAAGCTATTGATACATTTATATTAGATTCATCGATGGATTCACCCATATCACCTTTATTGTCTTCTGAATCCGAATCCGAATTGGACTAAGGTAGTTCCCCCACTTTATTATTCAAACAAGTCTTATAAATTGAGAGTTTTGTCATTAGTAAGTCAGCATTTGTTGGAGCTACATGTATGGTTAATAATGTCTCCTAGAGATAATTCTTTTATACAATTAATTGAAATTGTGAGACAACGAAATATTACGTTAGTTCAAGAAGAAGATGAAGTTGAAACAACCGACACAATACAAAATCCTGTAGAAGAAGCGATGGAAGTAACAGAAATTGATCAAGAACCTTCAATGATGGAAATGGTTGAAACACAAAATGAATCTCAAGATGTGGAAGAAACTGTTTCATATTCAGTTTTTTGGGAATTTGCGTCAAATATATTTGTTGTAATTCAAATTGAAGCTATTAATTCTGAAGAAGTGGTGGGGGAAAATTCTCCCCACCACTAGCTTAAAGTTGGTGGGGGAATGTTCATAAATGTGTTGGTTATTTGCGTAGAAGCTTATTCGTCAGGAAACTGTCGACTAAAAATGTTCAATCCTAACGCACCTACAGAACCTTCTTCGAGTAACTGTCTAGTAAAAACGTTTCGTGCTGTACCTTTTGAACCTTCGTACTATAAAATGATAGGTATTCATGAGATTGCAATCAATGATCAAAAACTGTTCAAAATATTCTGTTCTCGACTTGATAGAACCTTACGTTTACCACCAAATACGTTCACCTACAGGCTACCTCTGATAGACAAAGATGATGTAAGCAAAATACCAATGATTCAAGTGAAATTTCTGGAAGATGGAATTCTTGTTAATTTAAGAGAAGTATATCATAATGACTATTCGAAAAGAATAGCTTTCAACTTTCTTAAGGAAAATATAGGACGTGAAATATACCAGTATCCAGAACCATTTTACAGATACCTTTTTGAAAATGGAGCAAGTGTAACGGTGGAAATAAGTATTAAATTAATGTAATTCTCCCCACCACTAGCCTAAAGTTGGAGGGGGGAGTGCATAAATGTGTTGGTTTTCTGCGTAGAAGCTTATTCTTCGAGATATCGTTGACCAAAATGTTTCGTCATATTCCTTGTGATCCAACTTCTTTGTTAAGGGAGAATCAAAGATTGAAAAGACTAGAAAAGGAAAAACAAGACCGACAAGATATGAACATGGAGTTCAATCGACTACAATTTCAAATACCTGGAATTGCAATGGGAGCACCAAAATTGAAAACCCTACACTGGGCTGGAAGTTACATCAAGTATTTAAAACTACAAATCGAAGCAAGAGATTTAAAATTGAAGAAAGTGGAAATGGAAAATCGAGAAATGAAGAAACTAATATCACACATGTCTAGTAATACTACAGTTCAAAAAGGTGAAGAAGAAGGAAAAGAAATATTAGGAATCTAAATTATCAACAATCTTCTTAGAGAATGGGGAATAGATCACTTTGTGGTAATGGAATAACATGCCACTTAGTGATCTATTCCCAGTTCTCGCTTGATATACAATGACCTTGACCTATATAAAAGTGGTGGGGGGAAAATCATATAAGAAAGAGGTTTTAGATGTAACTATCAGTATAAGTCTAACACGATGGATAGGTTGTTGGTTCTGTGTTTACAAGAAATTATCAATAATGGGTTTCTTTACCATTATATTATGAGATCAAATGAGTGTAAAATACCTAAAGCAATTCGTGAAATGCTCATTGAATTTAAAAGAGACAATTATGGATTTGCTATCTATCTTGCTTATACTTTTAAAGATGGTACAAAAATGTGTCATGATTGTGGAAAAGCGTCTGTTTTAGATTTTGAACAATTCCAAGATGATGGAGGTAGGTTAGTTCATCTTGTAAAAGGTCAAATAATGAAATTCGAAACATGTAATAACACCTGCGACATTTGTGCACAGTGTTTGTTTGAATTTATTAAGTATCGTGCATTCAAACCATAATACCCCTTCCACATATAAAGGAGAGGGAGAAAAGAGTGGGGGGTTATAACTAGGTGGGGGAACGTGTATAAATGCAGGTTGTTTGAAGAGAGTTTTATTATTGTTGCGGCATTGTAAGAAACATCATGGAATTCGAAGTGCGTCATTTCAAGATTAAATATGAAGAGTGGACCTCTGTTGCAAATTTCATATCATCGAAAGAAGAAGAAAACAAGTTAATGCAAGTTTATTGTTACATAGAAAATGAGGAAAGCCATCACAAGGTGATGAGCTATCTAAACAGACCGAATGTATCGTCGAGGAGTCCTGAATTTGTCAAATACTTGAAAGAGGAAGACGCAGATGTCACATTGGAAGTATGGTATAAAATTTGAAATGTGGAAAAACAAGTATAAATAATTATGGTGGGGGGAAGAATTTATAAGTCGGTGGTGGGGGAAATGTGATAAAAGAAGTAAAACTTAAAAAAAGAGTTCACTCTGTACGACAACAGTGAAAGATGACTGATCCTTCTGCAACACCAGTACTTTCAACTACAGATTGCCACCAAAACTTAGAACCGAAGATGTATTGCAATACTCCAACAACAAACTATTATCAAGCTCAACGGCCGCAAGTATCTCATTGTACTTCAACATCAGTGTTAAAAATGTCAAAACCATATCCAGATTGTATGTACGAACCTATAACACCATCTTCGGCAAGACTAAGGAAAAACCTAAAAATGAGAGAAAGGTGCAAGAAAGAAAAGATAGAATTTGCAAAATTGCAACTAATAGTGCCTTCCATTCAAGTTGGATGTAGCAGACTGAAAACTTTAGAAAAAACTAACGCATATTTGTTACAATTGTTGGAAACTATTGAAGATTTGAAGAAGAAAAATGGACATTCTACCAAGTAATATTCAAACACTCATTCCCCCAGAAAAACCAAAAAAAAAAGATAAAAATAACAAAAACCCAAAAAAATTAGATGTAGAATAGAGAGCGAGGAATAGATCACTTTGTGGTAATGGACTAACATGCCACTTAGTGCTCTATTCCTCGTTCTCGCGTTAATACCATATGACCTTGACCTATATTAGTAGGGTGGGGGAAATTGAAAGTGGTGGGGGAAAGTGTATAAAAGACGAGTGTACTATAGTCGAATTATTCTGAAAGCGAACTTGTCACGAGTATGGACTTGACTACAAGTAAAGACAATAAGAAACAAAGGCTTCGGGAAATGGCTAAGGCAAGAGAGTCTAGAATAAAGTTTAAGTTTTACAGACTACAGAGATTGATTCCTGGTGTTATGTTAGGTGAAATACGAACAAGAACGGTGGATAAAGCAGCTGATTACATTAATGAGTTACATACAGAACTAATGATAAAACAAGCAAAAATAGAAGAATTGGAACAAATAATAAGACGACACATTGAAATTTCAAACAGTCAACCAATAAACTATGTAACAAAAGATTCAAATTAAACAAAAAAAAAAGGAAATGGATTTGGACTTTGGTTATTGATTGAACACTTCTTAGAGAATGGGGAATAGATCACTTTGTGGTAATGAAATAACATGCCGCTTAGTGATCTATTCCCAGTTCTCGCTTAATCTAAAATGACCTTGACATACTTATCAAAATATCATATAAGCCGAATCACAAAGAGTTATTCCTCATTTACTTGAAATGGCTCCTGTGGACAACACCGATTATCCAAGGAAACCTCTTATTGAAATATTGTATAAAATTCAACTAGACGATTTTAATATGGAAGAAGATGATAATAACAGTGAAACATCAGAAGTAGAAAGTGTAAATGATATGGATGTAGATCTAACAACATCAGAAGTAGGAAGTGTAAATGATGTGGAGAATGAAAATTTGGATATGGATGTAGTAATGTCAGAATCTTCATCATCGTTTGAATATGTCACAACATTTTGCGTTCGATGTTACGTTTCCACAACTTCGAACTTGTTACACCTATCGACTGTGTTCAGCAGGTTTTCATATTTTACCCCCACCCTTCTTTATATAAGTGCGCTCACGACAATTCCTGTTTCATTCTTCTATACACTCTTCGACCGACAACTACTCCGCTCTAAATTACACACTACAAGAAGATGGATACAAACCAAGAACAAGTACAAGTTCACGAAATATCGTCTACTACCCACCCGAGAGAGAATCCTCCAAGAACTTCGCCTTCACCGAATCCACAGAACCCCGTCCAAGTTTCGGATGTATCTTCGACGGCGAGGAATGATCTTGAAGCTATTCTTCGGTCGCTCGTCGGTTTCGACTGACCTGTACGACGATCGATGTTAAACTGAACTCTTAGAAGTTCAGTTTTTTTTTTTAAACTTCCTCCGGATGACCTTGAAGCAATTATCCCCTCTCCCTTTTCAACTAACTTCTACTTTTGTTCAACTGTTGAATTTCAGTTTTGAACTAACTTTTAATTTATGCGATGTTTTAGTTGAACCCGGTTAATTTATGCGCGCATTTAGTTCACTCCCAAATTGTTGAATTTCAGTTTTGAACTAACTTTTAATTTATGCGCAAATCTACTTCAACCGCTCACCCCACCTCCTCACCCCTCATTTAATATACGACCGGAAGCTATGTGCCCCGGCACGTGGCTTCCGGGGCAGCTGACCTGAGCCAGAAGTAACCAAATCTAACTACTTAAGGCTTATTTCAAAACCGACATTTTTCAGACTTCAGATAGACGAAAAGTAGACACGTTTGGCACACAATGATGTGAAAGAATAAGTCTAGTTAACGCTCAATTAGTGTAGCAGCGAGGATGAGCGAACTCCGTCGGTCCGACGCGAGCTGAGTTAATTTCGACCATTCAAAACAGACGGAGACGACCGTAATATACATGTACTCGGCGAGAGAATTATATCTACGTATTTACTTCTTACGCTTCGTCTGTTTATAAGATCAACTATTGAAACGAAACCGAACAATTAAGTTTGTATGTTATACATTAGTTAGAAATAGCCCACTTAACTGGTTGAAATTCTATAAAAATTTCAATTCATCTGGCCCGTCTTGACCTAACTATATCCCTTGCAAAATAAACTAGTAAACGTGTTTCTCGAAATCGAGCAATTTATTTTAATACAATACAAATTAAATCAATGACATCCGACCAATCGAATATTGTGAATATTGAATCACAAAAACTACTCGTATTTACAGTTGTACATTGACAGAATCTGTTTTTACATCTGATGTTTAAAATGTTCAACCCAAACATATGTTTATGTTGTTATTCTAATGGGAAAATTTCAAATTTAATTAGTGTATAGCGCCCTTATTTTATGTCCGATTATCATTAATTTTTGGCAGAAACAACTACAGACCAAGCCCTATCCAACGACACCAAAAAATTTTAAATCGGTTAAAAATTGTAGGAGGAGTTCTCAACACAAAAAAAAAAAAACCCCTTAGCGTATTATATAAGTACTAGAGATCGCCCACTGGTCGAAATTTGACCAAAAATTCAGTTTATCTTCAGCCATCAAATGTATTATAACTTAAAAATCTGTTCCTCTTGATTTGCTGGCATTTTTTATTACAACATCTGTCTAATGATTCAATCAATTATCCTTCTTCCATAAGATTAACATTGAAACTTTAAAAGCCTGTAGGGCGTAGCCCTGAAAACTGATGTGAATTATAATACGATTCTGCTCATCTACAGCACAATACCTTTCTAACGGTATATGCGGGTTTCCCCTACGATGCACACAAGCTGAGAAAAAAGGAGGAAAAGAAACATGCTTGCCTATTAATATATAGATAGATGTGCAGTCGAAACCCAGATTTCAATTCCCCCATTTTATCCCGTTCCTCCCACAAGAATCCAATCAATCACTATCACTGAGAATTACTACAGCTGTTTAATATTTCATTTCACTTTATGCCAAAATGTATTGATTTTTCGTAAACAATATTCTAATTTTGACGTTTGAGATGTAACAAGAAGCGCTTCCAATGAATGGCAAGTAGAGGAATAAAACACGATCATCATCGTGTACTATCGGGGCCTATGGAGATTCTCTGATACGTGAGTGAGTGGTATCTGACAAATATTTAGTAGTCTTTAGAAATCGCTACTGGTCGAAACAATATTATGTTATTTTAACTTGGGTTGTTCATTTGGTGAGATTTTTCTCTCAATCTAATATACAAAATGTTGGTAACTAAATTTAAATAAACATTCTGTAAATTTATTTTATAATGTAACTTTACAGTTAATGTATAACAATATTAAATTGCATAACAAAATAAAATTTTTATGTTGTTTATCCATATAGCGATAAATTGAACCTACAAAATGAAAATTGCCTCCAAAGCGACCCTACTTTTAAATTTCGTTTAGATTAAGGCAAAGGTTAATAAGTTAAATGTCAGGGGCAATGCAGTAAACGGGAATGATATGAGATTGAGTAAGGTTAAGGCCAAGAACAACGCCAAGAAAGTGACAACAATTTTATACTGTGATAATTGTAAGCCCCTTATATCACTAGAGAACTATTTTTGTTATGAAATTAACAGTGCACAAGGAATAAAAACGCATTATTTGACAAATCGCCAGAGTTGGAGGCTCATAATTAATTAAAGTGTTTTCTGGTTAGATACAGCTGCGAACTCGTATTTAGATCTTTACAGAATTCAGGCCTGATCAAAATTCTTACACTTAAGTTTATGACTTCTTAGGTTAATAGCCTAAAAACCTATACCCAAGCGAAATGTAAACAAATAAGATACGTATACTGCTGATAAAATGGCTTGTGCTACAGCTGCTATTAGTAGGTAAACAAAGAGTATAACGAAACAAATAAAAGTGGCATCTGACTGTAACCCATGTTCTTTTTAATCTCTCTTTTAATGTTATTCTTATGTAACTACCTTTAGCCCCAAAGTTGAGTTTTCCCTAGGTAAAAAATAGGTATTCAAGTCACATGGGTTACAAACTAGTACTTTAGTACTCTATTCCAAGGAGTAAAATACGGCTTTAGATAGTAGGCGTAGGAAAATATAATTTCATAGTGCGTGTTTTTTTAAGTGAGGTTAAAATCCAAGCCATAACTTAGAGACCCATACAAATTGACACACTCCCTTCAAAAATATTTTTTGCTGTCATTGACGATAACAACACAAATAAATAATTTTCTTCTTGAAGACAAATCCTAAATATTTTTTCAGTGAATTCTTAGTTTGCGTGACTTCTAAACATAAACAATTTTAAATGCAAAAATTAGAGTTAGATGAAGGTCCAACATAAAAAAGAAGGTCAGACTGCGACCTTTTTTCTTTCTGACTGATTAGAAAAACTTTATCTCATTCTTTAAAGCGTAATATTTGTTAAGATAATCTTAATTCAAATATGACATACTTTTAAATCTATCAATAGTAAGCCTATGTTTTATCAGAAAAATCATGTTAAAGGAATTTCATTAGAAAGTTGAAAGAGGACTCCTTTTTTTCTACTACATTACAATTGTATGTTGTTAAACTATTATTTAATTATTAAATTTAATAAGTTTTTCATGAGCTACGACTCTCAGTGATAAGCAGTGGTCTCATTATGACACATGGTTCATATGGTAGGACTACAGCCACATTAAAGTTACAAAAATGTTGTCACATTGTGAGTTTTTCCCTTTAAATTTCATTAATATGATGGTGTTATAATTTATTTTTCGAAGCATTGTAGGTTAAACTCAAAAAGTGTTATAAAAACCGCTGTAGCTGTAAAAGTTTAGATTTTCAAGTTTGATGGTAACATCATCTTTAAATAAATCATCAAAATACAAGGTGGAAAGGAACTATAGGATTTTTCTTATCTATAAATTACAAAGAATCATTATCTATCAACTTAGTTGAATCAGCTTGAAACCCGCTTTATACATCTCATGTAACTTACAAAAACACAGCCAACGGACTATTAGGTCAAAATTGTAAACATCCCTTAAAATGTTTTGCTGTTATTGACGATATTCAATTTATCAAGTAGAATGTTAAGGTTTTGACAAAACAATACTTCAATACCGTCTCTAACTGCTATACATTGGAAGGAAGTTATCACTAGCCCGCTAACAACCATAAAATATTGAATCGATTTAAATTGAACCATAATATACCCTTTTCTACTTTCCCTCAATATGAAATCAACTGGCGAGACTCACAGGATCATATACTACTGTCTACTAACAGGCGTGCCATTCCAGCAGCAAAGCTTGGTCCCCCTGGTGGGTTTACCTGTGAAGGCCGCCACGTACTGGCGCACCACCATGGCGCTCGCGGAACGAAGCTCGGTCCCCCGGAACACCCGGCACCCGGCCACGCAATTGGCCCAATGTCAACTGAATTGTAGCGTCAACTTTCAATTGATAGTGCCACACTTTGATTGGACCCATCTTCTCCCTTGACAGTGGGCTTTGGTGACACCAAGCGAGGAGAAGATGCTTTCCGTTTATTCAAACATCGTAATTTTGACTGATCTTTGTGCATTTCTACGTCCTTGAAAATTTTTTACGTTTTGATGGGGAAAGTTCCAAACCCTGGTTTTATTACTTGTCGGGAGATGATGATGTCTAGTGACGGGGAAGATACCCCCTCCAGTTTCAGCAATTATGCAGAATGAAATTCAAGTTAACAAATGTATACAACACAAGTCTGTATTAAGGGTAACCTCTTATACAGAAGGGTGTGTCTAGAATTGATGGCAACTGGGCCCAGTCTCGAAACTTTAAAAAGCTACAAACCTTAAAAAAAAAAAAAAAAAAAAAAAAAACGAACCGGTGAATTTTAAAATGAAACGCGCGCACTACCTACACAGCAATCTCTCAGCTACCCAGACAGTTTCAAGATTCTAAGACCAATTAGGTTATCTCACGTTTTGAGATTCTCTGATTATAACCAATGGAATTCAACATCCCTTCTTTTCCTTCACGTAAACACTGTCTCTGAAACTGCTAGCTTACGTACAACTTAAAATTAAGATCCGTCCAGGATACACAGAACACTCAGTCATCCGTTACTCACTACGCAATCAAAAGCAAAAGTTATCGTAAAGTGACTCAGACATACTGTGGCAAAGCCTTGAAATGGTTGTATATCAGAGACATAAAAATGATCGTTTTAGATTTGACTGTAAAACAATGAGTATGTAATAGAATAGGGCCATATTTAAAATCGATTTACAGTGTCGGTATTTAGAGCGGCATTGAGAAATTGCACATCTTGTTGGATTATGCAAAATTCCTCACCAGAATTAACAGTACAGCATGTAATGTACGCTGTTGTATCAAAACTCAACCAGCGTAAATTTTTTTATTCGATTTAAGCGACTTTCTTGACATCAAACAGTTTAATTCTATAGCATAAGCATTCCCCTGCAGAGTAAAGAATAACGAGCAAAGTGAGTGGACAACTGAAAGTTTAAATATTACTACAGTTTATTTACAACCGCACAGAAAAGTTTTGCGAAACTTGGTGAAAGAAAAGGTGATATTTATATTAATATGACAAAATGTTTTATATTAACAGTCAATTAATTTGAATTTGGTTTGAAACTCGTTAATTTATTGAGTTTCTATTCGTCAAATAATCGTGTTCACAATGTCTGTGAATGCTTTTTTACTACCCACTTCAGGTTGTGTGTGTTATCTGAAATTGTAAAAACTGCGTACTTAGTACAATCCTGTCATAATCCCCTCAATCTAAAACATCGCGAGTCCATCTAGTTTATTAACTCCTGTAAATCCATACTCAAAGACTTTCTTCCGGAACAAGCCAAGTCGAATATTTTTTACCGAATTTCCTTATAGGGAATACGCTACTACTGTAGTAGTCATGGTAAGACCTAAGTCAAGGACCATGATACTTTTTTGTTTTGAGGTCTTTAGAAGCCAAAATCACCGTTCGTTCAAATTCAGGAATTTTATGAGGTTCTAAAAGGGTAAAAAAATGGGTTTTTCCTCGACAGTAATTTTAACAATTTGATAATTTTAACTAATACCATGTAAACAACATCGAAACACAAACAATTTAATATTTTGAACCATTAACTTAACTTCACTGTTTACGGAGAGAATTCAGATAAAGTTTTCCATGTAGGCCTAATAATTCTTAAGCGAAATACAATAAAACCTTATGTCGCTTACTTATTAACATTTATCAGGTAATAGTATAGTTTTCATCACTAGGAGCAAAAGTGGGTCTTTATGGTGCGCAATCGTGTTTTAAAAACGAGTCAGATTATGACTAAATCATTTGATGATAGAACACAATAAAACACCACCGTCGCAGCAGACCTGCGTACTCAGCGAATTTCCAAAGTAATTTGATGTTTTTTTCCCATAGACACCATACTAATGAGTATACTGAGGTTTACTGCAATGGGATGTTGTTAACGGTTAGAAGGTAAAGTTTAATTCCTAAGTGCACTAGATTAAACTTCATGAAGATGTATTTAAACGTAACGGAGTTGCAATTAGTACAAACGTCAAACTTACGTTTATAGGTAGTATTGTTTTGTTCTTAATAGTGTCTACCTACAAAAACGACAAATACGACATGCAAATCTGTTCAACAATCTGGAAATTTTGAAGTAACACTTGAATAATGGCACGGACTGAACACGTAGTAGAAATTACGAGAGCAAACACTTGACGGCATCAATCATGTAAGGGGCTCGAACTTGAGGTACAATGGCTGCAAATTGAGAGTTTGCGGTTAAATGGAAGATGCTATTTCTACCTCTTCGTGTTATTTATATCTATACTTATTTAATAAGATATGGGGTTTTTATGTTGAGAATTCCTCCTACAATTTTCAACCGATATTCAAGTTTTTTGTGTCGTTGGATAGGGCTTGATCTGTAAATGTTTCTTCCAAAAATTTATGAAAATCAGACATAAAATAAGGGCTCTGTACACAAATTAAACTTAACTTTTTCCACATCAGATTATTCTACACTTAAGACGCGTTTGTAAGCTTTTTCGAGCGTTTTTTGACCACTTTTTCTGTTAATTTATAACAAGGTCCCATGGACAAAACTCTTAAACCAATAAAGTTCGAGCTTTAACTCTAGCTTTAAAAAAAACTTTTGAAACGAGTTTCCTTATTCAACACCTACAACATACGGTCTACGGTATTGACTTATGAAGATGTAAAAAGCAAAACTGATCAACTTTCATCTTAGAGCTCTTTCACTACTTGGAATTTAAGAAATCAAACCCCAACTACGATAAATAAATCAAAAATATTGTTAACAATTCTAGAAACCTCATAAATCAATCCAAACAGAAGTCACGTTCCCTCTTCATTTCTCAGTGACACTAAACAAATCAGTCAAATGTGAAGTGACATAGTACAGTGGCTGGCACAACCTCAACAAGTGTTTTGAGTGCCGGTTATCTGGCCTTGAGGGGTTATCAGTTAAGCCGCGTCGGGTGATGGTGTTGTTGTTGATGGTGTTGAGTCTCGTCTCTCCATACACGCCATACAGGAGCTGGGCCGGCGAGCTAGTGGATGGCGGCGGTCAAGGGCCTCAGCGGCTCTCGGGGGCTGCTCAACCAGTACATCGCTGCCGTCGCAGGTACATACCACAGCTATACTATATACAGCGTGTATCCTCAAGTATCTATGTGCTAAGATACCTTTCTAGGTTCTGTCCAACGCAAGTGCTTTTAATGGCTTACTACGGTCTCATCCACCCTCTTGCTTACGGCATTGTTGTTTGAGATGGCTGTGCAAACAGACATTTCATCAGACTGTTCAGACTTTAAAAAAAGCCGTGCGGATCATGGCACATTTAAAACACAGAGAGTCTTGCAAGGGAGCGTTCGAAAAGTTTGGTTTGGCTACCTTACCCTGCCTATATATTCTTGAAACATCGCCTTTATTTCTTTCAAAGTGCGTACCGACACAAGGTTGCGATATACACCCTTATGGTACAAGAGGCAGGGGGAACTACCGAACGGGAAGACACCGCACAGTAGTTCACGACCGATTGCCCTCACAGGCAGGAGTTCATCTGATTAATCATTTGCCGCAAACCATTGACAAGGTAGCAAACCCAAACTTGTTCAAAACAAGGCTGAAGCGCCTTCTGGTATCTGAAGCCTTTTACTCGGTTGGGGAGTATTTGAGCCACGATTGGGAATAGCCAAACTTGGTCAGGAGCAACAATCACAAAACCCTTTTCCCCTTCCCTGTGTTATCTGGGACGAATTCCTGATCAAATCAATATTTTTGATGTATTGTAATGCTTTTCAAATGTATTATTTTATCCTCTTAAGAACATCTGTATTAGAATTATATTGACGCATTCCATGCAATATTAAATATTGTCAAAGGAATAAAGAAAGTTATTATTATTATTACTATTGTACAAAATGCCAGGCTGCTGGTCTGTAGGTGTTAGGCCTACACTTTTGTGATCGAAGGACTCATCTTAACAACACGCTCTACCTCTTCCTCTTAAGGAAGCTGATTACTGATGTGTTCAGTATCTATTAGGAATGCGCGCTCAGTTTTTATCTTGTTGGATGTGCATTATTAGTTCATTGATCTATTTCTCTAGTTTTTCTTAATTTGTATTGCGAATAGAACAAATTTACAAATTGTTCGTAGTTTGGCAGTTTAGTGCTTTCCGGAGGCTACAAAAACGGATTTTAATTTATAAACAGGGAAATGCTAGATTAAAATCTGGATACAAAATATAGGTATCCAAGAGCCTGCCATTAAGGAGAAAATGATTACCTAACTCGTAAGAAGCTTAGGCTCTTGCCTGACCTTGAGGCCCCTTTTATACAGCGCGTATTTAGACGAGCGTAACCTAACTACGTTGCACTATTGTAGGAAATTTTACTCTGCCTGACGCGACGGTCGCCGGCCGCGTGTCTTCTAGAAATTAAATCTCATGGATTTAAAAAGTTCCATGTAATATAGGTTAGGGTGAAAAACCAAATGAAAAAAACTTTGAAGCCACTTTGAAAGTTAGAATAGCCCCCGATTAAATCACCACCGCCATATTAAAGTATACAGCGATTCGAACGACGCGTATCTAGCTCGCGGCCAAAGAGCTCCTGCCGCGTGTCACTCGACGAGGGCTTAAGGCTTCATTTCCTTTTTTATTCATTTTCACTCGGATACAGTTTTTCTGGACGAGGTAGAAAGTGTATTAAAGGTTGGAGGCCGCCACCTCGGCATGAAAATGCCCTTACGAAATTGTTTGACGATTGATTAACATATGAGCAAGTGACAGACCATCAGATATTATTCGACAATGAAATTTAAGATAATTTCAGGTCATAGGCTGTACATTGACTTCATGTAAAGTCAACGGCAGTACTTTGTTGCTGAAGATTTGGGTAGGACTTCAAACAGACATATATGATATTACTAAATAGCCTATGCAACAATAAAATATTGCTACCGTAACAAAAAACACCTGAAGATGAAGCCCCCTGTCTGTTGAGGCCCGGGGCAAATTGCCCCCTCCGTCTCACCCCCCCCCCCTAACCCTCTCAGCGGCACTAACTTTTACTGGTATCTCTATTTGGCTGAAGTTGGCAACTTTTGGTTGTCAACTCTGGTGTAATCGCAGCTCTAAAAGTTAGTTTTGAGTTTTGAGTAATTGATAATGTTAGCCTACTCCCCAAAATAAAACTATGCCACAAATAAAGAAACTATAATTAATTGTTGGATGAACGGATCGAATAGGAGTGAAATCCTCATATATAAATGTTTGTCCCTCAGTGTATAACAAATCCCTATTTCATTGACCAACGATTACGTTCGCAAGAAGCTTTAGATCAACTTGAAACTTTCACAGTAGATTTTAGGCGTAATTTGTAAGGTCAAGTTCGTTTCTGAAGTTATTCGGTCAAGTAATAAAGTAATGAGTAGTAATTTAATTTCCTATATAAATTCATTGTAGGCTGTAAATAACGGTGCATAAGGCTATGTCAACCGGTGCTCGAGTTGTTTATTGTCAGACTTAGCGTAAGCATTTGTTATGGAAACTATTTTCTGCCTGTTGTCCTATAACTGCACTAAATATAATACAATTTTTAATTTATGAAATTTTCAAAATAGGTTATGAATAATGTACTAAAAAGATTTGTTTTAATACAAATTAATAATAAAAAGAAAATATTTACTGTACTACAATAATAAAATTTGTTAAAAGTACCTGTATACTGGTAATCAAATATCTCGAATGCAAAAAATATCAAAATAATTTTCTATGTAGTTAGTATGTGTAATTTGATGAATGTGTTATTTTTTAATAGCGTATACAGTACTAGGATTTTCTGGCTTTTGTTGCCGTACATCCTCATATGCGGGGAACATGCGTTCTCCTAGTTTATGAACATGGTATTATGAATGCGATGATGAACCTCGTGATTCATTTGTCATTATAGTTCGTTAACAATATAAAAGACTAAAGGAAGCTGGTTAAAGTTCCGAAGCTTTATGCATCTACTAAATTTTCTCTTGATCTGAAAAGCAAAGTTCAGATTAAAAAGGGAACTTTATAATCACTCAGCTACAGCCAGGTAATTCAGAGTATTGCACAAAATTAATTTTAAATTAAACAATTTCTTGTTAAATTTTTATATTCACTTGTGCATTTTTTCAATACTTAATTATATTACGTTAGTTTTTAACCCCCAAAAATGTGTCCGTGCGTCTAAGAAAAACTGTTTGAAGAACGTTCTTCATACAAAACGTGTGATGTTGCTTTTGTTGCAGCATGCATGGCAGTGGTGGCTTCCGGCTCGTGTTATGGGTGGATCACGCCGATCCTCACCGATCTGCTTGAACCAGACAGCGAGATCTCCATCACACCCACCGAGTTGTCCTGGGTGGTGGCCATCATAGAGCTGGGCAACTTCGTCAGCCCCTTCCCGGCTGGCTTCGTGAGTGACTACATCGGTCGCAAGCCCGTCATCATGGCCGTGGGGCCCACCTACATCCTCGGCTGGCTCATCATCCTCTACTTCCCTACCCCTCTCATGCTGGGCATCGCAAGGGTTATCCACGGTATCGGAATGGGATTTGCGTTTACCATGGTTCCTGTCTACCTCGGGGAGATAGCTGCTGACAAGACCAGAGGGATAATCACAAGCCTGTTCTTCAACTCGTGGTGGATCGGCTTCTTGATCTCCTTCTCGGTCGGTCCGTTCATCAGCTACCGGGCGTTCACGTGGTTCTCCCTTGCTGTCAACATTCCATTGATCTTGTTCTTTTCCTTCCAACCCGAAACCCCCTACTACTACATGCTAATAGGGAAGGAAGAAAAGGCAAGAAAGACATTAAAGTTTTTCAGAGACAAATCTGAAGACGAGTTGGACAGAGAAATGGAACAGATAAGGTTGAGCATAGAAGAAAATCAAAAGAAAGCTACTTTGAAAGACATCGTGGCCACGGATATAGATAGAACAGCGTTCTGTACGCTGATGGTGTTGACTTGTGCGAGAATTACCAGTGGCACCGGAGCCATCTTGGTCTACGCTACCCAGATATTCGATATGATACCCCACCTGACGATTCGATCCGACTACATCACCATCATGTTCGGCGTGGTGATGCTCCTGGGCGGGATGGTGGGTTCTATCACCACCGACACTCTGGGCAGGCGGCCTCTGTTGCTCATCTCCTGTTTCGGTTCAATGATCTGCCAGACGTTCACCGGCACCTACTTCTTCCTGCTGTTCAAGACATCGGTGGTCGTCTCCAGCTTCAGCTGGATCGCTCCCGTCATGATCCTCATCTACTCCGGCCTCTGTTCCGCGGGAATGTACCCGGTCTGTTCCGCCTACACCTCTGAACTCTTCAGCTCCAACATGCGAGGACTTGCATCCAGTTTTGGATCGATGAATGTTACGTTTTTCTCTTGGGTTAGTCTTGTCTTATACTTACCTTTCACGAATTACATAGGGTTGTATGCAAATTTTTACTTTTATTCTATAGTTTTATTTTTTGGCGGCGTGTATTTTTATTTCTTTGCGCCGGAAACAAAAGGAAAATCGTTTGTCCAAATCAGAAGGGAGATGAGTGAGAAAAGTTTAACGCGACATACAGCATGATGTTACAGAATTTTGTATTGGTTATTTTTCATGTTCATGCCAAAGGTAGGCATATCAACAATATGGTATTATGATTATGATTAAACTATAATAATAATAGTGCAATATGTAGTTCTAGATGCGCGACTGATTATAATAGATTATACTAGTCTACTTGTTGCTCGAAATCAAGCAATTTATTTTGATACAATACAAAAGTAACATATAGTTGAATAGTTCTAAATCAACGACAATATTCCAATCCACCAATCCAATATTGTGAATATCAGTAATCACACGTATTTACAGATTACATTACATTACATTAACAGATGTTTAAAATGTTTAACCGAAACCCAATGTTATTCTAATGGGAAAATTCAAATTTAATTTGTGTTTAGCGCCCTTATTTTATGTCCGATTCTCTAAAATTTTTGACGGAAACAACTACAGACCAAAAGCCCTATCCAACGACACCAGAAACATGAATATCGGTTGAAAAATGTTGAAGGAGTCCTCAACACAATACTATTTTATATTTTATAAATGCATTAGCATTTTCAATAAGTATAGATAGATTTTGGGCTGTGTATCGTGATGTTTAGAGTGCACACTTCTCTCCCGCTCGACCATCAGAAAATTAATTACAGAATAGAGTATTTGTACATTATTGTATGCGTGATTTCTTCTGTTAACTTGGGGGCATTGCTTACACATATCTATATATTAATACGCAAGCATGTTTCATTTCCTCCTTTTTTCTCAGCTCGTGGACATCGTGGGAGAAATCCGAGCATACCGTTAGAAAGGTATAGTCCTGTAGATGAGCAGAATCACATTCTAATTCACATAGGACTCCAGGGCTAGGCCCCACAGGCTTTCAAAGTTCCAATGTTAATCTTATGAGAGAAGGATAATAGATTGTTTTGTTTAGACAGCTGATAACAAATTTAATGCTATCGAATAGTAGATGAACAGATGGTACAGTTACAACATTTTGTTTTATCAAATTGGATTTAGACGGTCGAAAGTTTTTGGTTGAATTTCAACCAGGAGGCGATCTCTAGTATTTGTAATTTGACCACTTATCATTTTTAAATGAACAGAGGCTTAGCATTCCGATCACTGTAATTAAACTTACGTGGTCTTATGACGCTAAATTAAAGACGCTAATCCCTCATCACTTAATCCTATATCATACTAGGGTTACCTGTGCAGCGGAATGCGCTGCATTTACCAGATACTCTGGTGATCAAACCTTACCCTATGGTAATTTTCTTTATTTTGAATAAAAAATCATAATGTCAATTAACTTACAGATTGTTTGTGTATAATAAGTCAAATCTTCATCATTAATTCTCTAAACTCCTGCTATGAAATTTGGTGGTTGCACTTTTATTTAGGATTGTATGACGTTAACGACCGGAGAGAAAGTAGTAATTTTTTACTACAACTCTCCATGTTTAACAGCATTGCAACCCATGTTAAAAATTGCATTTTTTCAAACTTGGTTTAGTCAGGAAATTAAATTGTCTTAGTGTTGAGGCTGCTATTAAACTTATTTTTGTGCCAAAATACACGTAAATCCAAAGTTTGTACAACAACCACATCATTCGAAGAAAATGTAAAACATCGAGAAAGACGCTAATCGTACCTATTGTACATTAGTGTGGAATTATATTGACATTTCAGTACAGTGTTTGGCTGTTGTACTATCAACAGCTTTTTATTTTGCATTTCTATTATTCCCCATGTTAATCTTTTGAACAAAAACCGTACTTTAAGGGCTTTCTGTGCCCTTCAGAATAAAAAATATCAAAAATGCAAAACCTTATTGCAATACCACGAACTGAGTAGAATTTTTTGACACCTCAAACGTTGAAATTGGTCTAAAAATCAGGGAAGAGTTGTGTTCACAAAAACGGCTTCATGAATTAAAAAAAATATATATCGCACACTAATAACTATTTTTTCGAATGATTCCAGTTCATAATTATTAGGATACTTTTAATACTAGTAAGATTGTAAGTAAATATAAATATGTATAATATGTTTGTAAATAGATTAGGTAACGTAGACCATTTATTTTTATACAATTAAATTGTAATTTTAAAGCAGAGTTTTTATACCTTAATCAACCCTCAATTAAATAGGTGATCAATTATTAATCCTACAGCACCTAAAAATTCACGTTCTTTATATCGAACTTTTGATTTATTTGCACTGACCATGGGGAGGTGGAGGCATTTTAGTACGGTACCTACTGCCCAATAGCGGATATTGTTTGTATCCAAAGGGAATTAGAAATTAATTATTCGTTTACATATAATAATGTATGTCTTATTTCTGCTTAAATAATGTTAACACTATGTTTTAAATTTGCCTTCAATTTTGAGGTACTATACACTTTACTTACATGCGCGGTGCAAACTAGAGACAAATTGAAGGCGTTGTGTTATATTTTTCAACGCATACAATAAAAAATGCAAACCAAAACCCAAAAACTTCATAAAAGAGGACGGACGTACGGCAGGTGCTCTCTCTTATCTAGCGATAAAGTATTTTAGTTCAACATTAGCGGGGTTTTTATTTTCGAGTATTAAAGTGCCTTAGCATACTGTGTGTAGGCCTATTCCATATTGTACTTTTGAGTGTTAATTGTTGTGTTTTTCCGTATTTTTCGTAATTATGTCCGACTGTACTGTCTGTTCTGCTTCCGTGCAGACACGCAACCAAATTAAGTGCAGCGACTGTAAGAAGCTATGTCAATGTCAGTTGTGTCAACATGACGAAGGCGGATAGGCTATTGTATAGTGTATTGTGAACGAAAAAAAAGTTTTGGCGCTGCCCTACATGTCCTGTAAGAGAAAGTAAAGTGTGAATATCGTCTTGGCGGCAGAAGAAGGTATAAAGCGGACATTCACAGGTGATTCATAGGTTGGAGCAGGCAAGTGAAGACCGTAGGAGAACGGAAACTCAGTTTAATACATCTTTTGAATACCCAACAGACCTAAGGGGGACTCAGTATAATGTAAAACCAGAAACCTTGAGAGACGTCCCCAAAACTCCTCAAAATTGTTGGATGCATGGAAAGAAGATGATACACATTAGCAAGATGACTGTAGTGCCACAGGTCAACTAGTATGTAAAGTCAATGATTTAAGACACATATTAGCACAATACAATAACAACATAAAACAAATTCTAAAATCAAACAACACAAACATCTTTTGTCAAATAAACAAATTTCTTCTAGCTATAGACAAACACATCTACAATCAAGCAATATGACACAGCACTAACAAAATTGTTTTCTTGGTATCTTGGGCGCTTCTATCCGTTGTCCAACCAATTACGGGTTAGGTTCAGCCTGACGGACCCCTGGCTAAGAAGACTAATAAGTCCTATTCCCAACACCTACATTCCATAAATTTCCTATTAGAAAATCCTTCTTTTGTTATACAACTGGCTGGGTAGCTGAGTGGTTAAAGAGCTCGCCTTTGAATCTGAAGGTTGCCGGTTCGATCCTGAGAAAAGTTAGCGCTTTTTGATGGTTCGATACTGGACCCAGCTGCCTTTGGTCATTGGGCTATTAATTAATGATCCTGACAAATGAAACAGCTGATATTTGTCAGTAACAAAGCTGTACCTCATCTGATCCATCACAATCATCACACTCATCTATTCAGTCATACTCACCTTAAAATACGCACCACAGAGTGCGTCGGAGTTTCAAATAAAGTAAAGTAAAGTAAAGTATCACCAAAGACACAAACCATTTACTAACAATGAACTCACACAAAATCAAAATAACAGAGAAAGTAGGATAAACTAATTACCAAATGGTAATGGTAATTGTAACTGAATACCAACAATAATGTGTAAACATTGACTTTACATACAATAGTTACATACTTTAGGATGTAAGGTCAATGGTGTAAATAATTGGGTCAGCAACCATTATCGAACAACGAGGCTGCATAGGAAACCTTAGCCTGCAAAAGCAAACGAAGATTAAAAAAAAATTCTTGTTAGGTTAAGACAAGGAGGTTATTTAGATAACCTCCTTGGGTTAAGATTAGGGTTAGGTTTCTGTAGGGAACAGTTCTTCGATACAGTTTTTATAATATATTAAAGAGAAAGTGAATTTTTTTATAGCAGGCCTAACTCAACAAGACACTGACTTATTTTTTTTAATTTTCGTGTGTAGGCCTAGTTGTAGTTGTAAGTTTCAAATCACTGTTCAACATAGGCCTAGAGTTTGTATTACAGGCTTAGTTCAAGCTTATTTTTGACAAGTAACTTATGAAGTGATAATTAATTTAATGAGTAGACAATTGACCAATTTCTTGGGATCAAGGTAAGTTTTCCAAGTAGTTTTATATAATTAGGGCCTATGCTTATAGGCCTAGTTTACAAAATGTACCGTATTAATTTCAGAGGTTAAAAACAAAGGTTATTTAAAATATAAACTAACTCAATGAGTATCATATCTAAATTTTTCCTACGGTACTTAAGCCTATTACTTTTTTCTGCATTCTCCATGGGTAGGCCTATTTCTTACCTACTAGGCCTAAGTTTCCTTTCTGGTTACGCTTTAATTAAAAACAATAATAATAATTGTGGTCTAAACAATTTGTACATTGATAATTGACTGCTCTAATCTTCCAATTTGTATTTTTAGTTATGAATTGCTCAAATACAGCCTATATCAACTATTTTTAATGGTCATTTTTTAAATTAGAGTAAGACTTAAACTTAATTGAACTGTGACAGGAAGGAGTGTGACTGTGTATCACTAATGGCTCTCATAGCCCTGTTTAGCTGGCCGTCGATATATCTGATACGGTATGCACACTGTTCAACCACACGGGAGCACAGTTACTTACTCAGCAATTGAGTAAACTAGGGACAGAGCAGTGGTTCGCAGAACTTGTGCGTTAGCTCCCCATGCTGGCTCCACATGGGGAGCTAACACACAAGTTCTGCTCTGTCACTAGTTTACTCAACTGCTGAGTAGGCCTAAGTTACTGTGCTCCAGTGTGGTTCAACAGTGTGCATATCAGATATATCGACGTCCAGCTAAACAGGGCTATGAGAGCCATTAGTGGTACACTTCTGGTCCTGTGTAATATCGCTCCACCTGAAACCTGACGAAGGGATGGACTCATTACGGAATATACTAAGATCTTATATAGGCCTAGGCTACTCCACATTTGCCTAGATCCATGATTACCTACCCCAGATGACGGACCGAAAGAGGTCCCGAAAACCACCACTCAGCCATTCTAAAGTAATAGAGGTTACAAGCGTATAACTATAGGCCTATTGTTGAAAAAATAAGTGAAACAACTTAAATGTTGTAAAACCAAATATGTCACAAGTTTAATTTATTGTTCGTATAAAGGTTCAAGAGTAAAACAATATCATTTCAACAAGTGGTGCCGTATCCAAAATATCACCTTTAGAAGACAGCAACGGAGGTTATTCACACGCATGGCTAAGTCGTGACTCCTTAGTAACTATTTCTTTAATTTTCTGTGAATTATTATGGCAAACAAATTTCATGATAATCAAATTCTTCATGAGTTAAAACTTATGCTATTTATTTGCAGTATTCTTGTTAAAAATAATTAATTGTAATAAAAATGGTAATGGTAAATAATTCAGTATTAAAATGTTTGTCCATTACAAACTAAAAACCCATGTGTTTTATGAGATTAAAAAATAATAAAGAAAGACAGTTAATAACCTTGTTATGGGACTGTGCTTAAGAAAAGAAGGAAACTAATTGAATTTTTTTTATATTAAACGTATTCATTTTTAAATCAAATTAGGAATAGAAAAGTAATGATAAGTAAAAGTTTCTTGTAACAACTCTGGAGTACCATATGTGATTAAAAAGCCCAGAATTCTTACTCACCACATTAGTCCGCGTTTCTCTAAGTTTAATAAATTCTATAGGTATTGATCCTGGCTCAATTTGGACCATATTTTATAATGTGGTGGAATAATTTTAATTGAAAAAGAAACTTTTAGAACAACAGATATAACCACTTTTATTTGAACATAGAATTTACATGAATGTAAATAAACAATGCATATTAATAATAGTTCAAACAGCTGACACAGTACCATACATGATGTACAGATCATCAAGTCTACAGAAATTTTGGTTGACTATCGATTAGCCAGTGATCGCTAGTTGTAATTTAATTATGGTTCATAAAATTTAATAATCTATACTTATTTAATACGCTTAGGGTTTTTTGTCTTGAGAACTCCTCCTACAATTTTCAACCGATTTTCAAGTTTTTGGTGTCGTTGGATAGGGCTTGGTCTATAGTTGTTTCTGCAAAAAACTAATGAGAATCGGATTGAAAATAAAAGCGCTATCCACCATTGAAATCTCAAAATTTCCCATTAAAATAACATTGTAATTGAATAAAGCATTATAAACATCTGTTAATAATCAGCTGTAAATATGTGAAGCTTTTGGTGGTTACAGATCAACGAGATTAAATAGATATAGAGTGCTCACCAGATAGGGAAAAGTGTCCCTTTTTGACTGGCGCCACTTTACCCACGATTCCCGCCGTTTCCTTGGTAATCAGTCCTTTGTTTACACTTTCCCCACGTGTATTTTGCCATATTACCCACAGCTATCCGATGTTTCTATGGTAACCAATCTCAATAGCCTGTTCACAGACCATCAAATCAAATTGGTTTTAAAAACAAACAACAAAACAACAAATAATCAGATGTTTTAAGAGTATAAGCTGTGATTTTTTAAGCTTATAGCGACAAATTAGAATAGCTAAAACTAGTAACCAAGGAAACGAGAGTAAAGGGTGGGATGGTTGCCAAGGAAACGGCGGGAATTATGGGTAAAATGACGCAAATCAAAAAGGGACACAAAATTAACATGTGATGAGCACTCTATATCTATTTAATCTCGTTGTTACAGATATTCACCATATTGGGTTGGTCGGATGTCATTGATTTAGAGCTAATAGTAATGTTTGTATTGTATTAAAATAAATTGCTCAATTTCGAGCAACACGTGTACTAGTTAATTGTATATTGTTACAGTTGCTAATAAAAAACTAAAGACAAAACAAACCAAATTCAATAAGTGACATAGGACATTAAACAGTTGTAATAGACTTTCAGTGATTATGATTGGTTGGATAGGCAGTTTTAAGAGGTCCACACTATTGGACATAACCGTTGAGCATGTCGGTCTTGAGCCCTTACCTAAATTGACTGAAAGTATGCAATCATATGTTTATCGAAATACCGGTAAACTAAACTTTAACTTAACAATTGACTACCAACTATGATTTGTAGGTGTGCTTGTGTTAGCGGAAGAGAATCTTTGCAGGTGGCCTTATGCAACACAGTCAGAATGAAAAATGATTAATATATTACGGTATTGTACTGTGTTGTGCACTCTCCAAAGGTGGAATACCCTACAGCATCGGACAAAACTTTCTATACCAAATCGTCCATAAGGAGTGACTTTTTTTTGTATTCATTGGCTATTGCTTGTCTTTGAAACAGATTAAAAACTATAACTAAGATTTTTTTATAAAATTTTGATATATTAAATTTTTAAAACTTACTATAATTATTGTCATATTTCAAATTATATGCCTACTGATTCATGATGAATTGTCAAGTGTCATTTAAAGATTAAAAATGTTATATAAAGATTAACTGGCTTTCAAGTAAGTACATATGAGTAATTAATCATATGATCTCAACTTTTAAAGTCTATTCTAAACAATAAACTTATTAAAATATTAAATCTACCCATTTTCGTGCTAACATAACTAAATTCAAGGTTATTCCACAAAATAATACTGTAAGTTGGTCTAGTTTAAATTAAAATTTTTTAAAAATCAATATGTTTGGAATAAATACTAAAGAGATATTTCAGCAAAAAATTACTGATATAATAGTTATTCTTTTCATTATTCAACTTCTTGCTGTAACATTTTCATACATTATAAAATGGGTTCGTCCTTATTTAAAGGACCGTGCTTCTGCATGTAATCAACAAAAACCAGATTGCGCCCCAGAATATTCTTTCTTTCTTAAAAATTGGTTTAAAAGTCAGAATAGTTCAACTCATAACGGATTTGAAGCTGAGATCACTGATGAAGAGTTTATAACCATGTTTGAAAATTTAAAAGCTTTTATTGATATTGCAGATAATCCGTCAAAAGCCATATTAGACTCAACTGGCTTAATGAAAATAAATATGATGAGTGATACTGAATTTGACAATGCCTTAAGGCTGGGAAATTTTCTTAGAAAAATGAGTAGGAGTAAATGTTCAAGCGAAGCACAAACCAACATATCTATTAGTCCATTAATGAAAGTTGACCATTCTTGCCCTGAGATAGTGTTTGATGATCTACAAACTGAGACAACTATAAAAGAAACTGATTCCTCTGATAGTTTTTTATCTGTGTGCTCTGCAAAGTCCAGTTCTGATTTCAAAAGAGAGCTTGAACAAATTATTAATGATCTAGAACTTATTGATGGTAGTGAGAAAGAGTTAACGGACGATGATAAAACCATGAAAAAGCTACAAAAATATTTAAAAGCAAGCCTAGCAAAGGCTGATAGGACTGAATCGTTGAGACAAAGTGAAAATCCGGTCAGCCAAGAAAACAAACTTCTGGAAGTGGCTATAACAGAATTTGAAAAAGAACTAAAACCTATCAAAGATCAGATACAGAAATTGAAAGAGTGTATTAGTGGCTATGATCTCACGTGTAACCCTTGTAACAGCTTACCAAGTCTTTTCAATTCTTCTTTCACTGAAAGTGGGTTGATTTCAGAGAGTACTGGAACACTATCCACTTGTTGCACGCATGACTTGCAGACCTACTTCTCCTCCTATCATATCATATCTACAACTAGCTTTGGTTCTTCGGATTCGGATTCCAGATATAAAAATTTAAAGACATTAGATAGAATTGCATACTTGAATCCCCCCAAAACCAAACAAAAGCTAAACCAATGCAGTAAACACCCATCTGTTCATAAAGTAAGCTCCAAGACCCCAGAAGTTGTAAGTACTCCGGAGAGAGCAAAGTCTAAGAAGAGGTCTCCGATAGCAGAGATGTATGTCAAACTGTCTCAGTGTAACTCTCAGTCTTATTGCTTAGTCAAAGGTAAAAAGGAGAGATTATCCTCGAATGATAATACAGTGACCTATCGCATCGACCTTAATGTGAACTTGGCAGGAGTTCCCGCATCAAATTGCCAAAAGACAAAAGTGATGAAGGAGAGGGCGATTGAACCACTGACTTCTGATCCAGATGAAATCTTGGTAAAATGATCCACACATACTTAAGACCTAAAATAAAGTGAAATACTAACCACCAAATAAATCTGTTTTTCTTCCTATTATGCAGATTTTTAGTTAAAATTCCATACGCCTAAGGTATAGGCATGCTAACCAGTTTTTCGACTGTCGTTCAACATCTTAATAATGTGATTTAGATCTTTATTCACTTTTACTGTGCCTTCAAATACAGCTGGCTCAGGACCGGAAGCCCAAACAGATTTATAAACGGACCGATTAACCGGCAGTTAATAAAATAAATGACACAGTACCAAGGAACATTATTAGTGGGGGACACCAACTAGTTGAAGTAGACTGGGACGGTGCGACGTCCTGTAATCCAGCTACTTGGAGGTCACAAATTGTGGATAGTTATAAGCAATGGCTTGTGGATGCGATCTTCTCTGGTGAGGATTAACGTCCGCACTAGTGAATACTAATTCATCCATAAAGACCATACTCATAGTTAGACCAATTCGTATATAAGAGGTCAAAATTGTGGTTCTGATCCCACGTTAAACTGTAGGTCCCTAGATACCATTGGCTGTGGGGCTATAAATTAACAGTCCTGTTTAAAGAGAATGAAAATTTTCAGTACGACTGAAAATTTTTACGTTTATACACCAAATCAAGACAATAACATTGTTTATCCTTTGGCCTTACAATAAAATTAATATACTTAGTTTCTATTCCATTGACATTTTTTGTTACATAAAAAAAAAAAAAAAAAAAAAAAACTATTAAAATAGCTTTATTTCTTTAAACAACTTAATTTGAGGCAGCAACGCGTCCCGGGTAACTGCTAGTTACTAATCCTATACTATAATACGAGGAATATCTGAAGGGATGTGTGTTCCACGATCTCGAAATCTAGCTGTTAGATTTTGCTTAAAGTTTGCATTAAAGAGTGTTTTGGCCCAAAAATAAGTTTAGAAACAGCCTCAACCCCAGGAAAAATCAAATTTGGTCTAAAATTAAATTTTAAAATTGTAATTTTTAACATTAGTCTTATGGGTTGCTATTTTGATAACGAAATAACAACGAAATTTAAACAAAAAGAAAGAAACATTAATGTTAAGCAGACTTTTTGAAACAGCTGTTAACTGTGAAGAGGTATAGTTGGTTGTTGGTGGAAATTTAATTGCTTTTTTACCTTGACACTATAACAAAAGTGAATAAAAACCAACGAGCAAGGCTCGGTTAACCTGGTACTAGAATTTAAATAAAGCCTACCAAAGTATAAAAATTGGAACTTTAAAGCCACTGGGCTGGAATGTTTTTTATGTTCAGTCTTTCTAAATGTCTTCATATCAAACCTTGTCCAGTAATACATATTCCAGTATTTTCTGTGATCTAAGTTGCGTAGGCAGTAATATTTCTTTGTTTATATGCAGTGTTATAATTTTCAGTAAAGTCTATGAGTCAGGGAAATCTATGGTAAAAGGTCAGTGAAAGTGAGGGAAATTAATGAAAAATTTTCTGTGGACACCCTGGTTTATTTCTGGTACAACATCAATGGTAGACATGAGTCTTAAAATAAATAAATAAAATAAAACTAATATTTAGACACATTTACCATTGCTCCTTAATTTACAAAGAATTAACAAAAGTAATTTTATATGAAGTAATTGTGGTAAAAAAAAAACAAGTGAAATGATTGACTTTGGGTAATTTTTAGCACACTTTTGTAACAAATGTGAAGTAGGTCTACTTAAATTTATCTTTATAACACAGTTCACAAATTGAAGTACTATTCACTCTTTCTGTGTTTTACATTCTTTGATAAATAACCGTGACTGATAACAGATAATCTATTATATGATTGTGGATTATTATTAATCATTAGAAGAGAACACTAGTGTGATACAGTATGGTGTTACTCTCATGTGTTGTGTTTAAAATAAGTGAATAGGGCCTAAGTGTTTTATGACATTTAAGGTAGGCTAAATATAATCTTTTTACTCCCATGTTCTAACAGAAATTTCTTTCTTAGATAAGTCGTAATGTCTCCCAGAATGAAGTGCTACCGACCCAATAAGGGTGTGTAAAATTTCATCCCTCCCCTCTAAGTTATTCTTTATATACATGAGAAGGTACGGTATAGTCAAATGGGGTAAAGGTATGTGCAGAACCTCCCCGCACCCATGATAGGTTAAAAATGCATTGCTGTGGGGATGCATTGGCGAGTGATTGCATTTGTCAGACAGTTGAGTGTGTGGAATAATATAAATATTTGGGAGTTATCTTTGATTGTAAATTAAACTTGGCTCCACATCAGTACCTGAAAAACAGATTACGTAGTTTCATCTATACAATCACTCAGCTTCGTGCAATCCTCTCACTGCAACAGCTGAGAAATGAATACTTTGCCTACGTGCAGTCAGTGTTACTGTACGGAATCATGGCGTCGGGCGGCACACTGCCGACCATCTTGGAGCCATTAGCGATTACGCAAAAATCTCTCATAAAAACCATTCTAAAGAAAGATTCCAGATATTCCACCCTTCAACTTTTTAAGGATTTTTCAGTTCTTAATATAAGACAACTTTTTACTAAAACTTGACTCATGTAAATCAAAATAAATAAAGACAATATTTTTGTACCAGCACAGCATGGTTTAAACATCATGTTGTTATCCATCTATTTATTGACTTTGTCCAATCTGTAAAGAAAATGACAATAAAAATGATTCTGATTCTGATTCTGAGCATCACCATACATATATACTAACTAACAATATACAAACTTATTTTTTATAGAAACATTCCAGCAGAGATTAGATTGGCTGAGAGTGATAGTGCTGCAGTGTATAAGCATCGTATTACCAAATGGCTTTCAAATAAGTATGTTGTGGGACGAAGCTGAAGCTCTATAGATAACACGGAATATCTTAGCCTGTGACAACTGTTTACAGTTCAAGTAATTGGAGTAGAGCGAAAAAATTTCAGATATTCGCAGACTGATTTTAGTACCATATGTTTACCAATTTGAATCCAGAAGTGGAGTATGTCAGAGGCCAAGATATTCTGTGATTTCTGTACTTAGATCTCATGATAGTTAAAGTCAATTAGGCTTAGTGTAAATTAGTACTTGATTAGTAGTAGTTTTTTATTTTGTTTTGTTTAGTAATAAATTTTTTATGATGCCTAGATAATGTCAGGTCAGGTACATCATTGTTACAAATAATTTTCACCAGGGATTTATCATACCATTTATGTTCCTGTGTGTACATTAACAACAAAGTGCACTGTCGATCTGACCTTGAATGTGACACTTTAAATAAAAATCTTTTATGGCTGTATGCTATTGCCATGTGCCCACCTATGTTATTTGCCACCTTTGTTTAAAAATATAAAAATACAGAAAAAATGAAGTCACTTACGTCATATCTGTGGCAACACTTGTTGCCGTCCACACTTCCAATGAAACCTCGGTAGTACGTATTCAAAAAGGATCCATGATTGTAATAATTAAAACTAAATAAACTGATAATAATATGTAAATAGATGTAGACTCAAGAGCCTTAAGAGACTTAAGTGTCTGTGAGCCCCAAAATACCAAAAAACTTATCCCTAAGATTGGTAATCAGCCGCTACGTTTGCAAGCAGAACTGTCCGGCGGAACCCAGATGAGCCATGAATAACACGTGTATTTGACTGGTGCTGGGCCAAATTTCAAGATTTCACTGGAATCCTGAAGTTTTTTTGGCTTATTTTGTGAAGCAATATACAACGGCAACAAAGTTGCTGCGCCACCGCAAACGTTTTAAAATGAGGTCTTACTTATCATTCAAAGTGGGTATGAAACTGAGCCTGATACATAATATTGCAATTTTCTATAGATCTTTCTTTAAAACTAGGAGGGCATAAGGTAAAATCAAGCCTTGAAATAAACACATAATTATTCTTTAAAATAAGTAAGTAGTATTAATCAATTCAAATAAAACACCCCCCATGTTTAAACCTGGCAAATATTTCTTTTGCTGAGAGCAACATAAACCAAAATTGTGCTCTACCCCAAGATAGTGCTAGCAGAGTGCAACACAATATTTATCATTCATTTAATTAATTATTAATCGTAGGTGGTACCATACTCCTTAACTTATTTACGGTAGATGAGAATGGTGTATTTGTATGGTAATGTAACAAATTATATAAATCAAGTTTAATTAGCTGCACTCTCTTTGTTTGGAATTTCATCTCTTCTCATCTTGGTTTGCAGATGAGTCAAGAGGCCACTTCAGTCTGTTACATCTGCGGCAAGGAGTTTGGGAAAGAAAAGTACTGTAACAGGCATATAAAGAACATCCATAAAATCAATTCCAAAGGGGAACCTGTACCGGAGACTCCATCAGAAAAGTTTTCATGTTCCCCTATGTGGAAATCAATTTGTCCAAAAAAGCTCCTTAAGAAGACATGTGAGTACTGTTCACAATCCAGAAGAAAAGAAGGAAACCCTGTTGAAATGTGATATCTGTGGTTACACAACCATCCACAAGAATAATATGAAACGTCATTGTCTGAGAAGGCACCATGGTGAAAGAACAGAAACGAGCCAAAAATTTAAATGCTCCATTTGCCCTTGTAAATTTAGTGCCATGAAAAACCTCAAATACCACGAAAGGAAGAGACATAATATGGGAACTATCTCTCAAATCAAAAGGAAATGCCCACTGTGCAATTTTATCTCTTTTGAGAGGAGTAAAGAATCCATTTATACACATTTGAGGGAGGGTCATGGCATCTCATTGGAATGGCAAACCCATAATTTTAATTCAGAAGCAGATTTTCTGTCATGGAAAAAAAATCTTGAACAGGAGAATTCAGCATATTATTTAGGGAGGACAAATTCAAAACAACAGGAGGCTTATGTGTGCCACAGAAGTGGGAACTATAGAGCAAAAGGTGCCAACATTAGACGCTTAAAAGCAATCGGTTCATGCAAGATAAATGGATTTTGCCCATCAGAAATTAAAGTGAAGCATAAAAACAACATGGTAGAGGTGGCTTACATGCCGATTCATGTAGGGCATGAAACTGACCCAAAATATGTGAGACCTTCATTGGGTGGTCTAGGTGGTGGAAGGATTTTCAGACGAGCTATGAGGGGCTTGAGGGAAAAGAAAATCAAGGCATCAGGCGTCGTCAAGACAGATGTTCAGCAAAGTGCGGTTATAGTTGCAGTTATTCATGAGAACAATGAAATTGTTGCGAATGAAGTCGTTATAGAAGACAGAAGTGATGTTCAAGAATTAAATGGTCAAAGTGTAATGGATAACAGCACCACAAACCCAAACAGCTACAATGAAGACCATGACACCATGTTGTACTTGGAAAAGGTGAAGTTATTTCAGGAGTTCCGTGAATTTGAAGGATTTTTACAAAAAAATGTAACATCCATCGAACAAATTAACTATGTGAGAAGGGAAATCGTCAAGATTGTGACTGATATAAATGCCTTGAATTCACAACTAAACTTAGGATAGAAAGGTAACTTCTTATAATCAAACATTTCAAGTACATTCATCTGAAGTAAAAGAAAATGTTTTAAATACATTTATGGAAAAATGTATTTTATAAAAATTAGTTTGATTGTGAAAACAGTTGCAGCCCCAATCTGGGCCCTGTTTATTGCAGTTTCTAATGCATGGATTGCAAAAAATACTCTAGATTAATGTTTAAACAAGGTCCTCTACATATGAAGATTTATATGGAGAACTATATACAAAGTACAATGCCTAGTAAATAATAATAAGCAAAAATTCTAAATTGATTAACTCCTAAATGAAAAGCCTCTTTCTTGCATAATTAAGTAGTAACCTGTTCATGTCAGGTTGCATGTAGATAATTTTGAAGTTAACAAAACCCCAAAGGATCATGTTTTGAGCTGTAGATATATGTGAATGATGTAACTTACAACAATTCAACTCGCCAGGAATAATGAACATTGAAGACTCTGGATACAGTAACATTTAGGTTCCCTTACATAACAGAACATATCAGTTCATGAGACTGATTTTGAATCCACCAAACTTTTGAAAGATTTTTCCCTTTGATTTAAAAAATATCCCTCGCGTGGATCGGCCCGTAAGCTATTAAGAGTGTTTAATGGAAATGAATAGTTAAATTTATATTTTAAAGCCATTCTGTGATATAATGTTAACAACAAATTAACTCCGCTCACTATGTGAGGTTCTTTCTGGCTTATCCATTCAGTATGCTGTTTTGTAAGGTTACTGTACGAATTTATTAGTCATCAAACTCGTAGCTTAGAAAATGTTTTAACACCCTTAGATCTGCCACGGTTGCATATCTAGAAAGTCTAATGGTTAATTTCTTGACAGATTTTTAGGACTGTTGCGTCTTTTACTGAAATTAAGAGAGTCACAAGGTGTATTCCTAGGATACCTATGTATGCCATGTATGATGAAGAGTTTAGACAAATTTCTATAAAAGTTTATGGAATAATTAATCACAATGTGGTTTTCAGATTTTAAGCCTGACATAATGATGATGGAGCCGAAGACCCTGGGCTCGGCGGACTACGTAGTCCTGGCCATCACACTGACAGTGTCCGCCTCCATCGGGGTCTACTTCCGCCTCACGGGTGGCCGTCAGAAGACAAATAAGGTCACTTCATAACCTTTAAATGCATTTTTAGTGGTTGTATATCACTATTGAGAGTTCAAATAGAAGATTTAAAAGTTTATGTCTAGTGAGTGGTTCAACACACTATAGTGCTGTTTGCTTCTTTGAAATAATAATAATAATAATAATATGTTAAACTAAACTAAGCATCTAATAGGCAATGTTGGGAACCAGAAAAAGATTGGAATGACCAATATTTAAAAAATTCTTTGCTTCAAAAAAGAAACTTAACAAAATTTAAATTAATGGACTAGGTTACTAGAAATAATTTTACAAAGATGTGATTTGAAACAATTTGAAATTACATTTGTCATTTACAACTGTTAAGTCCACAATGAAAATGACCATTTTTACAAATGTCCACCACTTAATATGACCACACCCTATCATGTCTATGCATATCATGTCTCATACGATTTATGTCCGTTACGATAAAATGTCCACATACAAAACGTGTAAAAACTGTAATTTAACATATTTACCTTACATTTAGTTTTTTTTTTTTTTTTTTTTTTTTTTTTTTGTGAAAAGCTATCGTCACTCAACACACAAACATTGGAAGAAATATTTACAAAAGGACTAGCATGACAATAACCTAATAATAAATCAGCTTATTGGAGGAAACTTTGATATTTGTCATCAAATTAAAAATCATATGTAATTTACAACTTGAGAAACAAATAGTACCGAATTACAGAACTACAAATAAAGAGGGTAATTGGATGACATCTGAGGGCCATTTCCTTCCGACTGAAGCTATCCAGAAGAATTTTATGAAGAAAATCCTGTACCCTAAATTCATATAAATGTATGCTGCCAATCACCTTCTCTCTGATGGCCAGTTTCATGTCCTCCATGTCTGATCATCCCTGTTGCATTGCAGGAGTACCTGCTGGGAGGACAGGACCAGAGCATGCTACCGGTCGCCTTCTCTCTGATGGCTAGTTTCATGTCCTCCATGTCTGATCATCCCTGTTGCATTGCAGGAGTACCTGCTGGGAGGACAGGACCAGAGCATGCTGCCGGTCGCCTTCTTTCAGATGGCCAGTTTCATGTCCTCCATGTCTGATCATCCCTGTTGCATTGCAGGAGTACCTGCTGGGAGGACAGGACCAGAGCATGCTACCGGTCGCCTTCTCTCTGATGGCTAGTTTCATGTCCTCCATGTCTGATCATCCCTGTTGCATTGCAGGAGTACCTGCTGGGAGGACAGGACCAGAGCATGCTACCGGTCGCCTTCTCTCTGATGGCTAGTTTCATGTCCTCCATGTCTGATCATCCCCTGTTGCATTGCAGGAGTACCTGCTGGGAGGACAGGACCAGAGCATGCCACCGGTCGCCTTCTCTCTGATGGCTAGTTTCATGTCCTCCATGTCTGATCATCCCTGTTGCATTGCAGGAGTATCTGCTGGGAGGACAGGACCAGAGCATGCTGCCGGTCGCCTTCTCTCTGATGGCTAGTTTCATGTCCTCCATGTCTGATCATCCCTGTTGCATTGCAGGAGTATCTGCTGGGAGGACAGGACCAGAGCATGCTACCGGTCGCCTTCTCTCTGATGGCTAGTTTCATGTCCTCCATGTCTGATCATCCCTGTTGCATTGCAGGAGTATCTGCTGGGAGGACAGGACCAGAGCATGCTACCGGTCGCCTTCTCTCTGATGGCTAGTTTCATGTCCTCCATGTCTGATCATCCCTGTTGCATTGCAGGAGTACCTGCTGGGAGGACAGGACCAGAGCATGCTGCCGTCGCCTTCTCTCAGATGGCCAGTTTCATGTCCTTCATGTCTGATCATCCCTGTTGCATTGCAGGAGTACCTGCTGGGAGGACAGGACCAGAGCATGCTACCGGTCGCCTTCTCTCTGATGGCTAGTTTCATGTCCTCCATGTCTGATCATCCCTGTTGCATTGCAGGAGTACCTGCTGGGAGGACAGGACCAGAGCATGCTACCGGTCGCCTTCTCTCTGATGGCTAGTTTCATGTCCTCCATGTCTGATCATCCCCTGTTGCATTGCAGGAGTACCTGCTGGGAGGACAGGACCAGAGCATGCTACCGGTCGCCTTCTCTCTGATGGCTAGTTTCATGTCCTCCATGTCTGATCATCCCCTGTTGCATTGCAGGAGTACCAGCTGCGAGGACAGGACCAGAGCATGCTACCGGTCGCCTTCTCTCTGATGGACAGTTTTATGTCCTCCATGTCTGATCATCCCCTGTTGCATTGCAGGAGTACCAGCTGCGAGGACAGGACCAGAGCATGCTACCGGTCGCCTTCTCTCTGATGGCTAGTTTCATGTCCTCCATGTCTGATCATCCCTGTTGCATTGCAGGAGTATCTGCTGGGAGGACAGGACCAGAGCATGCTACCGGTCGCCTTCTCTCTGATGGACAGTTTCATGTCCTCCATGTCTGATCATCCCCTGTTGCATTGCAGGAGTATCTGCTGGGAGGACAGGACCAGAGTATGCTACCGGTCGCCTTCTCTCTGATGGCTAGTTTCATGTCCTCCATATCGCTTCTTGGTGTCTCCGCCGAGGTATACATGTACAGCACTCTCTTCTTCATCATCAATTTCTCCTACCTTCTGTGGACCCCTGTTGCCGCCTACCTCTACCTTCCTGTGTTCTACAAATTGCAAGCTACATCAGCCTATGAGGTAATCATTGAAAATTTTTTTGCAGTAGGCCTAATTCTTCCATTTATCTCACAATGTTAAATTTGTAGAATTTCAATTCAAGATTACAACAAAATAATACTTCCTACCTTAGAGACTTATAAAAATATGATTTTTATCCCTAAAATATTTGCAAAGTTTCGTTTCAAGAAAATCAATCAATCCATTTTTGAGGTTAGTGTGCATTCATATAAACAAATCTACCTACTCGTATTAGAGTATAGGATTTCCATAAGAATAACACTATACAAAAATGTTTTTAAGTTATGTGGAGTGAAGGAATTTTGCAAAACTTTCTTAGTGAGCACCTATCAACTAAGTGGAACGGCCATGCAAAATGCCGCCCTGTTGGCCCTATAATTTTGTAGAATTGTCATTTCATTGATTTGTATTTGTACTAAGAATATCATTATATCAACATTTTAGAGTCCTGTTGGGCGAAGCCCTTAAATAATTTTGCAATAACATTTCTTAGTAAGAATTTTGGAGCAAAGAGAAATGTCCATGCCAAACTTGAACCATGTTCAGTAGATTATTTTATTATTATTGAGTTTCTTTGACATATGAGTGAGTGGTATTTTTAACATACATAGCGGAAGATATATCTTGAATAGAAGGACGCACAACTTTGGGAATGTCACAGAAGATCTAAATAATGTTATATTTGGTAATCTGACTTCTGTGACAATCTGACACACCCATGGTCCTGTAACTGTAATATTGTTGCAAGTAAACTGTAGGCCTAACCATATAGTATTTGTTAGTAATTATGTAAGTCAGTAGGCCAATCTAGTCTTCAGCTTCACCATCAGTAATGCTGCTTTCCTGTCCCAATTCTAAATTGAACTTGCATTTAATTACAAACACTTATGTACCCATATATTTAATTTAGCAAGTTCCCTTGCCTTGAAGTTACCTGTCAAATAGGCACCTACTATAGTGATTATTTTGACCCAATCATTGTTAAACTAGCTATTAATAGACACTGGACACAACACAGACAGTAAGTCCCCATGTTGTCCGCAGTACCTGTATCTGAGGTTCGGAGGCAAGGCTCGCACGTGCGCCTCGCTGCTGTACTCTCTCCAGATGGTGCTGTACATGGGCATTGTCGTCTACGCCCCAGCCATCGCCCTGGAGGCGCTCACTGGCCTCTCCCAAAACCTGTCCATCGTCCTGGTGGGAGCCGTGTGCATGTTCTACTGCACTCTTGGCGGCATGAAGGCCGTCATATGGACTGACGTCTTTCAGGTATTATCCTTGAAATTTTAAGAAGACAATTACTTTGATCTGGACATTTGTATGGTTCGTAAATGTTGAATCCGTTGTTACAGTATTCTGTTTGTTTATCAAAATAATTTGTTGGGTACCTACCGTTTTGTATTAATGCATAAAAAGTTTCTACAGTATATTCGTTGGTACCCAATAAGTAGGACCATCGAGTTCAACTGTATTATACAAATTGGTTTCGCCCTCGAAAACCAGAGTAGTATAAAATATTGATGCTAGTGTTGTAATTGCCATGGCTTACAAAATACCAAAATAAGCATATTTCTTAAATAGAAACCGAAACAATAAAAAAATAAAACTGCAAAATAATTCGGGCCATTTATTTTTATTCAACCAATCAACAAAATCCTTGGATAAAAATTATTTAGTGTTGGTGCTATTATTGTTTAGGAGCGGCATTTTCACTTTCCCATTAGGATTTTGTGACTGTGACTTTCTAGATGGGCTTAGGCCTGGATTTGTCTGTTTGGCCTGGGTGATGGTTGTACAGCTTTTGAGATTTTGTTGGTGGATCACTCGTGTGGAGTTTTGGCTGGACTTGAACTGGAGTTTTTTGTTTTTTAGTGCTTGTTGATCATTGTATTTGGTGGTTGGAATCAGGTTTCAGCTTGTTTGGTGTATATTGGGTGCAATTTGTGTTGCGGATGAGCGGACTTACCACTGGGCCAGTAGGTTGAGTTATCCTTTTGTATAGTGGCCAGGAAAGAAACGGTGATTGCCAGTTTGATCAGGGATTTGCAGAGACAAAATAAGACATTTTGATATATTGAAGTTTAATGTTGAACACAATATAGAGTACTTTATTGTGGAATAGTGTAGTTGGGTTTGCGGTTTGAGGAACTGGCGGCTGGGCAATGCACACTGCGGCCTGGCGGCGGCAAGCGGCAAGCGGCAACAGCAGCCTGCTGATTTGGCAACAATGTACAATTGAGGACTACGACAGCTGGCCTCACGGAATAAATAATATTAAAAAAAAAAAAAATTAAAGAAAGTCAGCTGACTCTCATCCTAGGTTACCCTCTCTGGTTCATTAGACATGGATGTGTTAACTCTAAGTCAGTGAGAGACGTGGTAAGTTCAGTGGGGATTACTGCTACCTGGCTTGCGAAAATCTTGCTGGATGATATTTGCCTAGAGTTCACTTGTATTTGTGCTGTTTGTTTGCACGATTGTTTGGATGTTACGTGTTTGGATGTTACAGTCGCTGCTCATGTTTGCAGCCGTCTGTAGTGTTATCTTCGCTGCGGCTCTAGAGAAAGGAGGCTTAGGGCCGATCTGGGACATCGCCCAAAAAGGTGGCAGGATACAGTTTTTCAAGTGAGTGGTGTTTTGATAAACATTATTTTTGTGTAAACTTAAATGTTCATGATGGTGAGTTTATTTTAGGGGATTATTGGCATTCTCTGTTTTATAAGAAAATTAAAATTTAATCATTTATAACTTGGTCTAATAACCAAAACAGGCCATGAAAGCCTCAAGTTTCTGACTACGATTAAAGGTGAGTAGATCATTGGAGGTTGCATCCTTACTCCACTAAGAATTCCCATGGAATAATAAACTACAAAAATGTAAAAAATTCTATTAATGAAATGCTCTTCTCTCTCAGTCACTAGATTTGACAGCTATTGTTGAGATGGACAAGAAATGCTTGCAAATAGGTACATAATTTTAATGGATCTCAGTATGTGTTTCAGTGTAACACAGTATATCTTGTGAGAAATCAGTAATTGGTTCTGTTCTTGACCGAGTTGAGATGGAGCCACAAATCAAAATTATTTGCAAGTAGTCCAGTGTACATGGCAATTAAAATACATAATAAACCTCCGCTACGTTTATTTAGTCTTTGCACAAAACATCTCCTCTTAAAGGCTAAACAAATTTTATTGGAAAAATCATATTATAACTTAAAAGAGTTCTTTTTGGATAGCTAGGGAGACACTTGTGTAAATGAACTACAGTAGAACCTCAATAGTTCGACACTTTGTGGAGGGTGTCGAACTATTGAAATGTTGAACTATATGGAGTATATGGAAAATTTCAACAATGGGAGTATAAAAACCATGATTTTAATTTAGGAAACACAAAATTTTAATGAAACCATAACTTAATGAACTTTGTCATGAAAAACATTCACATTATTCTCCAATTTGTTTACATTTTCACATTTGTCAGTCTTCAACATGGACACTATCGGTTGTTATTAACATGTTAAAGTGTCATGGACCCTTTCGAACTACAAGGAGTGTCGAACTATCGATAGTCGAACTATCAAGGTTCTACTGTATTGTAATTTTTTTCATCAAATGTGGAAATTTCACTTTTTACTTATGTATACTTAGAATAAATTTGACCATACTCCTGTATTTTGTACTCTGTTCATACTGTATATGTTTTGTGCAATAAAGGTTTAATTGCTATGATTATGAATTTAATTTTAGTTTAAAATATTTTTCATTCACTTTTACCAATCTTTAACTTTATAAATATTGTGAAAGGCCTATTCTTGAGTCTGGCGATAATATATTTAGTATATAAGTATCTTTAGCAATTTTATTGTTACACATCTAACTACACTCGATGGTTCAACCAGTAATTTAAACTGGTATTGTTGATTCCAGCATAAACCCGGACCCAACTGTGAGGCATACTTACTTCTCACTGCTGATAGGCGGAGGATTTACATTCCTGTCACTGTATGCTGTTAACCAGACCCAGGTCCAGAGGTGAGTCAATATTGTTCACAGAGTAATGAGATAAAAAGTTCAAAGATTTATTATGTTTTCTTTGTAAGTGATCCTGTTTAAGAGAATTAATTGAGACTCACTGATAAAGTGTTTCTTTCAATACCGTACAGGTACATGACCATGAAAGATTATAAGACTGCTGTTCGGTCTCTTTGGATCTCCAACCCAATCCTGATTCTTCTCTCCGGATGCACCTGTTTCTCCGGGCTGGCAATGTACTCCAAATACCACGATTGTGACCCTGTGCTGTAAGTCCGCAATTTCTATTTTAATTCTCATCTAAATATTCATTGTTCTCAAAACTGACAGTAAAATTTTCTTTATCTTTGTCATAGCACCTTGGTGAAGCAAGTGTGTTTTAACAGAAACTTAATAATTCACCACCATAGCAAATACCGAGATATTTATTCTATTCTGATTGTAAATGTGCAGGGAGCAGCAATGTACTGGGTCTGTAGCTCTTAGGGAGGGATTTTATTACATGTACGACTGCAGAAAAATGACCAGGAATGTCTAAATCATACGATAATGGGTCTGCTCCAAGAAAGATAAGATTTTCAAAGAAATTCCAGTTGAATGAATGAATGAATGAATGAAAATACTTCTTTATTGAGGCGAGTTTAGGGCCAACATGGCCCTTTCTTACAACTAACCTCTAACCTCTCCTCAGTTGTCATGTCCTTTTAAAATATTTAATTTTCGTAATGTTTTTGTGACATATTCAATTTTTTTTACTTTTTCAAGAAGTGAATAGCTTCATTAGCAATTAGTTTCATTAGCTTTAATAACAATTAAGCTTTCATTTCCCCTTTAAATATAAGCCTGCAGGTTTTTAAGGTCAGTCAAATCATTCGAATTACAAATACTTACTTTTTTTTGGTAACAGATAATTTATATAGATGAAAGTTAGTGTTACAGTACATTTTTATTCTCACTGTGTGATCAGTTGTGTAAGGGGGAAACCGTGGTAGGGGTCCGCGGTGTTCACCCTGGGAATGCGTCGGAATAGCTCTAAGGGTTCTAGTGAAGTTATTGTTCAAATAAAAAAAAACTTTGATTAGCCCACATGCACTCAGTGTGATCTATCCTTTGGCATTTTGCCCATATGTTTGATAGGAGCACTCATCATCGTACACGGGCGAGAAAGGGGGAATATGTCCTAACCGAATGACCTATTATTGTCTGTCAGTGGCGCTGGTTCGCGCTACCTCCTACGTGGGTGTGGTGGAAGAACACTTAGCTAAGACAATACAGGCTACCAAAACAAAAATACCTCGCGCCTAATACAAAATCAAATAATTTATTCTAGCGCTAGTTCGCACCAGGTGTCGCAATAGTAGTAATATAAAAGTTACTACGCGCCTAAACAGAATTGAATTAATTGTTCTAGCGCTAATTCGCACCAGGTGACGCAATAGAAGGTAATCTAAAATTACCCCGCGCCTAAAACAGAATTTAATTAAATTTTCTAGCGCTAGTTCGCACCAGGTGACGCAATCAAAAGTAATATAAAATTAAAATTACCCCGCGCCTAATACGAATTAAATTTATTGTTATAGCGCTAGTTCGCACCAGGTGACGCAATGGAAAGCAATATAAAATTACCACGCGCCTAAACAGAATTAAATGAATTATTCAAGCGCTAGTTCGCACCAGGTGACGCAATAGGAAGCAATATAAAATTACCCCGCGCCTAATACAGAATTAATCAATGGTTCTAGCGCTAGTTCGCACCAGGTGACGCAATCAAAAGTAATACAAAATTACCCCGCGCCTAATACAGAATTTAATGATTTATCCTAGCGCTAGTTCGCACCAGGTGACGCAATAGAAGGTAATATAAAATTTACCACGCGCCTAATACAGAATTTAATGATTTATCCTAGCGCTAGTTCGCACCAGGTGACGCAATAGAAGGTAATATAAAATTTACCACGCGCCTAAACAGAATTTAATTAATGGTTCTAGTGCTAGTTCGCACCAGGTGTCGAGATAGAGAGAAATATAAAATTAATTCGCGCCTAGAATATAATTAAATTAATGGTTCTAGCGCTAGTTCGCACCAGGTGACGCAATAGAAGGTAATCTAAAATCACCGCGCCTAATACAGAGTTAAATTAATGGTTCTAGCGCTAGTTCGCACCAGGTGACGCAATAGAAGGCAATCTAAAATCACCGCGCCTAATAAAGAATTAAATGATTTATTCTAGCGCTTAGAACGAAATTAATTTAATCTCTCCAGCGCTAGTTCGCACCGGGTATCGAAATATAATTAGCTAAGTAATATAAAATTACCAAAGTCTTACAAATAACTCAACCAGTATTAAAACTGAATTAAAAATAATAATCACGATAATTACGAAATAGGCCGTGTTCCTACGGTTCTAATAAAAAAGAAATAAATTAAATGTTAACCTTCCAAGTGTTCAAAATAATCAAACAAATATAAAGCCTCTAAAGAGCTTGAACTAAAATAAAGATAATCAAGGTAAATCACTTAAGAATAAGTACTACAATAAATTGGACTTGTCGGCCATATTCCTAGCCGACCCTAACTAAAATAATAAAAACTGAAAACTCAAAGATTTAACTATATAACGATCTTGCCAGCTAAACTCCTAGCCGGCCCTACCAAAATAATAAACCAAAGTCGGAATAATTACGAAATATGCTGTATTTAATTGACCTTTGGTTAACTACAATTTCTCTCAAATAAAATTTGCAGCTACTTAAAAGTGCTGGATTTACTAATTACGATTTATAATAAAAGTCAGAGGAAGTTTAATTAAGATGATGCCTCAACATAAAACTGAATGCTAAAAATTCAGTAAGGCCCTATTCATTAATAAAAATGATCAAGCAATACCAATACCATACAATGTACGTACCGTATGCTACACTTCAAGTGTACCCTACCTCGCTGGCTTCGAGCCAGGAGAGTTGATGTGGTCAGCTATCCGCTCGACCAACGAATGACTCCACGTTAAAGTGAAGTACCAGAGTATCCTACGGTCGTCTCCCTACCCTGTTGAGAGGAGAGTAGTGGTCAGCTCTGCGCTCGACCAACGAATGACGGAGCGACAGCCCCATGAGAAGACTGAGGAGCGGCGACGGTGCTGCTATGCGCGCGCAGCGTGGCCGTCAGGCGAACTACCGTCTACCGCTCAGCTGTTTCGTCGTCAGCTGTTTGCCGCCAACCAGTTTAAAATCTCCGTTCTTGCCGTCCTTTCTTTTAAATTTAAATCATTCATTTAACGATCGCGGTGATAATGGCATATTTAATTCTAATTTTATTTGTGAAAAAATAAAAATTACCCCCTCATAAAATTTGGCCGTTACACCCTCCTCTGACTTTCAGATGAAAAAAAAATTGAGAAAAAAAATTCTCTCACTTTCACATTTCACACAACGAGTGGCTCTCCTCTATGCCTAAACTGCGGTTTCAGAAATTTTTCTCGATAATATGTACCGTCCTCACGCCAACGGCGTACTCTAAAATATTTTCTAATCCTCTTCGGTCTCTTTCTAGCTTGGTAATCTAGTGGCTCCAAACTTGAGATGCTAACGGGGCAAACCTTCTCTGCCCTTCCATCAGTCACCTCACTGGCTATGTTTCTAATGTCCTCAATCGGGGTCACTGCTTCGACCTCGACCTCGGGGAACTCAGCTTGTTCAGCGGGACACTTATCACACAGTGACACCTTGAATTTCATTAAGCCAAGCCTTTCAATTGTATCCATTCCAATTACGATATCACTCGTCAGAGAATTTAAACGAACGGCTCTCAAAGTTTCGACTCTCCCATCTATTTGCGCTGGGAACTCGTACGCTTCACTCGACGTGGACTGGGTACCGTCCGCCGACTGAGTCACGGTTTCTATAGCCTCCGGTGCGACTCCATTTTCATTTAGGTGTCGAGCAACTGTAGAACTTACGAAGGTCACAGCTGCACCACTGTCTAGTAAAGCTAAAAATTCTTTATTGAACGCTTTGACTTGAACATGTGGGCGATTATCAGGGATACACGCGTTGTTTGAACATTTATCAGAAAATGATTTTACCCAGTCCAACCATTTCTTCCATTCCAGGGAGTTTGTTTTATTTGACATGGTTTCCTGAGATCCCCTATTCGCTGAGCCCCTGATTGGTTTTCCTGATTTCCTACAGTCGCATTCTTTCGTACGGATACCCTCCTTTTTACAATTGAAACATTTGAGTTTGTTGGGTAGGCAACAACGCCAATATACATAGCCAACCTTATCACAGTTCCAACAAGTTGGAGGGGGACGAGCATCCTTCCCTTTAACTGATGCTTGTTTCATCTGACGCGCGGTGGAAGTTTTCTCCAAATCACCACGAGGTTGCTTATAATCACCTCTATCGTCTTTGGGGATAGAGTGCTTTTCCTTCAAAATCACAGCTCCGCAGTTACCAAAGGGTTTATCCTGTTTTTTTCCTATGGTAATAAGCTGTTTCCGGCATGATAGCCAGTGAAGGAGGGGGCGGGGGTCGATACATCGCTTTTTCGCGCATGTACATCTCGACATGCTCCGCTTGCCTAATCATTTCCTCTAAGGAAAATACTTCACCACGCCTCATCGTCAGTTTATACTCAGGGCGCATATTGTTATAAATCATGTCAAGCTTCTGCTGAAGGGACATCCCACCCTTACGGCGCATAAGCGTAGTGAGGGCCACAACAAAATCTCTAAAAGTTTCGTTCTCTCCTTGCGACCTACGCCTAATTTCGTCGTCCATGTGTCTCTGGTACCCCTGTGGCAAAAATTGGAGTTCAAAGCTACTTCTAAAGGATTCAAAAGATGTCCAGGAATCTTTAGTATTCCTATACCATAGCAACGCCGTGCTAGTCAATAATTCGGGGAGCGCCTTGAGAATCTCAGTACCTGTGATACCGTATGCCTCCGTCAACTCATCAATGCGTTCAAGAAAGGATATCGGGTCGCGACGGCCGTCAAACTTGAGATTCCATTTTCTCACGACCGTACAGAGAGTTGAAATGCGATTTTCTTTCCTAACCCCCTGACCTTGACCAAAAGAAAAATCCAAATTTGGCCTGTCCTGTGTGGCGGGTAAAGCACTCATCCTAGGCAACGCACTGTACGTCACTTCGCTAGGGTGCCGCGGGAAGGATTCTATCGGCGGCGTAGAGGGGCATCCCGAACTCTCAGGACCTTTATCTCCCTTATCTCGCGTCGCCAGCCTCGAGATATATTCGCACAAATCCTCGAATTTAACTCCCGGAGGTAAACCCAATATATCTTTTATCCGGTTGATTTCACCACTATTTTCCACCGCGGTGACGTTTACTGGGCGAGATGGCAGCGTCGATTCGCTCGCAGGTGCGTAAAATAATGTTCCTCCGACCGCGCCCTCAGATTGGTCAAAACTCGGATTAACCGATTTCTCTCGCGCATGTTTTTCCTTCCAAAACTTTGCAAAACGCCTTCGTAATTCGTCAACGTTCCCGCCAGTGTCCAGCCCAAAACGGTCCATCTCCGTGACGAGCTCTTCTTTGTGTAATGTCCGGATCCAGCTAGTTCGCGGATCATCAGTTGGGGATTTGTACGAAGTACCGGCGCTGGTCATGGTCACGCTCAAAGAGGACGGCGCGCTCCGTGGAATCGCTCCCGTGGGGCCACTTACCGCAGCCGTCGTTACCGGGGTCGACGTGGTCACAATAGTCGGCTCAGTACAAGTTACCTCATCACCCTTTTGTTTAGTTTTGGAGGCATCCTTGCTTTTCGGCGAATGAACCACATATAAATTACCACTTGCCGATACGAGCCATCGCCAATGCTTAAATGGCGAAATTACAAACGAAGGGATCAGGCTGAATTTTTCAAACATTTTTGCGAATAAGCTAAGTGGTAATTACCTATTTGAAATTAGGCCTAAATAATATTTTTTTTCGGGCGCCAGCCAATAAATGGCAATAAATCAATGAAAATTAAATCAAATAATGAACACTCGCTTTCAATGTCCCTGTTCGCGAGCGCCAATTTGTAAGGGGGAAACCGTGGTAGGGGTCCGCGGTGTTCACCCTGGGAATGCGTCGGAATAGCTCTAAGGGTTCTAGTGAAGTTATTGTTCAAATAAAAAAAAACTTTGATTAGCCCACATGCACTCAGTGTGATCTATCCTTTGGCATTTTGCCCATATGTTTGATAGGAGCACTCATCATCGTACACGGGCGAGAAAGGGGGAATATGTCCTAACCGAATGACCTATTATTGTCTGTCAGTGGCGCTGGTTCGCGCTACCTCCTACGTGGGTGTGGTGGAAGAACACTTAGCTAAGACAATACAGGCTACCAAAACAAAAATACCTCGCGCCTAATACAAAATCAAATAATTTATTCTAGCGCTAGTTCGCACCAGGTGTCGCAATAGTAGTAATATAAAAGTTACTACGCGCCTAAACAGAATTGAATTAATTGTTCTAGCGCTAATTCGCACCAGGTGACGCAATAGAAGGTAATCTAAAATTACCCCGCGCCTAAAACAGAATTTAATTAAATTTTCTAGCGCTAGTTCGCACCAGGTGACGCAATCAAAAGTAATATAAAATTAAAATTACCCCGCGCCTAATACGAATTAAATTTATTGTTATAGCGCTAGTTCGCACCAGGTGACGCAATGGAAAGCAATATAAAATTACCACGCGCCTAAACAGAATTAAATGAATTATTCAAGCGCTAGTTCGCACCAGGTGACGCAATAGGAAGCAATATAAAATTACCCCGCGCCTAATACAGAATTAATCAATGGTTCTAGCGCTAGTTCGCACCAGGTGACGCAATCAAAAGTAATACAAAATTACCCCGCGCCTAATACAGAATTTAATGATTTATCCTAGCGCTAGTTCGCACCAGGTGACGCAATAGAAGGTAATATAAAATTTACCACGCGCCTAATACAGAATTTAATGATTTATCCTAGCGCTAGTTCGCACCAGGTGACGCAATAGAAGGTAATATAAAATTTACCACGCGCCTAAACAGAATTTAATTAATGGTTCTAGTGCTAGTTCGCACCAGGTGTCGAGATAGAGAGAAATATAAAATTAATTCGCGCCTAGAATATAATTAAATTAATGGTTCTAGCGCTAGTTCGCACCAGGTGACGCAATAGAAGGTAATCTAAAATCACCGCGCCTAATACAGAGTTAAATTAATGGTTCTAGCGCTAGTTCGCACCAGGTGACGCAATAGAAGGCAATCTAAAATCACCGCGCCTAATAAAGAATTAAATGATTTATTCTAGCGCTTAGAACGAAATTAATTTAATCTCTCCAGCGCTAGTTCGCACCGGGTATCGAAATATAATTAGCTAAGTAATATAAAATTACCAAAGTCTTACAAATAACTCAACCAGTATTAAAACTGAATTAAAAATAATAATCACGATAATTACGAAATAGGCCGTGTTCCTACGGTTCTAATAAAAAAGAAATAAATTAAATGTTAACCTTCCAAGTGTTCAAAATAATCAAACAAATATAAAGCCTCTAAAGAGCTTGAACTAAAATAAAGATAATCAAGGTAAATCACTTAAGAATAAGTACTACAATAAATTGGACTTGTCGGCCATATTCCTAGCCGACCCTAACTAAAATAATAAAAACTGAAAACTCAAAGATTTAACTATATAACGATCTTGCCAGCTAAACTCCTAGCCGGCCCTACCAAAATAATAAACCAAAGTCGGAATAATTACGAAATATGCTGTATTTAATTGACCTTTGGTTAACTACAATTTCTCTCAAATAAAATTTGCAGCTACTTAAAAGTGCTGGATTTACTAATTACGATTTATAATAAAAGTCAGAGGAAGTTTAATTAAGATGATGCCTCAACATAAAACTGAATGCTAAAAATTCAGTAAGGCCCTATTCATTAATAAAAATGATCAAGCAATACCAATACCATACAATGTACGTACCGTATGCTACACTTCAAGTGTACCCTACCTCGCTGGCTTCGAGCCAGGAGAGTTGATGTGGTCAGCTATCCGCTCGACCAACGAATGACTCCACGTTAAAGTGAAGTACCAGAGTATCCTACGGTCGTCTCCCTACCCTGTTGAGAGGAGAGTAGTGGTCAGCTCTGCGCTCGACCAACGAATGACGGAGCGACAGCCCCATGAGAAGACTGAGGAGCGGCGACGGTGCTGCTATGCGCGCGCAGCGTGGCCGTCAGGCGAACTACCGTCTACCGCTCAGCTGTTTCGTCGTCAGCTGTTTGCCGCCAACCAGTTTAAAATCTCCGTTCTTGCCGTCCTTTCTTTTAAATTTAAATCATTCATTTAACGATCGCGGTGATAATGGCATATTTAATTCTAATTTTATTTGTGAAAAAATAAAAATTACCCCCTCATAAAATTTGGCCGTTACAGTTGATCAAAGAGCAGAAGCTTATCTCGATAACGCTCAACACAGCTGATGTTTGCAGTGCAGGTCGCATCAGCAGCAGGGACCAGCTGATGCCACTGTTTGTGGTGGAGACCATGGGGGACATCACCGGACTGTCTGGACTGTTTGTGGCTGGTATCTTCTCTGCAGTGCTGAGTACAGTGTCTGCCTGTCTCAACACAGCTGATGTTTGCAGTGCAGGTCGCATCAGCAGCAGGGACCAGCTGATGCCACTGTTTGTGGCTGGTATCTTCTCCGCGGCGCTGAGTACAGTGTCTGCCTGTCTCAACACAGCTGATGTTTGCAGTGCAGGTCGCATCAGCAGCAGGGACCAGCTGATACCACTGTTTGTGGCTGGTATCTTCTCCGCAGCGCTGAGTACGGTGTCTGCCTGTCTCAACACAGCTGATGTTTGCAGTGCAGGTCGCATCAGCAGCAGGGACCAGCTGATGCCACTGTTTGTGGCTGGTATCTTCTCCGCGGCGCTGAGTACAGTGTCTGCCTGTCTCAACACAGCTGATGTTTGCAGTGCAGGTTGCATCAGCAGCAGGGACCAGCTGATGCCACTGTTTGTGGCTGGTATCTTCTCCGCGGCGCTGAGTACAGTGTCTGCCTGTCTCAACACAGCTGTTGTTTGCAGTGCAGGTCGCATCAGCAGCAGGGACCAGCTGATGCCACTGTTTGTGGCTGGTATCTTCTCTGCAGTGCTGAGTACAGTGTCTGCCTGTCTCAACACAGCTGATGTTTGCAGTGCAGGTCGCATCAGCAGCAGGGACCAGCTGATGCCACTGTTTGTGGCTGGTATCTTCTCCGCGGCGCTGAGTACAGTGTCTGCCTGTCTCAACACAGCTGATGTTTGCAGTGCAGGTCGCATCAGCAGCAGGGACCAGCTGATACCACTGTTTGTGGCTGGTATCTTCTCCGCAGCGCTGAGTACGGTGTCTGCCTGTCTCAACACAGCTGATTTTTGCAGTGCAGGTCGCATCAGCAGCAGGGACCAGCTGATGCCACTGTTTGTGGCTGGTATCTTCTCCGCGGCGCTGAGTACAGTGTCTGCCTGTCTCAACACAGCTGATGTTTGCAGTGCAGGTTGCATCAGCAGCAGGGACCAGCTGATGCCACTGTTTGTGGCTGGTATCTTCTCTGCAGTGCTGAGTACAATGTCTGCCTGTCTCAACACAGCTGATGTTTGCAGTGCAGGTCGCATCAGCAGCAGGGACCAGCTGATGCCACTGTTTATGGCTGGTATCTTCTCCGCGGCGCTGAGTACGGTGTCTGCCTGTCTCAACACAGCTGATGTTTGCAGTGCAGGTCGCATCAGCAGCAGGGACCAGCTGATGCCACTGTTTGTGGCTGGTATCTTCTCCGCGGCGCTGAGTACAGTGTCTGCCTGTCTCAACACAGCTGATGTTTGCAGTGCAGGTCGCATCAGCAGCAGGGACCAGCTGATGCCACTGTTTGTGGCTGGTATCTTCTCCGCGGCGCTGAGTACGGTGTCTGCCTGTCTCAACACAGCTGATGTTTGCAGTGCAGGTCGCATCAGCAGCAGGGACCAGCTGATGCCACTGTTTGTGGCTGGTATCTTCTCTGCAGTGCTGAGTACAGTGTCTGCCTGTCTCAACACAGCTGATGTTTGCAGTGCAGGTCGCATCAGCAGCAGGGACCAGCTGATGCCACTGTTTGTGGCTGGTATCTTCTCTGCAGTGCTGAGTACAATGTCTGCCTGTCTCAACACAGCTGATGTTTGCAGTGCAGGTCGCATCAGCAGCAGGAACCAGCTGATGCCACTGTTTGTGGCTGGTATCTTCTCTGCAGTGCTGAGTACGGTGTCTGCTTGTCTCAACACAGCTGATGTTTGCAGTGCAGGTCGCATCAGCAGCAGGGACCAGCTGATGCCACTGTTTGTGGCTGGTATCTTCTCTGCAGTGCTGAGTACAGTGTCTGCCTGTCTCAACACAGCTGATGTTTGCAGTGCAGGTCGCATCAGCAGCAGGGACCAACTGATGCCACTGTTTGTGGTGGAGACCATGGGGGACATCACTGGACTGTCTGGACTGTTTGTGGCTGGTATCTTCTCTGAGTACGGTGTCTGCCTGTCTCAACACAGCTGATGTTTGCAGTGCAGGTTGCATCAGCAGCAGGGACCAGCTGATGCCACTGTTTGTGGCTGGTATCTTCTCCGCGGCGCTGAGTACAGTGTCTGCCTGTCTCAACACAGCTGATGTTTGCAGTGCAGGTCGCATCAGCAGCAGGGACCAGCTGATGCCACTGTTTGTGGCTGGTATCTTCTCCGCGGCGCTGAGTACAGTGTCTGCCTGTCTCAACACAGCTGATGTTTGCAGTGCAGGTCGCATCAGCAGCAGGGACCAGCTGATGCCACTGTTTGTGGTGGAGACCATGGGGGACATCACTGGACTGTCTGGACTTTTTGTGGCTGGTATCTTCTCTGCAGTGCTGAGTACAGTGTCTGCCTGTCGCAACACAGCTGATGTTTGCAGTGCAGGTCGCATCAGCAGCAGGGACCAGCTGATGCCACTGTTTGTGGCTGGTATCTTCTCCGCGGCGCTGAGTACGGTGTCTGCCTGTCTCAACACAGCTGATGTTTGCAGTGCAGGTCGCATCAGCAGCAGGGACCAGCTGATGCCACTGTTTGTGGCTGGTATCTTCTCCGCGGCGCTGAGTACGGTGTCTGCCTGTCTCAACACAGCGGATGTTTGCAGTGCAGGTCGCATCAGCAGCAGGGACCAGCTGATGCCACTGTTTGTGGCTGGTATCTTCTCCGCAGCGCTGAGTACGGTGTCTGCCTGTCTCAACACAGCTGATGTTTGCAGTGCAGGTCGCATCAGCAGCAGGGACCAGCTGATGCCACTGTTTGTGGCTGGTATCTTCTCTGCAGTGCTGAGTACAGTGTCTGCCTGTCTCAACACAGCTGATGTTTGCAGTGCAGGTCGCATCAGCAGCAGGGACCAGCTGATGCCACTGTTTGTGGCTGGTATCTTCTCCGCGGCGCTGAGTACAGTGTCTGCCTGTCTCAACACAGCTGATGTTTGCAGTGCAGGTCGCATCAGCAGCAGGGACCAGCTGATACCACTGTTTGTGGCTGGTATCTTCTCCGCAGCGCTGAGTACGGTGTCTGCCTGTCTCAACACAGCTGATGTTTGCAGTGCAGGTCGCATCAGCAGCAGGGACCAGCTGATGCCACTGTTTGTGGCTGGTATCTTCTCCGCGGCGCTGAGTACAGTGTCTGCCTGTCTCAACACAGCTGATGTTTGCAGTGCAGGTCGCATCAGCAGCAGGGACCAGCTGATGCCACTGTTTGTGGCTGGTATCTTCTCCGCGGCGCTGAGTACAGTGTCTGCCTGTCTCAACACAGCTGATGTTTGCAGTGCAGGTCGCATCAGCAGCAGGGACCAGCTGATGCCACTGTTTGTGGCTGGTATCTTCTCCGCGGCGCTGAGTACATATCTGCCTGTCTCAACACAGCTGATGTTTGCAGTGCAGGTCGCATCAGCAGCAGGGACCAGCTGATGCCACTGTTTGTGGCTGGTATCTTCTCCGCGGCGCTGAGTACAGTGTCTGCCTGTCTCAACACAGCTGATGTTTGCAGTGCAGGTCGCATCAGCAGCAGGGACCAGCTGATGCCACTGTTTGTGGCTGGTATCTTCTCCGCGGCGCTGAGTACGGTGTCTGCCTGTCTCAACACAGCTGATGTTTGCAGTGCAGGTCGCATCAGCAGCAGGGACCAGCTGATGCCACTGATTGTGGCTGGTATCTTCTCCGCGGCGCTGAGTACGGTGTCTGCCTGTCTCAACACAGCTGATGTTTGCAGTGCAGGTCGCATCAGCAGCAGGGACCAGCTGATGCCACTGTTTGTGGCTGGTATCTTCTCTGCAGTGCTGAGTACAGTGTCTGCCTGTCTCAACACAGCTGATGTTTGCAGTGCAGGTCGCATCAGCAGCAGGGACCAGCTGATGCCACTGTTTGTGGCTGGTATCTTCTCTGCAGTGCTGAGTACAGTGTCTGCCTGTCTCAACACAGCTGATGTTTGCAGTGCAGGTCGCATCAGCAGCAGGGACCAGCTGATGCCACTGTTTGTGGCTGGTATCTTCTCTGCAGCGCTGAGTACGGTGTCTGCCTGCCTCAACACAGCTGATGTTTGCAGTGCAGGTCGCATCAGCAGCAGGGACCAACTGATGCCACTGTTTGTGGTGGAGACCATGGGGGTCATCACTGGACTGTCTGGACTGTTTGTGGCTGGTATCTTCTCTGCAGCGCTGAGTACGGTGTCTGCCTGTCCCAACACAGCTGATGTTTGCAGTGCAGGTCGCATCAGCAGCAGGGACCAACTGATGCCACTGTTTGTGGTGGAGACCATGGGCGACATCACTGGACTGTCTGGACTGTTTGTGGCTGGTATCTTCTCTGCAGCGCTGAGTACGGTGTCTGCCTGTCTCAACACAGCTGATGTTTGCAGTGCAGGTCGCATCAGCAGCAGGGACCAGCTGATGCCACTGTTTGTGGTGGAGACCGTGGGGGACATCACTGGACTGTTTGGACTGTTTGTGGCTGGTATCTTCTCTGAGTACGGTGTCTGCCTGTCTCAACACAGCTGATGTTTGCAGTGCAGGTCGCATCAGCAGCAGAGACCAGCTGATGCCACTGTTTGTGGTGGAGACGATGGGGGACATCACTGGACTGTCTGGACTGTTTGTGGCTGGTATCTTCTCTGCAGCGCTGAGTACGGTGTCTGCCTGTCTGAACACAGCTGATGTTTGCAGTGCAGGTCGCATCAGCAGCAGGGACCAGCTGATGCCACTGTTTGTGGTGGAGACCATGGGGGACATCACTGGACTGTCTGGACTGTTTGTGGCTGGTATCTTCTCTGAGTACGGTGTCTGCCTGCCTCAACACAGCACATGTTTGCAGTGCAGGTCGCATCAGCAGCAGGGACCAGCTGATGCCACTGTTTGTGGTGGAGACCATGGGGGACATCACCGGACTGTCTGGACTGTTTGTGGCTGGTATCTTCTCTGAGTACGGTGTCTGCCTGCCTCAACACAGCTGATGTTTGCAGTGCAGGTCGCATCAGCAGCAGGGACCAGCTGATGCCACTGTTTGTGGTGGAGACCATGGGGGACATCACTGGACTGTCTGGACTGTTTGTGGCTGGTATCTTCTCCGCAGCGCTGAGTACGGTGTCTGCCTGTCTCAACACAGCTGATGTTTGCAGTGCAGGTCGCATCAGCAGCAGGGACCAGCTGATGCCACTGTTTGTGGCTGGTATCTTCTCTGCGGCGCTGAGTACAGTGTCTGCATATCTCAACACAGCTGATGTTTGCAGTGCAGGTCGCATCAGCAGCAGGGACCAGCTGATGCCACTGTTTGTGGCTGGTATCTTCTCCGCGGCGCTGAGTACAGTGTCTGCCTGTCTCAACACAGCTGATGTTTGCAGTGCAGGTCGCATCAGCAGCAGGGACCAGGTGATGCCACTGTTTGTGGCTGGTATCTTCTCCGCGGCGCTGAGTACAGTGTCTGCCTGTCTCAACACAGCTGGTGTTTGCAGTGCAGGTCGCATCAGCAGCAGGGACCAGCTGATGCCACTGTTTGTGGCTGGTATCTTCTCCGCGGCGCTGAGTACAGTGTCTGCCTGTCTCAACACAGCTGATGTTTACAGTGGAGGTCGCATCAGCAGCAGGAACCAGCTGATGCCACTGTTTGTGGCTGGTATCTTCTCCGCGGCGCTGAGTACGGTGTTTGCCTGTCTCAACACAGCTGATGTTTGCAGTGCAGGTCGCATCAGCAGCAGGGACCAGCTGATGCCACTGATTGTGGCTGGTATCTTCTCCGCGGCGCTGAGTACGGTGTCTGCCTGTCTCAACACAGCTGATGTTTGCAGTGCAGGTCGCATCAGCAGCAGGGACCAGCTGATGCCACTGTTTGTGGCTGGTATCTTCTCTGCAGTGCTGAGTACAGTGTCTGCCTGTCTCAACACAGCTGATGTTTGCAGTGCAGGTCGCATCAGCAGCAGGGACCAGCTGATGCCACTGTTTGTGGCTGGTATCTTCTCTGCAGTGCTGAGTACAGTGTCTGCCTGTCTCAACACAGCTGATGTTTGCAGTGCAGGTCGCATCAGCAGCAGGGACCAGCTGATGCCACTGTTTGTGGCTGGTATCTTCTCTGCAGCGCTGAGTACGGTGTCTGCCTGCCTCAACACAGCTGATGTTTGCAGTGCAGGTCGCATCAGCAGCAGGGACCAACTGATGCCACTGTTTGTGGTGGAGACCATGGGGGACATCACTGGACTGTCTGGACTGTTTGTGGCTGGTATCTTCTCTGCAGCGCTGAGTACGGTGTCTGCCTATCTCAACACAGCTGATGTTTGCAGTGCAGGTCGCATCAGCAGCAGGGACCAACTGATGCCACTGTTTGTGGTGGAGACCATGGGGGACATCACTGGACTGTCTGGACTGTTTGTGGCTGATATCTTCTCTGCAGCGCTGAGTACGGTGTCTGCCTGTCTCAACACAGCTGATGTTTGCAGTGCAGGTCGCATCAGCAGCAGGGACAAGCTGTTGCCACTGTTTGTGGTGGAGACCATGGGGGACATCACTGGACTGTCTGGACTGTTTGTGGCTGGTATCTTCTCTGAGTACGGTGTCTGCCTGTCTCAACACAGCTGATGTTTGCAGTGCAGGTCGCATCAGCAGCAGGGACCAGCTGATGCCACTGTTTGTGGTGGAGACCATGGGGGACATCACTGGACTGTCTGGACTGTTTGTGGCTGGTATCTTCTCTGCGGCGCTGAGTACGGTGTCTGCCTGTCTCAACACAGCAGATGTTTGCAGTGCAGGTCGCATCAGCAGCAGGGACCAGCTGATGCCACTGTTTGTGGTGGAGACCATGGGGGACATCACTGGACTGTCTGGACTGTTTGTGGCTGGTATCTTCTCTGCAGCGCTGAGTACGGTGTCTGCCTGTCTCAACACATGTGATGTTTGCAGTGCAGGTCGCATCAGCAGCAGGGACCAGCTGATGCCACTGTTTGTGGTGGAGACGATGGGGGACATCACTGGACTCTCTGGACTGTTTGTGGCTGGTATCTTCTCTGCAGCGCTGAGTACGGTGTCTGCCTGTCTCAACACAGCTGATGTTTGCAGTGCAGGTCGCATCAGCAGCAGGGACCAGCTGATGCCACTGTTTGTGGTGGAGACCATGGGGGACATCACTGGACTGTCTGGACTGTTTGTGGCTGGTATCTTCTCTGCGGCGCTGAGTACGGTGTCTGCCTGTCTCAACACAGCAGATGTTTGCAGTGCAGGTCGCATCAACAGCAGGGACCAGCTGATGCCACTGTTTGTGGTGGAGACCATGGGGGACATCACTGGACTGTCTGGACTGTTTGTGGCTGGTATCTTCTCTGAGTACGGTGTCTGCCTGCCTCAACACAGCAGATGTTTGCAGTGCAGGTCGCATCAGCAGCAGGGACCAGCTGATGCCACTGTTTGTGGTGGAGACCATGGGGGACATCACCGGACTGTCTGGACTGTTTGTGGCTGGTATCTTCTCTGAGTACGGTGTCTGCCTGCCTCAACACAGCTGATGTTTGCAGTGCAGGTCGCATCAGCAGCAGGGACCAGCTGATGCCACTGTTTGTGGTGGAGACCATGGGGGACATCACTGGAATGTCTGGACTGTTTGTGGCTGGTATCTTCTCCGCGGCGCTGAGTACAGTGTCTGCATATCTCAACACAGCTGATGTTTGCAGTGCAGGTCGCATCAGCAGCAGGGACCAGCTGATGCCACTGTTTGTGGTGGAGACCGTGGGGGACATCACTGGACTGTTTGGACTGTTTGTGGCTGTTATCTTCTCTGAGTACGGTGTCTGCCTGTCTCAACACAGCTGATGTTTGCAGTGCAGGTCGCATCAGCAGCAGAGACCAGCTGATGCCACTGTTTGTGGCTGGTATCTTCTCCGCGGCGCTGAGTACGGTGTCTGCCTGTCTCAACACAGCTGATGTTTGCAGTGCAGGTCGCATCAGCAGCAGGGACCAGCTGATGCCACTGTTTGTGGTGGAGACCATGGGGGACATCACTGGACTGTCTGGACTGTTTGTGGCTGGTATCTTCTCTGAGTACGGTGTCTGCCTGCCTCAACACAGCAGATGTTTGCAGTGTAGGTCGCATCAGCAGCAGGGACCAGCTGATGCCACTGTTTGTGGTGGAGACCATGGGGGACATCATTGGACTGTCTGGACTGTTTGTGGCTGGTATCTTCTCTGAGTACGGTGTCTGCCTGCCTCAACACAGCAGATGTTTGCAGTGCAGGTCGCATCAGCAGCAGGGACCAGCTGATGCCACTGTTTGTGGTGGAGACCATGGGGGACATCACCGGACTGTCTGGACTGTTTGTGGCTGATATCTTCTCTGAGTACGGTGTCTGCCTGCCTCAACACAGCTGATGTTTGCAGTGCAGGTTGCATCAGCAGCAGGGACCAGCTGATGCCACTGTTTGTGGCTGGTATCTTCTCCGCGGCGCTGAGTACAGTGTCTGCCTGTCTCAACACAGCTGATGTTTGCAGTGCAGGCCGCATCAGCAGCAGGGACCAGCTGATGCCACTGTTTGTGGTGGAGACCATGGGGGACATCACTGGACTGTCTGGACTGTTTGTGGCTGGTATCTTCTCTGCGGCGCTGAGTACGGTGTCTGCCTGTCTCAACACAGCAGATGTTTGCAGTGCAGGTCGCATCAGCAGCAGGGACCAGCTGATGCCACTGTTTGTGGTGGAGACCATGGGGGACATCACTGGACTGTCTGGACTGTTTGTGGCTGGTATCTTCTCTGCAGCGCTGAGTACGGTGTCTGCCTGTCTCAACACAGCTGATGTTTGCAGTGCAGGTCGCATCAGCAGCAGGGACCAGCTGATGCCACTGTTTGTGGTGGAGACCATGGGGGACATCACTGGACTGTCTGGACTGTTTGTGGCTGGTATCTTCTCTGAGTACGGTGTCTGCCTGCCTCAACACAGCAGATGTTTGCAGTGCAGGTCGCATCAGCAGCAGGGACCAGCTGATGCCACTGTTTGTGGTGGAGACCATGGGGGACATCACCGGACTGTCTGGACTGTTTGTGGCTGGTATCTTCTCTGAGTACGGTGTCTGCCTGCCTCAACACAGCTGATGTTTGCAGTGCAGGTCGCATCAGCAGCAGGGACCAGCTGATGCCACTGTTTGTGGTGGAGACCATGGGGGACATCACTGGACTGTCTGGACTGTTTGTGGCTGGTATCTTCTCCGCAGCGCTGAGTACGGTGTCTGCCTGTCTCAACACAGCTGATGTTTGCAGTGCAGGTCGCATCAGCAGCAGGGACCAGCTGATGCCACTGTTTGTGGCTGGTATCTTCTCCGCGGCGCTAAGTACAGTGTCTGCATATCTCAACACAGCTGATGTTTGCAGTGCAGGTCGCATCAGCAGCAGGGACCAGCTGATGCCACTGTTTGTGGCTGGTATCTTCTCCGCGGCGCTGAGTACGGTGTCTGCCTGTCTCAACACAGCTGATGTTTGCAGTGCAGGTCGCATCAGCAGCAGGGACCAGCTGATGCCACTGTTTGTGGTGGAGACCATGGGGGACATCACTGGACTGTCTGGACTGTTTGTGGCTGGTATCTTCTCTGAGTACGGTGTCTGCCTGCCTCAACACAGCAGATGTGTGCAGTGCAGGTCGCATCAGCAGCAGGGACCAGCTGATGCCACTGTTTGTGGTGGAGACCATGGGGGACATCATTGGACTGTCTGGACTGTTTGTGGCTGGTATCTTCTCTGAGTACGGTGTCTGCCTGCCTCAACACAGCAGATGTTTGCAGTGCAGGTCGCATCAGCAGCAGGGACCAGCTGATGCCACTGTTTGTGGTGGAGACCATGGGGGACATCACCGGACTGTCTGGACTGTTTGTGGCTGGTATCTTCTCTGAGTACGGTGTCTGCCTGCCTCAACACAGCTGATGTTTGCAGTGCAGGTTGCATCAGCAGCAGGGACCAGCTGATGCCACTGTTTGTGGCTGGTATCTTCTCCGCGGCGCTGAGTACAGTGTCTGCCTGTCTCAACACAGCTGATGTTTGCAGTGCAGGTCGCATCAGCAGCAGGGACCAGCTGATGCCACTGTTTGTGGTGGAGACCATGGGGGACATCACTGGACTGTCTGGACTGTTTGTGGCTGGTATCTTCTCCGCAGCGCTGAGTACGGTGTCTGCTTGTCTCAACACAGCTGATGTTTGCAGTGCAGGTCGCATCAGCAGCAGGGACCAGCTGATGCCACTGTTTGTGGCTGGTATCTTCTCCGCGGCGCTGAGTACAGTGTCAGCATATCTCAACACAGCTGATGTTTGCAGTGCAGGTCGCATCAGCAGCAGGGACCAGCTGATGCCACTGTTTGTGGCTGGTATCTTCTCCGCGGCGCTGAGTATGGTGTCTGCCTGTCTCAACACAGCTGATGTTTGCAGTGCAGGTCGCATCAGCAGCAGGGACCAGCTGATGCCACTGTTTGTGGTGGAGACCGTGGGGGACATCACCGGACTGTCTGGACTGTTTGTGTCTGGTATCTTCTCCGCAGCGCTGAGTACGTTGTCTGCCTGTCTCAACACAGCTGATGTTTGCAGTGCAGGTCGCATCAGCAGCAGGGACCAGCTGATGCCACTGTTTGTGGTGGAGACCATGGGGGACATCACTGGACTGTTTGTGGCTGGTATCTTCTCCGCGGCGCTGAGTACGGTGTCTGCCTGTTTCAACACAGCTGATGTTTGCAGTGCAGGTCGCATCAGCAGCAGGGACCAGCTGATGCCACTGTTTGTGGCTGGTATCTTCTCCGCAGCGCTGAGTACGGTGTCTGCCTGTCTCAACACAGCTGATGTTTGCAGTGCAGGTCGCATCAGCAACAGGGACCAGCTGATGCCACTGTTTGTGGCTGGTATCTTCTCTGCAGCGCTGAGTACGGTGTCTGCCTGTCTCAACACAGCTGATGTTTGCAGTGCAGGTCGCATCAGCAGCAGGGACCAGCTGATGCCACTGTTTGTGGTGGAGACCATGGGGGACATCACTGGACTGTCTGGACTGTTTGTGGCTGGTATCTTCTCTGCAGCGCTGAGTACGGTGTCTGCCTGTCTCAACACAGCTGATGTTTGCAGTGCAGGTCGCATCAGCAGCAGGGACCAGCTGATGCCACTGTTTGTGGCTGGTATCTTCTCTGCAGCGCTGAGTACGGTGTCTGCCTGTCTCAACACAGCTGATGTTTGCAGTGCAGGTCGCATCAGCAGCAGGGACCAGCTGATGCCACTGTTTGTGGTGGAGACCATGGGGGACATCACTGGACTGTCTGGACTGTTTGTGGCTGGTATCTTCTCCGCGGCGCTGAGTACGGTGTCTGCCTGTCTCAACACAGCTGATGTTTGCAGTGCAGGTCGCATCAGCAGCAGGGACCAGCTGATGCCACTGTTTGTGGCTGGTACCTTCTCTGCGGCGCTGAGTACAGTGTCTGCCTGCCTCAACACAGCTGATGTTTGCAGTGCAGGTCGCATCAGCAGCAGGGACCAGCTGATGCCACTGTTTGTGGCTGGTATCTTCTCTGCGGCGCTGAGTACAGTGTCTGCCTGCCTCAACACAGCTGATGTTTGCAGTGCAGGTCGCATCAGGAGCAGGGATCAGCTGATGCCAATGTTTGTGGTGGAGACCATGAGGGACATCACTGGACTGTCTGGGCTGTTTGTGGCTGGTATCTTCTCTGCAGCGCTGAGTACGGTGTCTGCCTGTCTCAACACAGCTGATGTTTGCAGTGCAGGTCGCATCAGCAGCAGGGACCAGCTGATGCCACTGTTTGTGGTGGAGACCATGGGGGACATCACTGGACTGTCTGGACTGTTTGTGGCTGGTATCTTCTCTGCAGCGCTGAGTACGGTGTCTGCCTGTCTTAACACAGCTGATGTTTGCAGTGCAGGTCGCATCAGCAGCAGGGACCAGCTGATGCCACTGTTTGTGGCTGGTATCTTCTCTGCAGCACTGAGTACGGTGTCTGCCTGTCTCAACACAGCAGATGTTTGCAGTGCAGGTCGCATCAGCAGCAGGGACCAGCTGATGCCACTGTTTGTGGTGGAGACCATGGGGGACATCACCAAACTGTCTGGACTGTTTGTGGCTGGTATCTTCTCTGAGTACGGTGTCTGCCTGCCTCAACACAGCTGATGTTTGCAGTGCAGGTCGCATCAGCAGCAGGGACCAGCCGATGCCACTGTTTGTGGTGGAGACCATGGGGGACATCACTGGACTGTCTGGACTGTTTGTGGCTGGTATCTTCTCTGCAGCGCTGAGTACGGTGTCTGCCTGTCTCAACACAGCTGATGTTTGCAGTGCAGGTCGCATCAGCAGCAGGGACCAGCTGATGCCACTGTTTGTGGTGGAGACCATGGGGGACATCACTGGACTGTCTGGACTGTTTGTGGCTGGTATCTTCTCTGAGTACGGTGTCTGCCTGCCTCAACACAGCTGATGTTTGCAGTGCAGGTCGCATCAGCAGCAGGGACCAGCTGATGCCACTGTTTGTGGTGGAGACCATGGGGGACATCACCAAACTGTCTGGACTGTTTGTGGCTGGTATCTTCTCTGAGTACGGTGTCTGCCTGCCTCAACACAGCTGATGTTTGCAGTGCAGGTCGCATCAGCAGCAGGGACCAGCTGATGCCACTATTTGTGGTGGAGACCATGGGGGACATCACTGGACTGTCTGGACTGTTTGTGGCTGGTATCTTCTCCGCAGCGCTGAGTACGGTGTCTGCCTGTCTCAACACAGCTGATGTTTGCAGTGCAGGTCGCATCAGCAGCAGGGACCAGCTGATGCCACTGTTTGTGGCTGGTATCTTCTTCGCGGCGCTGAGTACAGTGTCTGCATATCTCAACACAGCTGATGTTTGCAGTGCAGGTCGCATCAGCAGCAGGGACCAGCTGATGCCACTGTTTGTGGCTGGTATCTTCTCCGTGGCGCTGAGTACGGTGTCTGCCTGTCTCAACACAGCTGATGTTTGCAGTGCAGGTCGCATCAGCAGCAGGGACCACCTGATGCCACTGTTTGTGGTGGAGACCATGGGGGACATCACTGGACTGTCTGGACTGTTTGTGGCTGGTATCTTCTCTGAGTACGGTGTCTGCCTGCCTCAACACAGCAGATGTTTGCAGTGCAGGTCGCATCAGCAGCAGGGACCAGCTGATGCCACTGTTTGTGGTGGAGACCATGGGGGACATCATTGGACTGTCTGGACTGTTTGTGGCTGGTATCTTCTCTGAGTACGGTGTCTGCCTGCCTCAACACAGCAGATGTTTGCAGTGCAGGTCGCATCAGCAGCAGGGACCAGCTGATGCCACTGTTTGTGGTGGAGACCATGGGGGACATCACCGGACTGTCTGGACTGTTTGTGGCTGGTATCTTCTCTGAGTACGGTGTCTGCCTGCCTCAACACAGCTGATGTTTGCAGTGCAGGTTGCATCAGCAGCAGGGACCAGCTGATGCCACTGTTTGTGGCTGGTATCTTCTCCGCGGCGCTGAGTACAGTGTCTGCCTGTCTCAACACAGCTGATGTTTGCAGTGTAGGTCGCATCAGCAGCAGGGACCAGCTGATGCCACTGTTTGTGGTGGAGACCATGGGGGACATCACTGGACTGTCTGGACTGTTTGTGGCTGGTATCTTCTCCGCGGCGCTGAGTACGGTGTCCGCCAGTCTCAACACAGCTGATGTTTGCAGTGCAGGTCGCATCAGCAGCAGGGACCAGCTGATGCCACTGTTTGTGGCTGGTATCTTCTCTGCGGCGCTGAGTACAGTGTCTGCCTGTCTCAACACAGCTGATGTTTGCAGTGCAGGTCGCATCAGCAGCAGGGACCAGCTGATGCCACTGTTTGTGGTGGAGACCATGGGGGACATCACTGGACTGTCTGGACTGTTTGTGGCTGGTATCTTCTCCGCAGCGCTGAGTACGGTGTCTGCCTGTCTCAACACAGCTGATGTTTGCAGTGCAGGTCGCATCAGCAGCAGGGACCAGCTGATGCCACTGTTTGTGGCTGGTATCTTCTCCGCGGCGCTGAGTACAGTGTCAGCATATCTCAACACAGCTGATGTTTGCAGTGCAGGTCGCATCAGCAGCAGGGACCAGCTGATGCCACTGTTTGTGGCTGGTATCTTCTCCGCGGCGCTGAGTACAGTGTCAGCATATCTCAACACAGCTGATGTTTGCAGTGCAGGTCGCATCAGCAGCAGGGACCAGCTGATGCCACTGTTTGTGGTGGAGACCATGGGGGACATCACTGGACTGTCTGGACTGTTTGTGGCTGGTATCTTCTCCGCAGCGCTGAGTACGTTGTCTGCCTGTCTCAACACAGCTGATGTTTGCAGTGCAGGTCGCATCAGCAGCAGGGACCAGCTGATGCCACTGTTTGTGGTGGAGACCATGGGGGACATCACTGGACTGTTTGTGGCTGGTATCTTCTCCGCGGCGCTGAGTACGGTGTCTGCCTGTTTCAACACAGCTGATGTTTGCAGTGCAGGTCGCATCAGCAGCAGGGACCAGCTGATGCCACTGTTTGTGGCTGGTATCTTCTCCGCAGCGCTGAGTACGGTGTCTGCCTGTCTCAATACAGCTGATGTTTGCAGTGCAGGTCGCATCAGCAGCAGGGACCAGCTGATGCCACTGTTTGTGGCTGGTATCTTCTCTGCAGCGCTGAGTACGGTGTCTGCCTGTCTCAACACAGCTGATGTTTGCAGTGCAGGTCGCATCAGCAGCAGGGACCAGCTGATGCCACTGTTTGTGGTGGAGACCATGGGGGACATCACTGGACTGTCTGGACTGTTTGTGGCTGGTATCTTCTCTGCAGCGCTGAGTACGGTGTCTGCCTGTCTCAACACAGCTGATGTTTGCAGTGCAGGTCGCATCAGCAGCAGGGACCAGCTGATGCCACTGTTTGTGGTGGAGACTATGGGGGACATCACTGGACTGTCTGGACTGTTTTTTGCTGGTATCTTCTCCGCAGCACTGAGTACGGTGTCTGCCTGCCTCAACACAGCTGATGTTTGCAGTGCAGGTCGCATCAGCACCAGGGACCAGCTGATGCCACTGTTTGTGGTGGAGACCATGGGGGACATCACTGGACTGTCTGGACTGTTTGTGGCTGGTATCTTCTCCGCGGCGCTGAGTACGGTGTCTGCCTGTCTCAACACAGCTGATGTTTGCAGTGCAGATCGCATCAGCAGCAGGGACCAGCTGATGCCACTGTTTGTGGCTGGTATCTTCTCTGCGGCGCTGAGTACAGTGTCTGCCTGCCTCAACACAGCTGATGTTTGCAGTGCAGGTCGCATCAGCAGCAGGGACCAGCTGATGCCACTGTTTGTGGCTGGTATCTTCTCTGCGGCGCTGAGTACAGTGTCTGCCTGCCTCAACACAGCTGATGTTTGCAGTGCAGGTCGCATCAGGAGCAGGGATCAGCTGATGCCACTGTTTGTGGTGGAGACCATGAGGGACATCACTGGACTGTCTGGACTGTTTGTGGCTGGTATCTTCTCTGAGTACGGTGTCTGCCTGCCTCAACACAGCAGATGTTTGCAGTGCAGGTCGCATCAGCAGCAGGGACCAGCTGATGCCACTGTTTGTGGTGGAGACCATGGGGGACATCACCGGACTGTCTGGACTGTTTGTGGCTGGTATCTTCTCTGAGTACGGTGTCTGCCTGCCTCAACACAGCTGATGTTTGCAGTGCAGGTCGCATCAGCAGCAGGGACCAGCTAATGCCACTGTTTGTGGTGGAGACCATGGGGGACATCACTGGACTGTCTGGACTGTTTGTGGCTGGTATCTTCTCTGCAGCGCTGAGTACGGTGTCTGCCTGTCTCAACACAGCTGATGTTTGCAGTGCAGGTCGCATCAGCAACAGGGACCAGCTGATGCCACTGTTTGTGGCTGGTATCTTCTCCGCAGCACTGAGTACGGTGTCCTGCCTGCCTCAACACAGCTGATGTTTGCAGTGCAGGTCGCATCAGCAGCAGGGACCAGCTGATGCCACTGTTTGTGGTGGAGACCATGGGGGACATCACCGGACTGTCTGGACTGTTTGTGGCTGGTATCTTCTCTGAGTACGGTGTCTGCCTGCCTCAACACAGCTGTTGTTTGCAGTGCAGGTCGCATCAGCAGCAGGGACCAGCTGATGCCACTGTTTGTGGTGGAGACCATGGGGGACATCACTGGACTGTCTGGACTGTTTGTGGCTGGTATCTTCTCCGCAGCGCTGAGTACGGTGTCTGCCTGTCTCAACACAGCTGATGTTTGCAGTGCAGGTCGCATCAGCAGCAGGGACCAGCTGATGCCACTGTTTGTGGCTGGTATCTTCTCCGCGGCACTGAGTACAGTGTCTGCATATCTCAACACAGCTGATGTTTGCAGTGCAGGTCGCATCAGCAGCAGGGACCAGCTGATGCCACTGTTTGTGGCTGGTATCTTCTCCGCAGCGCTGAGTACGGTGTCTGCCTGTCTCAACACAGCTGATGTTTGCAGTGCAGGTCGCATCAGCAGCAGGGACCAGCTGATGCCACTGTTTGTGGTGGAGACCATAGGGGACATCACTGGACTGTCTGGACTGTTTGTGGCTGGTATCTTCTCTGAGTACGGTGTCTGCCTGCCTCAACACAGCAGATGTTTGCAGTGCAGGTCGCATCAGCAGCAGGGACCAGCTGATGCCACTGTTTGTGGTGGAGACCATGGGGGACATCATTGGACTGTCTGGACTGTTTGTGGCTGGTATCTTCTCTGAGTACGGTGTCTGCCTGCCTCAACACAGCAGATGTTTGCAGTGCAGGTCGCATCAGCAGCAGGGACCAGCTGATGCCACTGTTTGTGGTGGAGACCATGGGGGACATCACCGGACTGTCTGGACTGTTTGTGGCTGGTATCTTCTCTGAGTACGGTGTCTGCCTGCCTCAACACAGCTGATGTTTGCAGTGCAGGTCGCATCAGCAGCAGGGACCAGCTGATGCCACTGTTTGTGGTGGAGACCATGGGGGACATCACTGGACTGTCTGGATTGTTTGTGGCTGGTATCTTCTCCGCAGCGCTGAGTACGGTGTCTGCCTGTCTCAACACATCTGATGTTTGCAGTGCAGGTCGCATCAGCAGCAGGGACCAGCTGATGCCACTGTTTGTGGCTGGTATCTTCTCCGCGGCGCTGAGTACAGTGTCAGCATATCTCAACACAGCTGATGTTTGCAGTGCAGGTCGCATCAGCAGCAGGGACCAGCTGATGCCACTGTTTGTGGCTGGTATCTTCTCCGCGGCGCTGAGTATGGTGTCTGCCTGTCTCAACACAGCTGATGTTTGCAGTGCAGGTCGCATCAGCAGCAGGGACCAGCTGATGCCACTGTTTGTGGTGGAGACCATGGGGGACATCACTGGACTGTCTGGACTGTTTGTGGCTGGTATCTTCTCCGCAGCGCTGAGTACGTTGTCTGCCTGTCTCAACACAGCTGATGTTTGCAGTGCAGGTCGCATCAGCAGCAGGGACCAGCTGATGCCACTGTTTGTGGTGGAGACCATGGGGGACATCACTGGACTGTTTGTGGCTGGTATCTTCTCCGCGGCGCTGAGTACGGTGTCTGCCTGTTTCAACACAGCTGATGTTTGCAGTGCAGGTCGCATCAGCAGCAGGGACCAGCTTATGCCACTGTTTGTGGCTGGTATCTTCTCTGCAGCGCTGAGTACGGTGTCTGCCTGTCTCAACACAGCTGATGTTTGCAGTGCAGGTCGCATCAGCAGCAGGGACCAGCTGATGCCACTGTTTGTGGCTGGTATCTTCTCTGCAGCGCTGAGTACGGTGTCTGCCTGTCTCAACACAGCTGATGTTTGCAGTGCAGGTCGCATCAGCAGCAGGGACCAGCTGATGCCACTGTTTGTGGTGGAGACCATGGGGTCATCACTGGACTGTCAGGACTGTTTGTGGCTGGTATCTTCTCCGCAGCACTGAGTACGGTGTCTGCCTGCCTCAACACAGCTGATGTTTGCAGTGCAGGTCGCATCAGCACCAGGGACCAGCTGATGCCACTGTTTGTGGTGGAGACCATGGGGGACATCACTGGACTGTCTGGACTGTTTGTGGCTGGTATCTTCTCCGCGGCGCTGAGTACGGTGTCTGCCTGTCTCAACACAGCTGATGTTTGCAGTGCAGGTCGCATCAGCAGCAGGGACCAGCTGATGCCACTGTTTGTGGCTGGTATCTCCTCTGCGGCGCTGAGTACAGTGTCTGCCTGCCTCAACACAGCTGATGTTTGCAGTGCAGGTCGCATCAGCAGCAGGGACCAGCTGATGCCACTGTTTGTGGCTGGTATCTTCTCTGCGGCGCTGAGTACAGTGTCTGCCTGCCTCAACACAGCTGATGTTTGCAGTGCAGGTCGCATCAGCAGCAGGGATCAGCTGATGCCACTGTTTGTGGTGGAGACCATGAGGGACATCACTGGACTGTCTGGACTGTTTGTGGCTGGTATCTTCTCTGCAGCGCTGAGTACGGTGTCTGCCTGTCTCAACACAGCTGATGTTTGCAGTGCAAGTCGCATCAGCAGCAGGGACCAGCTGATGCCACTGTTTGTGGTGGAGACCATGGGGGACATCACTGGACTGTCTGGACTGTTTGTGGCTGGTATCTTCTCTGCAGCGCTGAGTACGGTGTCTGCCTGTCTCAACACAGCTGATGTTTGCAGTGCAGGTCGCATCAGCAGCAGGGACCAGCTGATGCCACTGTTTGTGGCTGGTATCTTCTCCGCAGCACTGAGTACGGTGTCTGCCTACCTCAACACAGCTGATGTTTGCAGTGCAGGTCGCATCAGCAGCAGGGACCAGCTGATGCCACTGTTTGTGGTGGAGACCATGGGGGACATCACTGGACTGTCTGGACTGTTTGTGGCTGGTATCTTCTCTGCAGCGCTGAGTACGGTGTCTGCCTGTCTCAACACAGCTGATGTTTGCAGTGCAGGTCTCTCAGCAGCAGGGACCAGCTGATGCCACTGTTTGTGGTGGAGACCATGGGGGACATCACTGGACTGTCTGGACTGTTTGTGACTGGTATCTTCTCTGCAGCGCTGAGTACGGTGTCCTGCCTGTCTCAACACAGCTGATGTTTGCAGTGCAGGTCGCATCAGCAGCAGGGACCAGCTGATGCCACTGTTTGTGGCTGGTATCTTCTCTGCAGCGCTGAGTACGGTGTCTGCCTGTCTCAACACAGCTGATGTTTGCAGTGCAGGTCGCATCAGCAGCAGGGACCAGCTGATGCCACTGTTTGTGGCTGGTATCTTCTCTGCAGCGCTGAGTACGGTGTCTGCCTGTCTCAACACAGCTGATGTTTGCAGTGCAGGTCGCATCAGCAGCAGGGACCAGCTGATGCCACTGTTTGTGGTGGAGACCATGGGGGACATCACCGGACTGTCTGGACTGTTTGTGGCTGGTATCTTCTCTGCGGCACTGAGTACGGTGTCTGCCTGTCTCAACTCACTGGCAGCTGTTACTCTTGAGGATTACATCAAGGTTGGTTTTGTAACAATCTCCATATAAGCAATCTGGAAATAATCTGCAGGTGGTTTGTTTCTTCAGCATTTTTAAGCCTGTGGACTTATCATTATATTGATGAACTAAAATAATTGTTTGCATTTGTTTTTACCATTTTTAATTTTTTTAACCCACCTAAAGCAATAGCAGATAAAAATGTCTTTGGATGACAAAGCTCAATGCTCACAGACACAATGGAGACTTCAGCCTTTGTTGACTTTGGTGAATGCGAAGTTTCTGCTCTCAATTGCTTTTGGAACAAGGAAAAGAGTCTTTTAGTGATGAAACTACGTTAGCAATATACTACCAATCAAACAAAATACTGCAACCATTCCCAAAGGACAATGGTGCGGCGCAGAATGACTGGGATTGCTGCAGAAAGCTCGGCCAAGGCAAACCCATCGACTGCTGTAAGAGCTTTTCCCCGTGGCAGAATGATCGCTCGCAACAGAAAGAACATCTGCATTTAAAAGATCAATCACGTCAGTAAAGTGGGTTGTGGGAGAAAGATTAAAAATTAGTTTTTATTTTGGACAGGGCCATCTAGTATCGGCTATCGGGCCGTGTAAATGTACCACAATAGCAATCAGTGAGGTAGGTGCGTGTCAAGGTGTCATCTGTGATCTCAAGTGATTGAATGAAGTTCAACTATCTATGTGTATAAATAAATATACCTTTTTTGTTATACTATTCTGTTTGATCAGTTATACAGCATTGCTCAAGGACACATTAAATTGAATCTCCTCTCTCGTGTTGCAGCCGCTGTACCTGCTCTGGTCTGGCCGTGAGGTGCCGGCCGCTTACAGCGCACAACTGTCCAAGCTCCTCGCCCTTACCTACGGCCTGGTTTGCATCTCTGTTGCGTTCCTGTCCCGTCTGCTCGGAGGAGTGCTGCAAGCCTCTCTCTCCATTTTTGGAATGGTCGGGGGACCGCTGCTTGCCATATTCACTCTGGGAATGTTCTGTCCTTGCTCAAACGAACCGGTAAGTAGTCTTGGGTCAAGTAATCATTGGTGTCAAGTCTTACTACAGTAGGCTTTCTCGTTAGGCTTATTCCATACAGAACCTTTTACAAAACAACAAAATGTCTGGACTACTGTTTTATTACCCTCCTGCATATAAGTGGAAACATTAGATAATTTTTTTATAACTGCATTTTTTCACTGGCATTTATACTGTTTCTTTAACCCTTGGTAACTTGCGCATGATCTAAATAATTGTTGGTAAACTAAATTTACACGATTGGCGGCAAGCCTGACTGTCAGGCTGGTTTAGCGCTCTCTCAATTCCTCCTTCGCTACCTGCAGACGCACTTTCATGGACATTTCTGCCTCATCCTTTTTTTAGCCTTCCAAGAAGCAACATCATACCCCTGTAGTGCTTTTAACAACGCACTAAATTAAACATTCCACGTTAAACTATCTGTATTAATATTTTTTTCTACTTTCTCAGTACTCTTTACATTTATGATCACTTGTTACTATCACACATTATGATTTTTTTTGTTTATTTTTAACATGGACTAAATGGACTAATGGGACTAATGAATTTAAAATGGACTAATGAGGAGGTGAATGACCAAATTGTTACCTACAAGTTAGGGGTGATAGTTATAGTGCGAATCATTGAATTCTGGAACATGACTTAACAAGAGTTGATTTGACCTCATCAAAACTTAAAATTACTTTCATTGCCACTTTTTTTTAATATCATATTTTAAAACACTTTGTCACATTTTGTCTGAAACTAAAAACTCGTGTCGCAGGGCGCGGTGGCGGGGCTGCTGTCGGGGGTCTAAAACTAAAAACTAGAGGTCTGCGGGTAGTGATTTTTCAAGTCGGGTCGGTTTCGGGTCGGGTAGTAGGATTAACATCAATTTTCAGGTTGGGTCGGGTTTGAACATTATAAGTTAAAGAAAAATTCGGGTCGGGTTCGGGTTCGGGTGTGTGAGTTAAAAAAATCTCGGGTCGGGTTCGGGTAGCCTATGTATGTTAAAAATACTCAAGTCGGGCTCGGGTGTTGTAAGTTGAATAACACTTCGGGTCGGCTTCGCTATTATTCAGGGTGTCTACTGCCAAAGAGGTATAAAAATCAGTGATTTTTTGGTGACTTTTGGGGGTGAAAATTGTAAAAAATCAGTGACTTTTACCGTCTCTAAGATAGCAATTGTCGGGGGAAAATTGTAAGAGTCGCAAAACTTTTGCTCGCAATCACATTATTTTCACAATTAATACTAAAAATGTGTGACTTTTCTTGCATTTTAAAGAACAATCAGTGACTTTTTGGTGACCATTAACTAAAATCAGTGACTTTCGGTGACTTTTGGTGACTTCAGTGACCAGTAGACAGCCTGTTATTTGTAAAAGAAATGTCTAGGCCTAAGTTATTTCATTTTAAAATAATTGTTGATGTGCCTACTAAGCTTAGTATAGTATTAGTAAATACAAGGCAAAAACTTTCCACCTACTAAGTTAGGCCTTGGCCTAACAAAAGTTAAAAAAACTATAATGTTTTATTTTATTCTAGTATAAAAAGTTAAAAAATTCTCCTGAGCAAATAACCTATCAAGCTAAGGGTTCCTTTAGTCCTAAGTTACTTTACCCAATGTTAACTTTTTCAACAAACATGACAAATATACAAACTATATTGTACACTGTTGAAACTAAACAAAAACCACTTTTATGTCAAAATACCCTAGATGCGAATTTTCATACCGTAGCCTATTTTTCTGTAGGCCTAATACACAGTTAACTTATTTTATTATGGAAAGATTATGTGATTATACTCAAACTTGGCCTTTCAATCAATATTGCCATATTCTATTTTCAAAACAGACTTAAAATAATTGCATTTCATTTCTGTTGGATTACTTTCGGCAAATTTGTTTCTTTGCTTGAGTGATTCCAAATAGCAGATGAATGCCCATCCACGACATTTTACACTTCCCAAATCTTTGGTTTCACTAGTAGGACTGTTAGTAGATACACTGACATTAGCATTCGCTCAATTCCGTGGCTTTTTAATATTTATTATTATATCAGGAAAAATCCAACATCACTTAAGTAACAAATGTGAATTGAATAAACAAGAACGAGAGGAATACCATCTATCAAATCATCAATGCAGACGACGATTCGCGCCATACCATATGACAAACATGGAGTACTGTAACTATAAAACTACATAGAGAATGAAGTAATCTCTCTATGAAGTATCCAACCATTGACTATGGTTATCCAACTGTTACATCATCCAAGAAATTGTTTTCATTGGTTATCAAGAAATCTTTAATGTTTTGACAATTTACAAGATGGAATGAGAAATAAATCTGCAATAAAACCAATTATACTGAATAGTCATATATTGATTATATTTCGTAAAAATATATACACTGATGAATTTTGTATTGTAAAAATAATGCAAACACTAATCTGTAGAGATTATTTACTTTTGAAAACATTTTGCTCTTGCTATTTATCGGTTATCGTGTAAATAGTACCAATGCCACTGCTACTTTGATTTCGGTTTGTACAGTTGGTGACGGTATTGACTACGCCACAGTCTATCTTTCTGGCCTAAGAGTGTGAGTCAGTCACGACACTGAGCAGTTCCTTTAGGTTAGAGTGAGAAATGTATGCTAGCGCTACTGGTGTCTAGGCTTGCAACAAATGATTTAATGCTGTTTTAACTATTTTTGGGCATAAAATAGTACTGTACTACAGAATACAAATGTTCCTACGTCAAATACAATCTTTCATGATCAAAATGTTATTTGTTTTAAATGGAACATGAAATTTGGCGCACCAAATTATCAACAAAAACAAAATTGCTTACGTTTCTAGGCACCAGAGACCGCTTGCTTCTTTCAGAAGCCACATTTTCATGTGTGAGTGTCGCGACTAGTAAGCTGAGGTATTTCCAGTTGATCCACATCCACCTCAGTAATGACTGACAGTTATGACCACTAGTCTAAAATAGTGTGTGGAACGATGCCCATTCCGTGAACGTTGTAATTCACAAATCTTGGCTGTAAAATAGTTTTTAAAAACCCGGGTTTGTTTTTAATGTCCTGTCGGGTACCTACAACCCGATTTAATTCGGGCATTAGGTACCCGCCCGACCCGGCTTAAAATAAAAGCCCGCCCGAATAAAGCCCGTGACGTGTCAAACCCGCCCGACCACTCGGGTTCACGCTAATACCCAGAGATACCCGAATTTTCGGGTACCCACAGACCTCTACTAAAAACTTGTGTCGCAGGGCGCGGTGGCAGGGCTGCTGTCGGGGGTCTAAAACTAAAAACTTGTGTCGCAGGGCGCAGTGGTGGGGCTGCTGTCGGGGGTCTAAAACTAAAAACTTGTGTTGCAGGACGCAGTGGCGGGGCTGCTGTCGGGGGTCTAAAACTAAAGACTTGTGTCGCAGGGCGCAGTGGCGGGGCTGCTTTCGGGGGTCTAAAACTAAAAACTCGTGTCGCAGGGCACAGTGGTGGGGCTGCTGTCGGGGGTCTAAAACTAAAAACTTGTGTCGCAGGGCGCAGTGGCGGGGCTGCTGTCGGGGGTCTAAAACTAAAGACTTGTGTCGCAAGGCGCAGTGGCGGGGCTGCTGTCGGGGGTCTAAAACTAAAAACTTGTGTCGCAGGACGCAGTGGCGGGGCTGCTGTCGGGGGTCTAAAACTAAAGACTTGTGTCGCAGGGCGCAGTGGTGGGGCTGCTGTCGGGGGTCTAAAACTAAAGACTTGTGTCGCAAGGCGCAGTGGCGGGGCTGCTGTCAGGGGTCTAAAACTAAAAACTTGTGTCGCAGGGCGCGGTGGCGGGGCTGCTGTCGGGGGTTTAAAACTAAAAACTTGTGTCGCAGGGTGCAGTGGCGGGGCTGCTGTCGGGGGCCTAAAACTAAAGTCTTGTGTCGCAGGGCGCAGTGGCGGGGCTGCTGTCGGGGTTCTAAAACTAAAGACTTGTGTCGCAGGGCCCAGTGGCGGGGCTGCTGTCGGGGGTCTAGAACTAAAGACTTGTGTCGCAGGGTGCAGTGGCGGGGCTGCTGTCGGGGGTCTAAAACTAAAGACTTGTGTTGCAGGGCGCAGTGGCGGGGCTGCTGTCGGGGGTCTAAAACTAAAGACTTGTGTTGCAGGGCGCAGTGGCGGGGCTGCTGTCGGGGGTCTAAAACTAAAAACTTGTGTCGCAGGGCGCAGTGGCGGGGCTGCTGTCGGGGGTCTAAAACTAAAGACTTGTGTCGCAGGGCGCAGTGGCGGGGCTGCTGTCGGGGGTCTAAAACTAAAAACTTGTGTCGCAGGGCGCAGTGGCGGGGCTGCTGTCGGGGCTGGTGTTTGCTCTACTCATCGGGTTCGGGGGCCCTAAGCCCCCGCTGCATACACTTCCCCTCAGCACCGACGGATGCTCCACCAATCTGACGATCTACATTGAGCCACTCACGTCACCAATCTCTCCCCACCCAACCGAACAGTGAGTTGAAAGAGTTTAGTTTAAAACTGTAGTTTGTCTCAATGGGTGGACTATTCAAGTGACTTGAGTAACTTTACACAAATCGTGTTCAGCCATGAATTATAGGATGGGGAGGAAGGAAAAGAAATCCTTCCACACTATTACTGATCCACATTATTACTTTAAAATTACTTTCCTTCATTATTTTACCAGTCAAGGTTTCTGAACACCATTACTAGACAATAACATTATAACTGTGTGAGATCTCTGAGCGTGTTTATTGTTGTGGCTCTGGCTCTTTCTATTTTTCAGAACATTGCTTCAAAGAATGGCAAGAGTTACTAAAAGCATAAAAGTTGAGAAGGTTTCGTTTTTTATGCCCGAGTAAGCAACAAACGGGCTCCTCTTTACTTAATGTAAGGGAGCTACTCCGAAGTAAGGACAAAATTATTAGAAACTTCAATGTCAGTCACTGAATACCCATGTAATACCATTAGATACGTGGTTTTCTGTTAAAAGCTTTTATTTGTGTAATTATAAGATTAAAACTTTACCATGAATCTTCTATTGGTTTCAACCCTAATGTAATGTAATCCTGATTCTTTTTTTGATTTATCGAGAGTAGTCATCAATAATTTTTAAATTTTATAAGTTACCGGTAGAATATTTGCATTATCGTTTTATTAAAACACTATGTTCTAACATTTAAAGTGAAATACAGTATAGCCTCTCATACCCGACTCTTCCAATAATCTACCTAAGTTGGTAGACACACTCCCCGTAGGCGAGCCTGTTCACTCGTGGTTTGTTGATTCATAATGTGTTCTTACTATTATATAGCATAATTTTTACTGTTTGGGTTTTTCCCTATTATTTAGTGCTCCTTCCGTTATCTGACTTCTGATGTTCTGACCATGGCCTAGTCCCGCCATGGTTAAATATGGGGGATTCTACTGTCGTAATTTTGTAATTCATCAACCAGTTGTTATCTAAAGAGGCTAATTGCTAAATGTTATTTATTAAGCTGATACTTTCTATCAAGTAGTACTTTTCTTAAGATATGCTTGGGTGACTAGTTAAAATAAATAACTGGTTCAAAAAACTTTTAAAGAGTTTATCACGAAGAGTGCTTCATTCGAGATAAGCGGTTGTTTCACTGTTGCAGGCCAGAGGAGTACTTCTACCTGTACAGGGTGAGCTACCTGTACTACATCGTGATGAGTTTCGGTGTCACCATGTTGGTCGGGCTGCTGGTCAGCTGGGTTGCGTCTGCGTGTGGAAGGCCGCCGGGCCGGCTCAACCCTGACCTCTTCGTCCCTCCCGTGGCCCAATACCTGCGCCGCAAGGAGCTCCAACGTCAAATGGTGAGGATGAAATCCAAGTTGAAATCCTTTTGGTCAAGACACAACATACAAAATATGACATCCTAAAAACAAACTGTACACGTGCTTATTTTTAATTGTTAATAACCTTTTAAAGTTAACCTGCTCATTTCTGAGTTTATTGCCCCTGAACTGGTGTGAAAACTTAATAATGGTTTTAAATTACCTTGATTGCTCCAGTTCTTGAGTTGTGTGCAAAGTCTACAACCTGGTTTTGGTGCTAATTTATGTAAATGCTACTTTTTAGCAAAACCATTGCTTTTTTAAAGTTGTTTAACTTTTTTTATCTGGATACTTTTTTTAACAAGCAACCATGGTATGAGATTGTGGCCGGATAACTAAGTGGCCATTTGAACCAAAATACCTTTACATATGTTTAAGTTCTCTATGGCCCAAAGGCAATATTGAGTTGAAAAATTACACTAAGAATTTGGTATTGTGATCTTTTGGTATCGGAAAGAAAGCAAACAAACACATTCACTGTAGGTGTCATTCACTTCAGGACTTGACTTGAATTGTTCACTTAGAATGAGTGCATGATGTGAAATTGATTAAAAAGTTAGATACAAAAACAACATTCCTGCCTAACACTGATAAAAGTGAGGTTAAAAAAGGCCTGTTAAAATTAAGGGTTTTCTTGTTAGGGTAGGCGGGTTAAAGTAGAGGCAAGTCAAAAGTTTGTTGGTCAAGGAGTCTACTGATTTGACTATTTCAATACTATTGTGATTGAAAACGTTTTGCAAAAGATGGGAGTGGTTAGAAAAATAATTTACGTGATTGTAAAAAAATCCTTTTTTGATTCCGGTTGCCTTATAAATCCCCAATATTTAAAGTGATGTACGGTATCTGTATCTGTAATTTTGACATACTATTTTTACAAAAAATTTTAAAAAAGTATTTTTTTTTTTCTTTTTTTTTTTGAGAGGCGGAAAAATGCTTTACGCACACAGGTGGCCAGCCTGTAGTGTGGGACTCCCCTAAAAAACGGGCTTACCCACTAAAAAACCTCCTCTACTCTTTAGGAATCTAACCTGGAATTGTTTATCACATTACGTCAGGCTAGGCCTAAATTTAGCTTACGCCCGTGGGGCTCGCTCCTTATCCAGCCGCTCGATCAAGGGATCTGGGCCACTTCGCGGTCCAGATTGGTTTTCTTTTCCAGGAGGATGCCCCGGACGAACTGTGACAAACAATCCCAGTTGCCCTCATCCTCCAAAATCTTTTGGCAGACCGAGTCCACCGAAAATGCACCAAAGATTTGTGTGGCCTCCAGGCGGGGCCCTTCCCAACGGGGACAGCGGAAGAATGTGTGTTCCGCATCGTCGGGAACACCCGGGCAATAAATGCAGTCCGGTGAACCGGTCTTTCCCATCCGGTTCAGGTACGACCGAAAATAGCCGTGACCAGTCAAAAATTGGGTCAGGTAGTAGTCCACCTCCCCATGCCGCCGTTCCACCCATGGTTGGACCTGCTTGATAAGTCGCGCAGTCCATCGTCCTTGGGTGTCATGCTCCCAGCTGTGTTGCCACTGCTGGAAGGTTCGGGAGCGCTCTTCTGTTCTTGCCGTGTCCTTGCCGATCTCGCCTTGTCTCTGATAAATCGCCTTCCTCTCTCCAGCCAAGAGCTTGACAGGAAAAAAAGGTAATAAGGCTAATATTAATTTAATCAATTTATTGGTGGCTATTAATTTTTCAGGAAAAGAATGCTGATGAGAAGACTGAAGCTGAGTACACATTCTCAGTGCATTTATGACCCACCAACGTCGATTCCTACCTCATGAAAGCCATTCCATTTTGCCACAAAAATGTGTCTTCCATTAGTTTAGTTTTGTAACATGGTTGTATTTTAGAGGGTATCATAAATACTTCAGTGAAAACATGAGAGTGCCCATAATACTTTTTTGATTGCTCATTGACACTTTGTTAGTCTTTAATTTATACATTCACGTATTCATTATCAAGATCTATGTAGTAGTTACCCTTACCTATCAGATTAAAATTCCGAACGCACATTTTTTGTTATGTACAAGAAAGGAAATCCTGTCTCGATCTTGTCTCAAAATTTTATGAGAATTAAAAACTCTTCACTGGTCTCAAACTAAAAATCCAACCTCGTCCCATCTCTGCCATAGAGAAACTTCATTTACCTATGTCATACCGTACATAATTTTTAATTCCTATATCTTCTAATCCACATGCCACAATCCTGACTTCAAAAGTTAAAACATATTGGGAATTATTGTGTTGTGTATTTAAAACTTAAATAATATGATTTTTAATGAATATTTTTAATGTGATGCAAAGTTTAAACTCAGTTGTATCTTTTTGAGATCAGGTTTGTGACAGTGTACCCTACTAAACAAGATCTTTAATTTGATGTTCATATCTATCTATGCTTACATTTAAGATGTTCTTCCGTCTTCTTGTGGACCATCTGACGAAGGGGTAATCTGTTACTTAAATCTCTAAAAAACTTAAAATTAAGATTGAAAAAACCATCCTTTGCATCCTTAGTTTTAATAAAAAAAAAAAAAAATATCTCACCCACACTTACTAAAAACTAAAAAAAATAGTCGTCGGTAAATCCTCGACTAAATCTTTTTCTACTCATCACTTTTTGTGAAATCCTTAATAAATAGGCAAAAAAACACAATGCAGACCAGAAACTTACTAAATTTAGCACATTTATTACATTTAGCACTCTCCTGTTTTTATATTAACAAATTTTTGGTTATAAGTATTACATTGTTATAAATTATTTAAATTGTTTTAAAATATTTGTTATAAAGAGTTACGGGGTGATTTATAATATATTTTTTTAGTTATGTTGTCAAGTTTATTTGGTCTACACCTTTTTCTATCATGACGATAACTTGATATCGATTTCTATGGCAATTTCTTTATAAGTGAAATTGCTAAAAGTGGTAGTAGTGTAAAGCCCGTCCGCACTGGCCGAACATTCGTGGCGAACTTGTTCAGTGAACACAAAAATCATCAAACATTTCTAATAAACAATTAGTGACCATATAGTGTACACTGGAATGAATATCAACAAACAAACTGTTGGGCGAACATGTTCGGCCATTGTGGATGCGGCTTAATAGATCAATAAATTAATGTCAAGCTTCAGAGATTATTAATAGAGAATTTTTGCAACATATGATAATTACCATAGTTGGCAAATTGATCTACAATAGACTAGCTGATACCTGGCATGCTTTGCAATGCCAACCTGAGGAATTTTTGTCCCTCAGGGGAGCTTGTTCGATACGCTCTCACACCGTCAGGTTAAGCTTCTTCTCTGTGTTCACTTGCAGCAACTCTATAGTATCCACTAGTTTCTTATTGCCAATCTGCCCACAATACTTTAGGCCCCGTCTATACGTGCGACTTTGTCGCCGTGACTAAGTCACTGACGTCTATTTCCCTCAGTGCTTATTTTGTCGGAAGGCAAATGGTGACGAGGAGTGGGGGCAGCGCAGACAGTGTTACCAACACTGCAAATACCGCGCACAGGAGGAACACTTGAAGACGGTCTATTAGCAGTGTTGGTAACACTGTCTGCGCTGCCCCCACTCCTCGTCACCATTTGCCTTCCGACAAAATAAGCACTGAGGGAAATAGACGTCAGTGACTTAGTCGCGGCGACAAAGTCGCCCGTATAGACGGGGCCTTAACACATTGGCGGCGAGCGTCCACGATCGTTGACGCAGGGGGGTGGCGCCAGGTGCGTGCGTCAACCATGGTGGATGCAAATTTGCTGTTGCTAAGCGACGTCAGTGTTCCACCAGCATTCGTGCGGTGTGAATGGCTGTTATTGCGCATGTGGGGAGATTGTTTTCATCAATTTTTGTCAACGCCGTTTTCGGTTTTTGCGTTTCCGTAGTAACATATGTTTATATAAACTTTGTTTGTTTGTAAATAGTGTTTACATTAGTTTTTATCAAAAAGGATTTGCCTCCTAGCCCAAGTTGTTTTAATTTAGTGCCTGAAGAAAGGTAATACGACGAAAACCTAGATGAACAGGATCTAGACCGGGTACGGTACGACACCGACAAGGGGGAGGACGATGACCCTGACTACGAGGCCAATGCGCCACAATGGTAAACGATCAACTTTCGGGTGGGCTGGTGCGGTTTTACGTAATAATTTACAAGTTTTTTTTTTACATTTTACAATGGTTTTACTATCCTTGTGTTAAATCTAAACATTTAGCAAAGTTTTGTGCAAAACTGAAAAATTAGTTAGTGACTGATCGCGTGGAAAGACGTCCCCAGTTGCGGCGCGTCCACGATGGTGGACGCAAATTAAAATGGCCGAAAATCCAATTTATTTCTACCGGATGGTCTTCCTAGATGTTTTTCTGTCATAACACACCTAAATGTAAGTAAAACCAATAAAATTTGTTTTCAGCATATGGTAACCAATATTGCATGATTTTCAGCAGTCAACGTGTTAAATAAGAACTTCCCTCAGTGTTTTAAATGAGGACAGCTGTTCATGGAAATAATTATAAAGCAACTTTTTTTGCCATGTGTTGTGTTCATAAACAACTCAGATAAAAAAACGGTCCGTGACATGGTTGGCTGAGGGTTATAAAAAAAACTAATGGCTAACAAACCCTCTATGGTACATGGAATTTTTCATATATGTACAGAGTTTCACAGCAAAGTGGTTTCTTCAGAACATTATAATCAAAATTGATAACAAATTGTAACTAACTAAACAGTTAATGAAACATTTGGTTTTTAAAAGATGTGTTTCTTATAAACAGTGGAGAAGTAGTTTGATATTGATATATATGATTTTACATTGTAAATACATGTTGATATATTAAAATATTTTATATAGATAAAATTTTAATCTTCTAGACATAGATTTAGCCCCTTTGGGAATTTGGAGTTGGTTACCAGCGAGCAGGCCTGTTCTGAACTCTAGTGATGGCACAGTGAAATTTCTCTTTAGTAGTCAAATTGGTTTTAACGTGTATGTGTTTTGAAAGGGTATCACTGTGCCTCTTTCAAAAGGGTAGGTCGGAGACTAAAACGGACACGTGCATAGCAACACTAACACTAACATACTTCACGAGGAGCAAAATTTAGATCCACCTAGCTTGAGTGCTGAAACCACACCGAGGCTATAAAACAACAATTGGAATGTGGTAGGGAACCCTACCACGCGCACCCAACGTGTTAAGGCAATGTTAATCAAATAGAGAAATAACAAACTTTAAGGGATTGTTGGAATCATCCTTTTGGATGGATATATCTCCCAATTTACTTTAGAAACAACTTCACTCTAAGCTCTAACCAATGATACCAAAATCATTTATATTAAATATTAAATATGTATAGATTGGCGAACTTCCCTGAACGGGGCATGGGGATTTTTCCCGATCAAAATTCCCACTCGTTCCCGCCCCACTCCAACACTGGAGGATAAACTGGCAAATAAACTACACTTTCAAAATTAACATATATTTATAGATTAAGCATGTTGTATATAAAATAAAAGTAATACTGTTTGTAATGAAACAAATTTAATGGAATAATTAATTTTGCTAAACCAAGGAAATAACAAAAATACAAACTCTCTCCATATCTGTAACTGTTCACATAGTTTTGCCTTCTTATTTTTTTGCCACACATATATTTTTAATCAAATAAAAAATGCTTGGAAATGATACAGAATGGTCGGGACCTCATAATACTACCGCTATAAATTACAAATAAAAATGACACTTTGTAGGCTGAAAAGGCGGAGGTTAATAAGGGATGATTAAAAATGACTTCTATGTTAAAAACATAACTTAGATAAACTACGCTATAGCCACACTTTTGGACCATATTCAGACCTATCACTGAGTAATATTTGGCAATATATTCTATTCAAGTTTTCACATGTCTAAAGAAAAGACAATATTCACACAGAGAATATAAGTAAAACTTAAAATAAAAGCTGGTGTTGAAATTATGCTCGGCAATTTCTTAAGTTGAAGGTTAAGAGACCTAATAAAATGAGATTTTACGAGCCTCTTGCATTTGCCATAACAAACACATAGACTTTAACATTTATAGATAGTTTAGCATGAAATAGTTTAACAGTAATCTACTATAAAGTTTTTCCTTGTGAATTAACTGATTTAAATAACGAGTTAACATCTAAAATTTCATTGAAATAAATATAAATTGTTACTCTTATCTAAACATTAAAAAAGTATTTAATTTACATATTAAGAGGGGGTGAAAGGGCATCAGAACGTTATGCTCGCCTGCTCTCATTTATGCCTTTATTTAAGTCAAATTAAAAAGAGAGGGGTTTGAAATACTTTGAAAGGTTTCAATGGTGGATCTTACACGGTCAATACGGATCGCGATATTTGGATCGTGACCCTGGATCACGATACGGATTGATTGTGTAAAGTCAAATATGATGAATGATTCATGGATCACTCATCAATATTTGACTTTACACACTCAATCCGTATCGTGATCCAGGATCACGATCCAAATATCGCGATCCGTATTGACCGTGTAAGATTCGCCAATGATTCAAATGGCGTCGTTTTAATGGTTTCAAAGTTTAACAACTTCAGATTAAATTCACACCATTATAGAAATATGAATTCAAAATATTTAAAAATATCCATAAGCAAATAAAATAGCCCAAGTCTTTATCTTTTATTTAACCTCTCTCACTTTTATCGGACTTTAAATAAAGTAAAAAAAAATGGAACAGATGGAGTGCAGCATGATGAAGTTTTTAACCACGAGACCTCAGAATGGTTGGGCAACAGCTAGTATGAACCGTATTGTAGTAGATCCCGCAGTGGCCACTTAACTGCGCAGAAAAAATAATTCCTCTATCCCTTGAACCTACCCTTATAAGAAACTAATAGCAGTAAATAATTAAGTTTGTAAGTCTTAATTAACTATTTTTTAGGTAACAAAATTGTAAAAAAAAACTAGTTTTGTGCCTTTTTTATGGTATAAATAAATTGTTCGAAGTAATTTCAACCAATTTATGGTATAATAAATTGAACAATAAATTGACGAAGTACGGTAATTGTTGGTAAATTGTTGAAAAATGTTACCTTGTGCATCTACAAAAATTAAAACCATCAGTCTCGCTCCTGTAAAAATGAGTCCAAAAGACAGCGTTATCTTTAGCTGCACCTTGTATCGCACACGTTCATATTTTGGCAATGATTATATTTGGGGTTTAGCACTGTGTTTTCAAAAGTTTATGACCTAAAATAAGGTTTACAATTTTACACTTAGTTCAAAGGATATTATAATAAAATTGAACAATAATATTAATTGGTATGGAGTTTGATCTGGCAATCCTTTATTCTTTGAAGAAATGGTATTCATAAGATACCTTCCCTTTTTCGTTAGTAAAACGAGAAAGTGCACTTAGGGGAATCTTCATAAAATCCTGTCCGTCTAACAATTGCATGTCGTCATTTTCAACAAGTTTACTCTCACAAGAACTCAACACAGATGCTTTCAATACATAAGAATAATTAAAATCTCCCCTATGATATTTTATACAAACATAGTAATCTTGTTCCAATTTTTCTCTCGGGGTGGATTGGAAGTATGTCTTCAACAGTTTGTCTTTCAAATCCCTAACTTCAACAATCCAGAAGAAGTTGCCAAATAAGAATATTGGCACATAAGTAAATTTGTCCCAGTTTGGATTATTATTAAAGATAATTTTTTCCTTTGTGTTTGTGAAGATGTGGGTTGCTGAATGACAGTTTTTGTAATGATCCATCAGCTGAGTGATTGGCACTTTAACTGAACAACCATACTCTCTACAAACAATAGGTCTGAACCCACAAAACGTCTCATGATCGTTTCCTGGTTCCACAACCTCTTCACATCCAACATCAGTGTAACGACAAAGGCGTGGCAAAGCTTCCAGCATGTTTCTAACCCAAATCGCATTTTCGATAGAAAACGCTTTTTGACACAAAGGACATTTTTCTAGTTTATTCATACAATCAAGGCATATTGCATGCCCTTTTTCACAAAGTTTGAAAGGGATTTTTATAGTTTCTAAACATATTGGGCACTCAGCATTTTTTTGAAGAGTAGTTATAACTTCCTTCAATCTTTTTGTTACACTTACATTTGCCATTGTAGCTGGAGTGTTATTTAATTCACTCTGTGTCGATAAAAAAATTCCAAATCACTGTTTAAAACTTTTCAAACACAATCATCACGATACATGTTATTTAGTCTACACTCTAGATGAAACTGAAAACAAAAATACTGGTTGATTTTATCAGATTTTGCCATATCAGCTTGAAGATAGTAGAAGCTCTCTTTCTTATCTATTGTCAATTGCCAGATAAAGTAGGTAATATAAACTGTACTTGCAGGCAAAATGAGAATCAAGCTATCCTCATATTAATGCACAGTGCTGTGGACGTTGAGAATATAATTTTAAGGTTATTCTCTGTTAAGTTGACTGTTCTCTCTTCTATAAAATAAATAACCACTATCCTTTAACTTAATTTACACTTACTGAATACTAATTTACTCACTTTGAAAGTCGAGGTTATAGCACTGGCACTGACTGTATCTCTGTATCTAGGATGTCTAACACCTTGTTTCTACTTAGAAAGCCATATACAGGGTGTCTAGCTTCAACCTTTACAAACTTTTTCATGTTATTCAGGAAGAAAAAATAAGCCAAAAAGTTTATATAAACATATGTCCTAAGCTTGTATTAAGCTATGTATTAAGCTGCTAGCCGCCACTGTGCTTTTTACACCTAATAATTTTTATTTCCGTAACAGGTAGTAGTATTGAGTCCATACTTGGCATGTTACTTTGTCACACTAATCTTCATTTTCAGGAAACCATTATTTTTTTTTATATTAGAGTTGTTGCGATTTTTCTGCATAAAAATATTGATGTTTCATTATAATTAATGCAAATTTAGGTTGTTTTAATAGAAAAATCACAATAAGTTAACTCTGTTATTCGTTGTCAGATCTATACAAACTTAGTAGGTTTCTTTATAAGATTGAATTTGTCAATGTTTTGTCTATTGTAACGTGTTGATCAAATTTACCGATTTTTAGATATTTGAGTAAATAAATTTTAAATGGCCACCATTTTGTAAATGCATCTAGGAGAAAAAAATTTTTCCTTCAAATGATTTTTTGTGTGATAAAGATGCATGCTAAATATGCACTCAATAGGTACAACTACTCGTTACGGAAATAAAAGTTATTATGTGTTATTAACGAAGTGGCAGCTAGCAGCTTAACAAAGCATTGTAGGGCACATATTTCTATGAACATTTTCGTTTATTTTGGCTTGCTGAACAATCTGGAAAAGTTTGTAAAGGTTGAAGCTGGACACCTTGTATATGGCTTCTTTAAGTAGCAACAAGGTGTTAGACATCTAGATACAGTCGTACTTTGCATTGTAAATATAAAATCTATAAAATATTTTTTCATTGTCCATGGAAATTGAAGGTTGAGCCAGCAAGTAAATGATAAAATATCTCTTATAGACTCAGTAATGTCTGCCAGTTATTTTGTATTTTTAACAACACTTGCGTTTTATACATAAGAACAAGAACGATTTTGATAATATTAAAAATTAATTGCAAGTTGGGCATTTGGAAAAGCCAAATTGATGCTGAGCCAAAGTCTTGGAGCCGTTCCACCACTTACATACCGCCAGTTGTAAAACAATACTTGCTATTTCGTAACGGAGAAGACTATTGTGCCACATTTGTGATTATTTAATCTTCGCTATTGTTTAATAAATGTATCCAGTGCAATGTGTGCGCTGCGTTAATGATGATACAGGCTACAGGGTGTGTTTTGGGTTTGTGTTTCCCACACATAATGAGGCAAATCAATACTCTATGGCAACACATTAAAATCTTGAGGCATGTAATTACTTAAACGATAGAGGAAATATAATCATATAAGACCTGCCGTACTGTAAACGCTTAAAATGGAAGAAAATGTGTGGATAAGAGATCCACCGCAACGATTGCTCGGTGGCTCAATGTGACTAGGCGTGGTCGTGGCTCAGTTTGGCGTCTGCTTATATGATTTACCTTGATTTTGAAGCTTGGCGTTCAGCGGCTTCTGACACAAATCAATAAATCCCAGTTACATTGATCAATGCATGTGAGCATGTTTTAGTGGGCCATTAAAGAAAATGGACCTTTATTGTGATTTTTAATTACAGTCCCCCAGCACACGACAGGTGATCAAAATACTCTTATAATGCATATGTTTTGTCCCTTAGATCGAATTTGCGATTCTCCTATCTTGGGTAAAAATCGTTATTGTGATTATACTAATAATATATCGTGTATTTTTTTAGTGTGGGGAGATCAGCATTAACAACCTAACAGTTCTCATCAATATCCAGCAATTTTTTTCTATAAATGGACTACCCGGCTTAACGATACTTCTTTACTGTCAGAGCTTGTAATTAGTATAACATCTCTTAATTAACTTGGGAGAAAAATCTTTGCTAACTATTAGGACTTAACTTTTTTACTCTCTACTCTACTGTAAATTTTAATATAAATTACTGGTTAATGAACCAAATAAGAGAAAATAGAACTACAAAGTTTTTACTGCCATGAAAACGTTTATAGTTTCTGAGCTGCATTTAAGACAAATAAAAAGGAGTTGGGCCCTAACATTTTACGCTGTGGAAGGCACAATAAACTGGTGTTACGGAGCCACATGAGATAGGCTTTATGACGACTTTAGTTGTGGAGTCGTTACGTGGTCTAACGTTGACGTACAGTCGGCCCACACTGTAATGTAGTGTACGACGCAGCTGATAACGTACATTGGGTAAATATTGATATAATTATATTACCAAATGTGTTGTTGTTGTTGTTGTTGTTATTGGTGGATAAGGAGACCCGGCCGAACCGTTGAGCACGTCTGCCTCAAAATGGGCATTTTGCGCAGGCCCCCGGAAGGATGAGATATTGAAGGAAGAGAAAGGGTGAGGCATGGGACAGACTGTCCACTCATGTTCCAGCTAGGGGTTTCTATGCCCGTCGCACTCCTCTCCCCCTGCTGTCTTGAACATATGTTCCAGCTAGGGGTTTCCATGCCCATAGCATTTCTACTCACCCCCTGCCGTCTACATATATTCCAGCTAGGGATTAACCATGCAGTTCGCATTAACCCCCCGCTGTCTTGAACATGAATGGGGTTTGAAGGAAGGGAAATTGTCATAGTGGACAGCCAAAAGACTTACCACAGTGTTATGACAACTTCGTTTGCTGTACCCAATGTCAACTTCGCAACTAGTATAAACCAGTTTTAAAGTTGTCCTGGGATACCAAATGTGTTATTGTTACATTCAGTGCGTCTCGTCTGGCCAAATGGAGGAGTATATGCTTAGCTATATAATGCTTTAATATAGCTAACCAAGAATAAGTGTGTGAGTAGTTTTTTAAGATAGTACGCCTATTAAGAATATGTTCCTACATGCAAATTGAAAAATAAATAAATCAGCATGGCAAGAAATTGGTAGAAGGGTGTTTGCAATGTACATAGAATCAAATAAGGAGGGGAATACAATGTAAAATAATTAAGGAGAAGTAATCCTTGCATCAGCTATTTATTTTCCTCTGGTTTTCGAGGGCAATACTATTACCACGGGAAGCGCTCTTTCTACCTCTTAGGGGCGCTTACCTGAAGCACGTTTATCTTAAACTTAATTAAATTCAATATTAAACCCTAGCTTAGCCAGCATGCTTTGCGATGCCAATCTGAAACATTTTGTTATTTTAGTTATTTTTTAATATTTTTATTATATTTATATTTTTTATATATTTTTTATTTTGTTATTAGTGTTATTTTGTTAATTTAGATATTTTAGTAACATTTTATTTCCGGAAGACCGCGGCCGGATTATTCGGCGGCCGAACCATCCGAGGCCGGACTAGAGGGCTTCTACTATTGGGTTTGTCCCTGTATGCATTGAGTGTTTATTGAAAGGATGTTTTTAATTTGTAGTGAACCACAGAGTGCGTCGGTGTTTCAGATAAAGTATCTAAAGTATCTAAAATATCTAATTAAATGTTTTGATAACGAAAAAGCAACTGACTTAAAATATATGACCATGTATGAAAATGCATTTTTTGACAGTATACAGTATTTAGATTCCTAGTTTCAGGCCAATCTCGCAACATCGAGAAATGGATACAGCAAATATTTAAATCAGCAATTAGAGAACAATAAAAATGTAGGTTACACTGTTACATTGGATGGAAGCGTTTTATGGAATCTATCCAATTTCATATTTGCCGCTCGCGTTCGTCCGCCCAAACGGAGATATATTCCCGCTATAACCAGCCGTTATATGATGCGACTCGTGTCAAATATATTCCACCACTTTAATTTATTACCATCGCAAAAACAGTGTAATAAACAATGTTTCCCTCAAAAGTACAAATGTTTTTTTAGGATAATATACATATTCATACCCATGCTATAAACATTGTTTTCGGAACAATCAGCTGTGATCGAAACTATATAGTTGATTCCTAATGGCTTGGGTAAAAACATTGGAAAATAGTAGTTTTCGGGACACCTTACCAAGTTGTTAATTTTTATTTGTAACAGCCGACAACAGTTCAAATATAAGATAAACAAATAACAAAGTAAGAGGTGGTATATAGGTCAAAATTTTTTAACTTTAATCCAAACTCTACCGGGTGTCCCAAACCACCATATACTCATTTTAAAACTTAAATAATTAATTTTCAAAAAAAATTTTGCAATTATTGGTAACCGGCTATGCTCTATCAAATCAAATCAAATCAAATCAAAATCAAAATTCATTTATTGCCATTAAGTACATTAATGAGCACAATAGGCCAGGTCAAAAAATTAGGTACAATGATTGTACTAGGTCTATGTAGAGTATATACAAAATAGCCATTACAATTCTAAACAGTTTGGTCTACAATAGCAATACAAGTTACAATAGCAATACAAAAAAGGTGGTTGGTAAATTGACATGAGGCTAACAGCTAACCAAATAATGACACACATGACAACAAGTACAAAGACATAAAAACTTAAATTTAACAAATAACATAAATTAAAATTTGTACTTAAAAGCTAATATCACAGTTTTTCAGATTTAAAAAATCATTAAGTGTATAAAAAGGGTTTTGCAGAAGCCAATCATACAGCCTATCGAAACATTTCTTGTCTAAAGCTGAACCTAGGCTAGGCCTAATTTTATTAAAAACACGCAAACCAATTTGTAAATGAGAATTTAAAGTTCTAGTTAATCTACAACGTTCATAGTCAATGTCATTCTTATGTCTGGTACTATAACTATGAATATCACATCTTAAAGTCAAATTTGGGAGTTCATTTACTGTATACTTAACTAATTCAAAAATGTACAAATTAATCACAGTTTGCAGTTTGAGCTTAATAAATAGAGGCCTACAATGAGACCTAAAATCTGAACGGGTCATGACCCTTACAAGCCTTTTTTGTAGAAGCAGAACATCATTTACATGACTAGAACCACCCCATAAAACTAAACCGTAACTTATAATAGATTGGAAAAAAGCGAAATATGCAGATCTAAGATAATCAGATGGAATGTGATCTCTCAGTCTCCTGAATAAAAAAATAACTCTAGATAGTTTTGAAGAAATGTGTTCAATGTGATGACTCCAGTTCAACTTACTATCTACAATTAATCCCAAAAACTTAATAGGCTCAAAATCTTTTTCAGCTTCAACAGGTCTTAAACTAAACATTAAATTCTTTGTTTTGTTGTCATTTAACAACAAACCATTTGCCTTAAACCACGTAGAAGCACTCTCAAAAACATTATTCACCAACTCGTTCAGGAGGTCAATATCTTTACTTACACTGAGAAAAGTTGTGTCATCTGCATATATATAACAATTTGAATTGACATTAAAAGGAAGGTCGTTAACTGCAACGAGAAACAATAAAGGGCCCAGAACAGAGCCTTGTGGCACACCAAACTGGGTGTTCACAATCGTGGACTTGCCCACCGAAGTGCCTACAAGTTGAGATCGATTCTCAAGATAAGACTGAAAAAAGGATAATTCTTGGCCACAAACACCGTAGTGTTTAAGTTTTTCAAGAAGGGTTGCATGACCAATGCAATCGAAAGCCTTACTCAGGTCACAAAAGGTGGCCTGAGCAAAGCTTCGATCCTCAAAAGCTTCATAAACATTCTTTATCAAACTATCGACAGCTTGAATGGTGGATCGCCCTTTGCGAAAACCAAACTGTGACTCGCAAAACAGATTGTTGGATTCAAAATAATGAGTTAATTGATTGCAAACCAGATATTCAAAGACTTTTCCAATTATTGGCACCAAAGACACAGGCCTATAGCTTTTAGGCAGTTCTTTAGGGCCATTCTTGTAAACAGGGCAAACTTTGGCTATTTTCAGTTCACTTGGAAAATATCCCTCAAAAAGACATAAATTAAAACAGTAAGCTAAAGGCTGGGCAATGGATAAAACTATATTCTTTACTAAAACATTAGACATATTATAAAAATCCAAGCTACTAGAATTACTCATCTTATTCACTACCTTGACTACATCATTGGAAGTGATTTCAGCCCATCTAAAAGAAGTTTGACAAACATTGTGATTTTTCAACAGATCAGATGCTTGAACACTAGGTTGACCAATTTTCTGTTTTGTTTCAACAACAGAATTAATGAAAAAATTGTTAAACTCATTGGGTGAGATAGAATTAATACTAGAAGAGGCTTGTTTTTTGGCAACACCATTAATTAAGGCCCATGCAGTTTTGCATTTATTGGTACTATTTTCTATTAAACCAGCATTAAAATTACGCTTAGCAACTGCAATTTCTTTCTTATAACTAGAGACAAATGATTTCTTAGCACAGTGAATAATTTCATTGTTGGTAACTCTAAAAACATCATCAAGATACATAATGTAACTTTTCATCCTCTTAAGCCTTTCATTATACCACTGTTTTTCTTTCAGCTTGAAAAAATTGTATCGATTGACACTAATTTCAATGTACCGGGTGTACCAAAGGTAACTTATCCAGACCGGAACCAGAAGCTGCTTATTTCAAATAAATACAAACTTCCTCTTTTATGCCATTTTTTTTTTATTCTACAAATAATTTTAAGACAACTTTACAATTTAATTTGTACTCATAATCCTAACGGCTTAGGAGATAATTGCAGTTGAAATTTATTTTTTCCCATTAAATAACATGGGACAAATCTCACATACATTAGACTAACTTTTAACATTTTAAGCTAAACAAAATGCCTAAGCAAAAAAATGTCTTAGAACCTCGTTTTAAATTATACTACCAGGGGGACCGAGCTTATGCTCGGTAAAATGATTACTTTCGTTTCTTACACAAAGCTCGTTCGCTCTGCTCACTCGCCCTATTCCTTTCTTAAGACGAGCTCGTTCGCTTCGGTCACTTGCCAGGCCAGATGAAAACAAATTGGTTTATATCTACAGCTATCAGCTGATTTTTGTTCAATTAATAAAATCTCCATAAGGATAACATGGAAACTTTGAAGGGCTCTAGGGCGGAAACCGGATTTTTCCCAGACATGGGACCAGTTCCAATCGATTTCTGGTGGCCAAAACCCCCATATTCAACAAAAAATAAATAAAAAAATCCTCGGAGCGAAAAAAAGTTTGTTACAAACGGAGCTTGTTTTAGAGTATAATAAGATAAGATAAGAATAAGATAATAACTAGTATACGTGTTGCTCGAAATCGAGCAATTTATTTTGATACAATACAAATGTTACTTTTAGCTCTAAATCAATTACATCCGACCAATCCAATATTGTGAATCACTTTAATCACCAAAACAACACGTATTTACAGCTGATTATTATCAGATGTTTAAAATGCTTGATTTAATCCCAATGTTATTTAAATGGGAAGCTTTGAGATTTCAATGGTGGATATCGCCTTTATTTTCAGTCCGATTCTTATCAATTTTTGGCGGAAACAACTACAGGCCAAGCCCTATCCAACGACACCAAAAACTTGAAAATCGGTTGAAAATTGTAGGAGGAGTTCTCAAGACAAAAAACCCCTTAGCGTATTAAATAAGTATAGATAAGATACATCAGAAGTTTGTTTATTTAATTCAATCACTTTTTTAGCTCTCTCAAAAATTCTATAGGAGCATAAAAGTGCTGTAGAGGATATTGTGTTAGCAACATTTTAAAATAGTGTGGAATAAAAATAAAATTTAATTAATTAAAAAAACAGTACATCAAATTATAATAGTTTATTCTAAAACGTACTGCTCTGTCATTGGTATATTCAACTGCTGAGTACTGTGCTCCCGTGTGGTTAAATAGTGTGCACGTTAGAGAGATCGACGTCCAGCTAAACAGGACCATGAGAGCCATTAGTGGTACACTCATGGCAACCCCTGTACCCTGGCTCCCGGTGCTGTGAAATATCACTCCTCCTGAAATAAGACGAAGGGATGCACTCATTAGGGAATACACAAAGATCTTATCTGCTCCACAGCTGCCCATCCATGATTACCTACCCCAGAATGCGGGCCGATTGAGGTCCCGAAAACCACCTCTACGAACAGCCTCCCAGTTGATGGACACGAACTTCACCACCCATACAAACTGGACTTCCTCCTGGGACGCTTTTCAAGGTCGGAACCACTTCTTGATAGATGACCTGACCGTAGCGGTAGGTGGTATGAATCTTCCTCGGAAGCAGTGGACTATACTCAATCGTTTCTGCACTGGAGTGGGAAGATGTAATTATTGGAAGTACAAATGGGGAATGACACAAGACCAGTCATGCGACTGCGGCGCAGAGTATCAAACTATGGAACACATAGTGAAAGAGTGACCACTGAGTGCCTTCCCCGAAGGATTGACCGGTCTGCATAGCTCAAGTGAAGCTGGGCTGCAATGGCTTAGCGCCCTGGATTTAGCTCTATAAAGAGAGATCAAATTTTTATTTTAGTAATTAGATTTTTACTTATACTGACTCAGGTGCTCTGCACAGCAGAATTTATTTTATTATTCTTAAACCATGGTGGCTGGCTAAATGAGCCTTACGATTTATATATATTCTAAAACGTAATATTCTGAAAAAAATACAAATAAAGTATCATTAATGCAAATTATAGAGTATTTTACAATAAATAAATTCATCCTGAAAACCCCCTTTTAGTTAATCATGGCAAAATATGGAGTTGTTTTACTTCATTTAATGCAAATAATAATATTAAAGTTGTATTTAATGAATAGAAAATTTTTTTAACAACACAGACTACTAAATGCAATTAATCAAAATAATAATAATAGTATAATTAGATCGAAAAATTATTTATGATCCCTGAACAAAGTATTATCACGTAATATCAAAGTATTATTAACGTAATATCACTTCATAAGTGAAAATTATATAAATTAAACGGTCTTGCTTTTTAATGTACAAATATTTTTCCAAAGAAAAAAATATCCGTATAATTCAGTCATATTCAAATCTTGTTTTCGGGGGCAAATGAGATTTAGTCTTATAAAGGTAGTTAACATATAAAAATGTGGAAACAGATTGATTATTCAGGTTAATGAATGTCTAAAAAACACAAACCAGTCACATGAAATAAAGCATCAATTTTAATACAGTGTTCCAGCGGTGGTGTAGAGCGCCTGATGGTCCGGGTAGGCAATCCAGACACACCACTCATGTTGCCTATCCGTCATTAGCAGGTGCTCCGCCCGGTAATGCGGATTTTAATATTCAGAGAGTCCCGCAACATTTGAACAAAATTTTACCAAGATATTGTGAGGGAGGGGGGGGGGAGAGATAATAAGTAAATACTTAATATAAATGGGTGTTATCTCGACTAGTTTTCCGCCTTTCTGTCTGTGTGTAAATTTTAAATAATCTATTATATCTTTTAAATTATTTGATATAGGCCTATAGAATTTAATCTTGGCACAACCAAATCTGCAATACCCTTTAATATTGGTCGAAAAAGACTCAGCTTTATGACATTTCAATAGCTAAGTCCCTATGAATTTAAAAGTTTCATGTTATTGATTGTTTAATTACCATGCAAGAAAGTATTCACAAAATTTTTAGTTCTGAGATGGACAACGACTACTATATCTCAACAACCAACTATATCTCTTCACAATAAACAGCTATTTCAAAAAGTTTGCTTAGTATTAATGTTCCTTTATTTTTTGTATACCTTTCGCTTTTATTTTGTTACCAAAATAGCAACCCATAAGACCAATGTTAAATATTACTACTTTTAAACTTAAATTTAGACAAAATTCGAGTTTTCCTATATTTGAGACCCTTTCTAAACAAATTTTTGGGCCAAAACACTCTTAAATGCAAAGTATAAACAAAATCTTACCACTAGATTTAGAGATCGTGGAACACACATCCCTTCAGACATTGCTCGTATTATAGTATAGGATTCCATCTTAAAATATCAATTATCAAGAAATTAGTTTTAATTTTTTATACACTATCAATAATCTCCACCATATTGCAAATTTTATGGAAAAATAAAATAATTTATGAAAATAATTTATGATAGAAAAATATTCAATAGGAGACCCTTAAACACTGTTATGCTTGGACTGTTGTATTTGAGCTAAAAGGTTCAGAGTTTTAATCTATAAGTTTTTCCAATGTTATTCTAATGGGAAAAATCTAAATTTCAACCGCCATTATCTCCTAAACCGTTAGGATTAGGGGTACAAATTGAATTGTAAAGTTGTCTTAAAATTACATGTAGAATCCATAAATGTCATAAAAAGTCCGGGTTTGTATTTAAAATTAGCAACTCCTGGTCTGGATAGGATACGTCAGGTACACCCTGTACATTAAAATTTGTGTCAATCGATAGAGCGTAACCGGTTTACCTATAACGGCAAAATTAGTTTTTGTGAAAAATTAATTATGTAAATTTTAAAAAGGGTGTATGGGTGGTCTGGGACACCTGGTATATTTATTAAATGTTGTATGATGAAAAGTACTGTTCGTAGTTCAAACGGAATGAGGTAGGCCTACTCGGCTTCGCCTCACACTACGTATTGAAATTCGATCTTGCACCGGTAACGACCACTTTCCGGACTAGTGACTAAATATATTATAATATAAATGTACGTCTAAACAAATTATTTTATGATTTTTATTGAAACACGTATTCTGCTTTATAGCCAATTTATAATTAAGTAATTTTTGTATAAAGGTAACTAGCGTTCAATAGTCAATGCTACTGGATATCACATATCGCATAAGCACATAACTTTATTCTTTTTTTTCTTTACACATGTATACCTTGCCTGTGTTGGATTGAAATGCATAGCTTTTTCCACACTCTTTCAAAATTTAACGTTCATACTATGGAGGATTTTGTAATTAGGTGTTAGGCTTAACAACTAACGTTGAAAATGTTTAATGGTCATGTGGTAGTGGTGCATGGGAGATGAAAAATATATGGAAATGAGTAATGTGTTTCAAAATGTTTCTATGCAGCTTCCAAAGAGGATGGCTAGCTCAGCGCACTCATCTGCATACAAATGTTGTATTCTTGTACTTTGCTTTATGTAAGTGAAACGTCTTTGTTATTGTTGTTGTCATATTTTAACATTGTTGGGACTAATTAATTTTCAATATTTTAACATAAGACCAAGATGTATTATAGTTGTAAAGCTAGACTAATGACCATGTAAATTGCACATTTTGTGTTTAAAGACAATAAAAAGTCTTGATTCTTAAATCCTTGTGCGTTTATAAACCCGAACGCTGTAAATAATATTAAAAAAAATCCTTGATGTATAGGATATGGCTCATTCGAAAGAAATTTAAATCCAGTTAATTTATACATAATGTTAATTTTTTTTTAATAAAATGTAATCCTGACTGCATATGTATATTCAACAAAAATAAATTCACAGACAACCCGGCAGATTTACATAAAATGGCAGTTTCAATATTAAAAACTATGATTTTGGGTTGGGCTTTTGGCAAAGCCAAAACAACGCTGAACCGCAATAAAACCAAGCCTTGGAGCAGTTCCACAACTTATATCGCCAGCCGTAAAACAATACTGGCTATTTTGTAATAGACAAGAATATCGTTACTGATTTATGATTGCTTTTTCGACGTCATTCTTTTATGAATGTATCCAGTGCATGTCTAAAGCAGTAATTATGATGGCTAGTAGTGTGTTCCTATCCCCACACAAAAATTGAATAAGCTATACGATTTCTTTATTGCTTAGTTCACAATTAATTTCTTGGGCCGGAATATTTATTTACAAAATGAGAAATATTTTAAATCAGACAGTTTGTTTAAGGATTAGGAGTGAACAAAGTAATTAAAACATATACAGTGTGTTAATTTTTTATTTTCTCCATTGGTATCTTGTAAATCATAAGAGTTACAATGAAGTTTACATGAGGAAATTAGTACAGAATGAGCTGAATAAAATGGGTAAAAATCCCTTTTTAAAATAATTCTTACATAATTTCGATTTTACTATTAAAATGATTTTAACAACAAAAATTGAACTTTGAGATATATACATAGCCTACTGATTTAATTCTTCAAACATTAGTTCCTTTCAAATTACATAAGGGTATAAGGTCGTGCAAGATTTATTTAACAGGTTTTAACGTACATATACGTTGTAGTTAAAATACAATATAACTTGGAACACAATTTTATTTTTAACTGGTCTTAGTGGCATTTCTATTCTATGACAATATAAGTACATCTCAGTGACTACAACACTGCTTCATGAAACAAAGTTCTGTAAGAGGTTTAAACTGTTATTCGCTTACGGTATATTGTATTTTATATTGTGATTGCGTTAATTTATGGCATCATGTTTTTTTGTTTGTTTTTTTTTGCGCAGATAAAATCTGTTACTGCAGAGTATACTTTGTTTAAAGTCTTCAAAGGGCCAAACCTCATCAGTTTGGTAGAATAATATGTGCACATAGTCTGTATTACTCAGATGTGAATGGTGTAACAACAGTATTTTATTGTGTTACTGTGTTAAGGCCCCAATGTTATTCAATATCCCATTTACATAGGTGTCAAGTCTGTTTAGAAATTGAGCATTTTATTATTATTATAGACTTATAAACTATGTTTTAATTAATTGTTCTAACAGTTTAAAAAATTATTTTCTATTTGCAATTTGTTTACAACTAGCAAATCAATTATATTAATTCAAATGCTTTTTAATAGTGTTAAAATTATATATGAGATAATCAAGATTACCAATTAAAAGATAAAAAACTCAATAAAGTGACTCAGTATTATTTTCTAATTTATTACAAATATTTCAAACTATTATTGAACTAAGAGCACTGCCATTTAGGACTATTAATCTCATAGATAAAATATTTAACTTGCTTATAAAATTAAAGCCAGAATATGAAATCAAGTGATAAAACGTTGCTATATTTGTTATTCTGCTGTTAATATATTTATTAATTAAAATTAAGTTGTAATTAAAACTAAATTTATATTATTTTTGTTATTTATAATTTGCTTATATAATATAAATCAAACAAAGTATAAAACTGCTTTGTATTTCCATCTTAATAATCGTATGTCAACATTTAATTAAAATGTCTTTCGAGTTTGTCTTACAGAATTATGAAAATTTCTGCCATCCCTAAAATGTAAATTTATCATACTTCTTATGTTTCCAGGCATTTTAATGAAAAACATAAATTTTAGTTAGCTACATACATCGCAACGTGTTCTCAAATACATTCCTGGCAGTTCAATGATAAATTATAAATTTAAAAATGCGCTTATACATTTTAAAAGCGTCCTATAAACTGCACACACAATTAAGTGTTCCAGGTGCTGGTTTAATGTATGAAAACTATTAATAGAAATCAAGCAACATCCTATTACAACAATGCATCGGATATTTTAATGATATTGTTATTCGCCCCCATGTATGTACGTTGTCAGCCGTGCCGTACATTACAGTGTGGCCCGACTGTACGTCAACGTTAGACCGCGTTACGACCCCCACAACTAAAGTCGTCATAAAGCCTATCTCATGTGGCTCCGTAACGCCAGTTTATTGTGCCTTCCACAGCGTAAAATGTTAGGGCCCGACTCCTTTTTATTTCTTACAAGTGCTCATGAAACAAAGAACTTTTAATGATGAAGGTACTTCCAGGCCCTGTATCATTTTAATGATTTTTAGTTCTGTGAGTGTCAATAGAGAACTTTTAATGATTGTCTTGGTCTTCTAGTATTTCCCCTTGTAAGTCTAATATACCAGTATTTCGATTAAAATAAAACTGACTGAGAAGAAAGTGTATCCAAATTGGATCGACTGGTGATGAATTGACCATACACCGCACGGTAGAAGCCCGACACTAATCACAGATCTTAAGAGCAGGTAAACTTGTCAAATAGTTACGATTAAATCAAATATATTTGTAAATTGGATGTACATTTTTAGTTCGGTGTACTTATTTAGTACGCTAAGGGTTTTTTTTTTGTTCTGAGAACTCCTCCTACAATTTTCTACCGATTTTCAAGTTTTTGGTGTCGTTGGATAGGGCTTGGTCTGTAGTTGTTTCCGCCAAAAATTGATGAGAATCGGACTGAAAATAAAGGCGCTATCCACTATTGAAATCTCAACATTTCCCATTTAAATAACATTGTGATTGAATAAAGCATTTTAAACATGTGTTAATAATCAGCTGTAAATACGTGTTGTTTTGATGATTACAGATACTCACAATATTGGATTGGTCGGATGTCATTGATTTAGAGCTAAAAGTAACATTTGTATTATATTAAGATAAATTGCTCGATTTCGAGCAACACGTATACTAGTCCTTTCAAAAATTTCTTTTGACATAAAAATAGTTATAATTTGGTATTCTGGCCCAAGAAATTTTCAACCAAGCAATAATGAAATCTGATATTTGATTCAGATTATGTGTGTGGAAATAAACTACAGTATTTTCCATCATAAAGACCACAATACATAAAAACACTCATAAAAGAGTGGCGTAGAGTAAGCAATCATAACAAGTCATGATATTCTTCTCTATTACCAAATAGCCAGTATTGTTTTACGGCTAGCGATATAAGTTGTGGAACTGCTCCAAGCGATATAAGTTTGTAGAACTTCTCCAAGCGATATAAGTTGTGGAACTGCTCCAAGCGATATAAGTTGTGGAACTGCTCCAAGCGATATAAGTTGTGGAAATGCTTCAAGAATTGTTTTTACTGCCCCTCAGCGTAGTTTTGGCTTTGCCAAATGCCCAACCCACAATTATAGACTTTACTATTAAAACTGTAATTTTATGTAAGTAGAGCGAGTGTTCCGTGAATTTATTTTGGTTGTGTATATTTTCATCACACGAAATTCAAGGCTGTCATTCATAAATAAACTGGATTGTGGAGTTTTTTTTTTAATTATTCGTAGACACAAGTAGTATGTATACAGAGTGGTTGAAAAGTAACTTCCACTCCCCCTTAACTTTTTAACTGTTTGAGATATTTGAAATCGGTTTGCGGCAACATTCTTTCATATAAGGGGCTACAATAATCATGGTTAGTCTTAAAATTTTTACCCTTAGGGGTGGTGGGGGTTGGGAGTAGCTAAAAATTTTCAAATGGGAAGTATATGGTCGACTTTGATATTATGTTATAGGTCTTGATGAAACAAAAGAATTGACATAAAGAAAATCGGATCACTAAAATAACAAAATGATCCCCTTAAATTATTCAAATCCAATTAACCATGATTACATTAATCTCTTAGGGTTATTAAAAGTAATTTTAGTTGCCATTTTGTTATTAGTGGTCCAAGTTTTATTTTCTTTGTGTCAATTGTTTTGTTTCATCAAGACCTATAAAATGATATTAAAGTCGACCATACTTCCCATTTGAAAATTTTGATCTAAGCAGTTATTTCTCTGAAATTAAAATTACTTGATAACTCCATTGGCTATATGTTGTAAAATGCTAGTATTAAGCTCAATAGTTTAAATCATTAGCTAATTTGTTTAAACATACATTCAAGTTAGAAATAATTAATATTTGCACTTTGATGAAAATTTTGTTTGTTATACCGATTTTACTACAGAAATAAATTATAGTGGTGGAATATATTTGACACGAGTCGCATCATATAACGGCTGGTTATGGCGGGAATATATCTCCGTTTGGGCGGACGAACGCGAGCGGCGAATATGAAATTGGATAGATTCCATAAAACGCTTCCATCCAATGTAACTGTGTAACCTACATTTTTATTGTTCTCTAATTGCTGATTTGAATATTTTCAATTCCCATTCCCGATGTTTCAAGATTGGTCTGACGTTGGAAATGTAAATATTTTACTGTCATATAAAAATAAATTTTTATATCGATTCGTTAAGACTTAGGATTCTACGATCAATATTCTGCCAAACATTATTTATGTGTTGTATTTCATTGCCCTTAGTTTCCAAATGGTTGTTCTGCATGCTTATGAATGAAATCGTTGTGCACTATGTAAACGTTGTGCACCATGTACTGTAACAATAATATTAATAATTTGTATAGAGAAAGCATTAAGTAATGGCATGCAAAATAATGCTAAGCTATTTGAATTTATTGTATTTATCATATGATATCCGTACACTGAACGATCTTCTGTGGACTATGCCAATAATTTGAAACGAATTGTGTAAGAAAGGATTTTCCGTAAAGAAATAAAAACATTACAATAATATGAATACATTATGACATGAAAACTTTTCTATTTTAATGTGTTTTATATAAATGTATCCAAAACTAGAACTTAATCGCTTGGTTCAGTTAAATCTTGTAACTAAAATTATCATTTTAACTAAAAGAAGCCTTTAATCAATCTTTGATAAAAATTACTTATTGAATTAATTGTTTAAGATGCAACGATTCAATGTCCCAACTACCTAACTTATCTAGTTAGTTGTATTCCGTATTTAACTTTACCGTAGAACATAGTTATATCAAACACTGTTATTTGCAAATACGAAATAAGTTGGATAGAAGATCATTTTAGTTTCAACTTAACTTATATAGTGATATTATGCTTAAAACTAATAATTCATTTCACCACAACTTCATAACCTCAGAGGTTTTTTAGTAATGTTGGAGTGTGGTGAATGGCAGTTTACATTGAGGTTGACCCAGTTTAGGGTGTCGCGTTATTTTTAGAGCAGATAAAAGTTGTTACTGGAGATTTACAATCTTTAAAGGGCCAAACGTCAGCAGTTTAACCACCACTGAGTGAGTGGTGTAATATTAGTAATTTATTATTCCAAACTTTAATGGTTTTCTCTCATCTCGTGTGGCTCCGTAACACCAGTTTATTGTGCCTTCAACGGCGTCCTATGTGCACTACAGTGTGGGCCGACTGTAAGTCACGTTATCCCACGTTACGACACACACAACACAGGTGGCCGACAACCGTCATAAAGCCTATCTCTTGTGGCTCCGTAACACCAGTTTATTGTGCCTTCAACGGCGCCCTATGTGCATTACAGTGTGGGCCGACTGTAGGTCAACGTTATCCCACGTTACGACACACACAACACAGACAGCGACAGCCGTCATAAAGCCTATCTCGTGTGGCTCCGTGACACCAGTTTATTGTGCCTTCAACGGCGCCCTACGTGCATTACAGTGTGGGCCGACTGTAGGTCAACGTTATCCCACGTTACGACACACAACACAGGCGGCCGACAGCCGTCATAAAGCCTATCTCGTGTGGCTCCGTAACACCAGTTTATTGTGCCTTCAACGGCGCCCTATGTGCATTACAGTGTGGCCGACTGTAGGTCAACGTTATCCCACGTTACGACACACACAACCCAGGCAGCGACAGCCGTCATAAAGCCTATCTCTTGTGGCTCCGTAACACCAGTTTATTGTGCCTTCAATGGCGTCCTATGTGCATTACAGTGTGGGCCGACTGTAGGTCAACGTTATCCCACGTTACGACACACACAACACAGGCAGCGACAGCCGTCATAAAGCCTATCTTGTGTGGCTCCGTAACACCAGTTTATTGTGCCTTCAATGGCGTCCTATGTGCATTACAGTGTGGGCCGACTGTAGGTCAACGTTATCCCATGTTACGACACACACAACACAGGCAGCGACAGCCGTCATAAAGCCTATCTCTTGTGGCTCCGTAACACCAGTTTATTGTGCCTTCAATGGCGTCCTATGTGCATTACAGTGTGGGCCGACTGTAGGTCAACGTTATCCCACGTTACGACACACACAACACAGGCGGCCGACAGTCGTCATAAAGCCTATCTCGTGTGGCTCCGTAACACCAGTTTATTGCGCCTCCAAAGACGAAAATGTAAAGTCCGAGTCCTTTTATGTTTTTTTTTTTTTTTTTTTTATGCATTTAAGAAAACAATAATCTAGGTAGAAATACTCATTCATGTTAGTAGAAACTTTGTTGTTCTATTTCACCTTATTTGCTCAATGCCAGTAATTTATTATACTCAAATAAAACTGACTGTTTTTTTGTGGAAAGATTTTAGTTTTAGTAGTTAGCATATAGTTTTCTCCAATTTGAGAGCGTGAGAACTGTTAGTTAATTGCTAATCATACCCAAAAACACAAAGTGTTAAGGGGTTGCCAAGTCCTAAAAAGGTATGATATCAAAATGTTCCAAGTCAATGACTTTGATTTTAGAATACCTACTCGACAAATTGATTCGATCTTTTAATGCTTGGTAAACATTCCGTAAAACAATATTGTTTTATTTCGAAACCGTACTTGGCCAGCAGATGTATTAGTAAAGTTAGGCCTATATATATATATATATATATATATATATATATATATATATATATATATATATATGTATATATATATACTAATGGGAATATATTACGATGAATGAAGAAGTTCTCATACAGTTCAATAAAAAAATAAAATAAAATACCATACATCTGCTGGCCAAGTACGGTTTCTAAATAAAACAATAATGTTTTACAGAATGTTTACCAAGCATTAAAAGATCGAATCAATTTGTTGAGTAGGTATTCTAAAATCAAAGTCATTGACTTGGAACATATTTTGATATCATACCTTTTTAGGACTTGGCAACCCCTTAACACTTTGTGTTTTTGGGTATGATATCATTATTTTTTATCATGTTTGGCCATTTGGCTTTTAACAATAAAATCATTTAGTAGGGAAACAGTTTTAATTAAAAGCTTTAACGTTGACCAGAACACTGTTCGTATTCGTTGTCTGGCTTACATAGGAACAACTGCTGTCGTTGATAAGGTAGAATTTAGCTATTTAGCTGCTTTAATAGATTAAAATACTAATGGCCCCATGCTGAATACCCGTGATTCGTAAGGGATATGCCACGAGTTATTAATTTGAAGGTCTCTTAAGTCTTGGTCACCAACGCCTCAGAATTCCTCTTTAAGATCGAGATGTAAAACAAATATTGTTTAAGTCATAAGTTTGTGCAGTGTTGATGTACCAAGTTTTATTTCTCCATCTGCAGTGTTCAAAATATTTACTGCACTTTTACTCTCTGAATAACTCTGCAAGCAAAATTTTCAGACAGCTTGGATCTATTTTTAAATAAAGACAACCTAAGAATAATTATTTTCTACTACAGTTCTGCTCCATAACCTTTTTGGGTTCTGTATGTAAAGCGTTAAACGTCAAGCTATAAAGATATAATATTGCACATCTGATTAAGTGAATGGATGAAGCAATGTTGCTACGGATATGATTTTTATCGCATCATTACCATAATATCACTCTATTTGAATATTATATCATATTTAATATGAACATTAGTCAATCACCAAACTTAGAATTAGAATTATATCATATTGGAGTTTTTTATAATTCACCGCACCAACTCCTGTACATTGCGATATATGAAACGTCCTCAGTTTCTAGTTCCAAAATTCCGCTAGCAGAATTTTTCAGGTAGTACAATAAGTAGGCTTACCATGCATTTTCTGAACACTACGCAGATATAGCCATACAACTTGGTACATCAACACTGTCATTAGGGGGGCGGCCTACCGGTATTATTTCCTGACCAAGAAATGCGTTGGTCCAAACCAAACATTCCAAGGACAATAGAGCGTAACTTTGTGAGAAATTACGCCTGTTAATTTTATGAAGATTTTATCAAATGTAACATAATTCCTAATTTCACCAATAAATCGTGAAGATCGGTTCAGTCGTCACTGAAAAGTTAACATAAAAACTAATGCACGTATTGATGCATAGGTGGAGGGAGGATGATCAATCTTTTTTGGCACCGTATAGTCACTTCTTCACTGGTTCAGATAAATGTTTATGTCCTCATTTTTTGTTTTACTTTATGCATTGCAGAGTTAACAACATTTAAAATAAAAATTTTCTTTAAAACTGTTTTGGAAGAAAATGTTTCCTAGTTGGTTTAGTTATGTGAGTTTTGATTGAGTGTGTTGTTAATTTTCGGGTTGTAACTTAACCGACAAAACTTACACAGCTGTAACTTAAGTTACAACAGTGAGCATACTAAAGATTCTCCAGGTCTGAAGATCAAAACATTTTATTTTTAAATTCAGTTATACAGATAATTTGAGTCAGTTTGTTGGCTAGGACGAGAGCCAACACGATTTTAAGTAAAATAATTTTCTGTATGACACAATCTATAAATGTTAACTGATCAAATAAACGAATATGATACCAGATGTTTTACTTGGTTTCTTTAAACGAATCAAAATATAATGTCAAATGTCTGATTTGTTTACCTTTAAAATTTACGAAATGTAAACAAAGTGCTTTAAGAAATCTCATATTTGTTTTATTTTGTGATATTTAAAGTGAATAAACTTTACTTTTGTACACAAAGGTTTGTACTACGTACAAATAAGAAGATTCCTGCAAAGTTTCGTGTGATTCCCATCAGTGATAAAGGCTGTAGCTTTACTTAAAAATTAAAAAAGTTTGTTGTGCGTAGGAAACCACATTTCTGACTTTTTTAGGCTACTTTTGAACGCATATATTTTACTATACTGAAAGTTTTTAAAGTAAGCTTGGTGATTTTTAGTGTTCATTAACCCAGTTAAATGGATGGAAAACGAAAAAAGGGGAAATTGTAGCCTTTTTGTGACCTTTTGAGAAGTGAAAATTGGCCGTATTCTGCTTCGTGTCTATATAGGCACGCGTCGTCTGTTTGGTTGGGTGGGACTTGGCGACGTGACACGACCATGCCACTGGATCCCCTTAGGCAAATGAAATCTTTACAAAGATTTTTACTCAAATTAAGAGTTATCATCGTAAATGTTTTGTAAGTAACGTAACACACTTATGCATACCGAGACTATAATATCTAATTGTTGCACTGTAATTAAAAGTACTAACAATAATCGCACAAAAGTTACATTTTTAAATTATGCATCTGTAATAACACATTCATTGATTTATGTGATCGGGATTTACTGATCAGTCGGATGCTGCTGAACTCCCGATGGGTCTTCCGCAGACGATACACTGAATCCCGATTCCGACCAGTTTCATGGAGTCATAGAATAATCGATGCAGTGAATCTCTCACTCGGAGACTTTCTTGGTCTTTTTAACGTTTAACAGAATAGTAGACCTTACTTAAAAAACGAAGTTTTCACGGAAATTTTTTTCCTTTTGTGGATTTTTGTTTTGCCCCTAACAGGGTTTTTGTCCCACCAAGAATCCAATTGGAACTGGCCCCAAACCGGGGAAAAATCTGCTCCTCCTGTAGATTTTTCCCAGCATTAGCATTCTTAGCCCTGATGGAATTTGAAAAATAGTCTTAAAGGTGTAAGACTATTTTAAAATGTATAAGCCTTCGCGAATTTTAAAATACATAATTTATCATTTAACTGTCTGGAAGATATTTAAGAAAACGCGTTCGATTCGATATCATGTTGCGTAATATAATAAAGTTTTGATAAATATAAACAGAAAACATTAAATATGCTAGGTTTGCAGAGATACAAGAAAATTGAGTGAGCCAAATAGTAAGCAGAATTGTGTAAGCCAAATTTTAAAGACACGCTTATAAGTATACGCTTTCAAGAGTCATCTTCACCTTTGGGCCAGTAGCCCATTGTTGCGCAGTCAGCAATGTTATCCATACGGCTTTTATTCTAAAACATGGTATTTTATTCCCCTGTTTCGGACGCCGTTTTTCAACCGACTAGTATACGTGTTGCTCGAAATCAAGCAATTTATTTTAATACAATACAAAAGTTACTTTAAGCTCTAAATCAATGACATCCGACCAATCCAATATTGTGAATATCTTTAATCACCAAAACTACACGTATTTACAGCTGATTATTAACTGATGTTTAAAATGCTTTATTTAATCCCAATGTTATTTAAATGGGAAATTTTGAGATTTCAATGGTGAATAGCGTTTTTATTTTCAGTCCGATTCTCATCAGTTTTTGGCGGAAACAACTGCAGACTAAGCCCTATCCAATGACACAAAAAAACTTGAAAATTGGTTGAAAATTGTAGGAGGAGTTCTCAAGACAAAAAAACCCTTATAGCGTATTAAATAAGTATAGATTTTCTTTGAACTTGGTAAGTACTAAGTTGAATAGTTATATTAGGCTGCTCATACCTCGAAATTTCGAAAATTTAATTAAAATTTAAGTGTAAAATGTAAATGCAAGTGTAAAAGTGTAAAAATAAAGTTTAATTAAAATTTAATTTAAATAAAATTACGCTCTGTATCGTTGCAAAGTAACTCGATTTTCCTTCGTAATATTTGTTAAATTTTCTAAATCTACAGGTTAAATCATAAAAAAATAACAAGCCCGCACGTGTTGTTAAATAGCACGTGGGCTGATAATTGTAAATTGTTGCATAAAATACTGAATATAAATGTTTTGAACTGGTTTTTGTCGAATTTCGACCAATGTGCGATCTCTTGTACACATAAATGTTTGAATAACTGTACCCCCCTGCCTGACTATAACAACAGGACCATCTTTTTCACCCCGGCACCGAGATACTCCAGTCATCTGTACCACCGTGCAGTAGTACACCGCTGGCCGCGCGGCGCGGCGTCGCGTTGGAGTCGGCGCGTCACTCTACGGCGCGGCGCGACCGCTGCGGTAGCGGCCTCCTCCGCCTCCAGTAGCGTCTACGCCGCGACGGACGCCCCACCGTCACCGTCCTAGTGTCTCATGGATACCGCCGCGCTCTCTCTCTAGTGCGACATGCAACTCCAGAACACCGTGATACTCGTCACCGGACTGCTGCAAGGTAACACACTCGGCACACATATATATTATATTATATATATTATTTGTATACTAGCTAACAGCCCGTCAAAAAATGACCTGTAATTTTTATGACGATTGACCATAAAATGTCATGTTTTATTAGTTTTAATTGTAAAAAACTTATTAAAACCCTGACAACTTAATACTAAAGCTTACTTTTCCTATTTCTTTATCAAAGTGAACAGTTAGTTATAAATAATAATAGGTCATTTATTTATATGGTTTTACAATGTACATAGGGAATTTAGAAAAATAAATAAAGGTAAAGATAACATATTTTTTACATTATTCCATTATAATTCCATTTCAAGTGTCTTGCCAAATTGGTATTAGGTTTTTTACGCTCACTATATTACTATTCAAAGTGTGTTTTTCTGGGACACTTGTTTGCACTTTATTTACTTATTATTTCCGTATAATCAACTTTTTTTGTGTTTTTAACTCTTAATTCTTCATTTTCTGTATCTTCACTCTTTTGTACTCAATGATTTATTTAAGAGAAAACAGTAAACTAATTCGTAAATAAATAGTAGTATATATGCCTACAAGTCCATTTGAAGCAGTTAAATACAACAAAAATAAATGGATTAAAACTGTAATAAGTATTTTTACAATGAAACGATTGATTTTTTTTTTTTACATTTTATTATTTGATGGCCAAGATATCAACACTTATACGTGTTAATAAATTTATCTACAAGTCGTAAGTTTGAATGTAGTATATGTAATAATCTATAATAAGTAAACTTTAAAACTCTATATAGTATTCAAAATTTTATAATACACCGGCTGTCAACGAATTCTGTATATTTATTCTACTGCTTTCAAAATAATTTAAATCAAGTGTATTTGCTTTTATTTGTCATCTGTCAATGATCATTTAATTTATGTTGTCCGCGCCATTTTTGCTAATTGTAAATCAGCAATAGTATTAGATTTCAGTGTAGAATTTGGATCGCTTGGAGCAGTATCATTAAAACGACAAAATAACGTCTTGGATTGGTCTAAATAAGGTTTATTTTCATTTTGCGGCGTTATAAGGCATTTTCCGGGGGCTACCATATTTTCCTATCATCTAGGGGCCATAAGACCATCGGCCATTGGCCATGGGCCATCGACACCAAAACGACCACGATTCGTTCAGTAATTTTCTCTCTAGACCCTTAAATGCACTCTTTTATTATATAAGATTTCACTCATAAAATTGGCAGTAGTTTACTTATTTACACTTACGTTCTCCTTTACTTACTCTTCTTGTTGACTTTAGCTAGTATTAGTATTAATTATGACAACTAATTAACTAGAGGTAACCTCTTACTATTACTCTAAGTAACCAATCAGTAACCTCTTATTGATTGGCTCGAACCAAGCAATAAGAGATCTGTTCAAAAAAATCTAAAAGAACAAATCAAACTTATTAAAAATTAATAAAATCTAATAATAATCTTTTATTGCATTCGACAATTAGTAACAAATTTCATGGCATAAGCCAACTTCCATATTGCACAATAGCAACATGAGAATTTAGTCACCCCATTCAAACATACAAATTGTCATTCGTTCTACCATTCATTCCCTGATTAATAGTTTTGTGCTTCTCCAGTCCGAGTTTATTGCCACTGGTGATCGACAAGCTCGACTTTGCTATATATTTAAACTTTTGTTAGTTAAAGTTGCTCGAGCGGGAATAAAGTAGGAGTAAACAGTACAGTTAAACTGTACCGAATCTATTATAAGCGTACGTAATTTTTTCTAGGTTTTATATATTTCAATAGTCTTATAACTAAAATATAATTCATTTTTTAAACTATCAAACAAAATGTGAATATTTGTAATTTTGTAAAAAAAAACTCAAGTTTGTGACTTGTCCCCACAAACTAACATTAGCAAAATAATGTTAAAAAAAGAACGTCCGAATTCATTTGATCTTTTACAAGAGATACACAAAATATGACGACAAAAATATTTTTATAGGGATGAAGTTTTCTTCGGGAAACTATTTCGATTCCTTAGGGCCCACTTGAGCGAAATGATAGCAGCTACGATCATTGTATATGTGTCGACGTTATAAATAACGTACTCCCTGAGGAGGGGGGGGGTGACGATGAAGGGGAGGGGAGATACCAACAATGATCAGCTGATCGGTTTTGCGGTATTGCGGGATAGGGAATAGAAAGGGTTTGCTTTTTATGGCGGTATCTCCGTTCCTCATAATGACCCGACCCAGAACTGAACAAAAGATTATACCATGAGTCAGTGTAATGTCCACGACTTTGGCGTTCGTCCAACCCCCTCCCCCTCCCCTACACCCTCCACCCTCACTTGACTATCAGGTTTGGCTGAGAGAGCCCTCCTTTCATCTACACTACTGTCATTATATAAAGGAGAAAAGTTAAGATGAAGTCTTAAGTAATTACTCTGAGCAAGCGATTGGAACTTTGAATAGAAACTTTTTTACCACCTTGTCTTAAAATTCTTACTTTTTAACTTTTTCTTTCTTTTGCATTTAATGTGTAATAGATGACTAAACATCAATAATTATGAACTTCCCACCATACCTACAGCAAGAAATTGTTGAGTGGCAAAACATTTTTTTGCGTGGATTATATGAATATTATACATTAATGAATTATGAAATGAATTAGTTTTTCCCTTAATAAACTATTAGTAGGAACATAAGACAATAATTCTGTATTTTAAATGAAAAATTTGTTAAGTACTGGTTAATAAAGTGTATGTTAGTTCAATCAATTTTAAACCTGTATAGAACGCACAAACTACATCATAGTACCAGGGGGACCGAGCTTAAGCTCGGTAAAATTATTACTTTCGTTCTCACACAAAGCTCGTTCACTCCGCTCACTCGCGCCCTCTTTCCATTTTAAAGACGAGCTCGTTCGCTTCGCTCACTCGCCAAGCCGACGGGTGCTGCACTTAATTTTCTTAAACTACTTGTTAAAGATGTAACACATTGGTTTATATCTACAGTTATCAGCTGATTTTTGTTCAGTTAATAAAATCTCCATAAGGATAACATGGAAACTTTGAAGGGCTCTAGAACGAAAACCGGATTTTTCCAGACATGGGACCAGCTCCAATCAACTTATGGTGGCCAAAACCCCCATATTCGACCAAAAAATAAAAAAATCCTTGGAGCGAAAAAAAATTTTGCCCGTACAAACAGAGCTTGTTTTAGAGTATAAGAATAAGATAAACAAAAACCCCAGTAAAGACGAGCTTTATGGCCAAAACCAAAATACTTAAGAGTACCGGCGTTCACGTTACATGAATTTTAACTGTAATAATATTTTGCACCTGAACAAATTAATCAGGAAATATCTCAAATAAAATTTCACTCAATTCTTTCTAAATATAATGAAACCTATTCGATTTTTTCAACATGTTTAATCCTAATGTACGTCCTCAGGAATTTAGTGTTAGACGTTAACCAAATGTAACGTAATAACTGTAATAGATACAAAGAGGACACAGAGCAAAGTCAGTTCTGCCGATATAAGCCCCATGTACCATTATGTGAACTATACCCTGGGGGGACATAATAAGGGTGGAGGGGGATACAGAGTCCTATCGCCCTTCATATTTTGTGTGAGAGAAATGAATCCAGATATTATGAAGTTGTTAGCGAATTTCACACTTAACTTACTGTAATATAGTGGTGAGTTTAGGGGAAAAGGCTGCACTGCAATAACCTACTGTATAATTAATTAATTTTTACCTCAATTTTTATAATTTGTTACCTAACCAGTTGATAGAATATAGGATGATGACGTGCAAGTTTTTAAATAATTTCTCATATATCCAATAAATAAAAGTGTGGTACCATTGTAAATATTTCATTTATTTGAATTAAGAGAGATTATTTTAAAATTGTTATGATTTTCCAATAAAGTAAGAGCTCCATAAATGAAATATGATTTAAAAACTGTCAATGTTTTTGTTCTTGGTGCTAAGAGGAATGTTATTACTTTACTAAACATTATTAACCGTGGCGAAAAATAGGGTTTTATGAATAATACTTTGTAGTAGCCTACAATAGTCATTTTTTTATTTTTCCTTAGGCCTTTTCATTTTGTATCTGTACTTCAATTTAGAATACATAATTCTTTGTCCAATGTTAGGTGACATACTGAAAACGTTTTAATATTCTACATTTGACTATTACACAGTATTATAAAGAATAAATTGGAAGTAAAATAATCTATAGAGTGTGTAAATTAAAGATGGAAACAGTATAATACCTTCAAAAGTAAAGTTTTCAAATTGATTTCGAGTGACAAAGTCTACTTTATAAAGTACTTATTGTCCTTGGGCTTCGAAGGGGTTTCACAAGGAGTCGGAAGAAATTCCTAGTGTATGCATAGGACAATATGTACATCACATTAAAGGACTCTAAGAATAGAGAACAATGCCGCAAACCCGATCTGAATAGAGTGTTTGAGACAAAATTGGCAGGCGATCAAATTTTGCATGAACAAAAAAAACAAACACAACAAAACAAATTTTCCGCCAAATTATTAACATCATATTGCTGAAAACAAAAAATATATAACTCTCGATACACTGGGCATTTTAAGGCAAGGTTTGTAGCAAATTGCTCAGAATGCAAAGCCCTTTAACATGATGTATCAAATGACGTAGACCAATGTAGTTTTTCCATGGAAGTCGTCATTGAAACTACATTGGCCTGCGTAATATGATACATCATTTTAAAGGGCTTTGCATTGTGAGCAATTTGCCACAAACCTGACCTTAAAATGTCGAGTGTATCGGGAGTTCTTGCATTTTTTAGCAATATGATTTTAATGCAAACTTTGATCGCCTGCCAATATTTACTAACATCCTTTTGAGGTCAAATTTGCTATCTTTTCACTATTATTAGAGACCTTCAATTTGATGCACATATTGACCTGAGCTTACATTTAAGATTTTCTTCTGACTCCTTGTTGGCCGACCCCCTTTGGAGGTCTAAGGACAATAAGTAATTAATATAGTAGACTTTGTCTCTCGAAATCAATTTGCAAAGTTATATTATATTGTCTCCATACTTAATTTACACACTGTATATTTGTTTAGTTGGGTGGCATATAGTGGCTTTCGCTAGTGGTAGACATACAGTGGGTATAAATGTTGATATTTTCGTCGGCAAGTTCACTAAAAGAGAAATCCTCTGACGGTTAAAAATGTGAACGTAATCGTGGCCGTTAGGAGAGCGCGGGAGGAAGCAGCTACAAGAGCTGATGCTACCGACTTCCGGTCAATTGAGACAACAGAGGTCAATTGGTCTGAAGCCATTAGACACTGTACTGAACTGGGTTGTACCATAACGCTTCTGCAAAATGCAGTAATGGAAGAATTCATTTAAATTTTATATGAAATTATAGAGACCTTCTCAGAACAGTAATGCCCGGTATTTTCGTTTCAATGCCTGCAGGGGTTCCAGCGACCGGTTTACATATGAGCCTTGACATTAGATATTCCCAGCAATGTAGAAAAAATTTGACATTGAATTGAAAATACAATTTGTCCATTCTTAAAATGTTAGTAGAAAAAAATTATAAAGTACGGTCAAATGAATCAAAAACATACAATTAATTGTAAATAATTCAGCGAACTGTAGATGGACATTATTTAAAAGTGTGTGCCAACAAACCTTTACTTATCATTTATAAACAATTCATTATAAATATTTGTACTGTACTACATAAAATTAATTTGCAATATCATTACGGCATTAGTTGTTTATAATTTGAATTATTATTTTAATATATTGATATAATAATATTAATAATATTATTTTATGCATGATATTAAGATATTAGACTAATTGTATTTATAATTGAATAAAATCTTTAATTTATATAATTAAACAAAAATTCCCTTAATTTCAACAATCGTGCAAAACTGTATCAACTTAACTGGAGTATACTTATGTTAGAGTATAATTAGTATAAAAATCAGATGAACCAATCAAATGTTTAACCCAGCCCATATCAAAAGGAAATGCAATTAATTGCATTTTAATTGCATTTTTCATTACACAAATACACTTAAAATGCCTTTCGTGAATTGCATTTTGCTAAATGGAATTAAAATGCAATTAAATGCAATTAAAATATATTGTTAATGCATTTTTGGAGCATTTTAAATTCAATTATCAAGCATTTTCCTAAATGTTTTAAAATCGTATTTAAAATACATTTTGCTAAATGTATTTATTGAAATGTAATTTAATTGTGATTAAAATGCAATAATAACACATTTTGAACGCATTTTAAAAATATTTTAAAATGCAATTATTTAGCATTTTTTAAAATGTATTAAAATTAAATTTTAAATTTATTTTGCAAAATGCATTTGTCTAAATGAAATTTAAATGTGATTAAAATGCAATCAAAATACATTTTAAACGCATTTTTAGAGCATTTTAAATGCAATTATTTAGCATTTTCTAAAATGTATTAGAATTACATTTTAAATGCATTTTGCGAAATGTATTTCACTAAATGCAATTTAAATGTGATTAAAATGCAACTAGAATACATTTTAAATGCAATTTTAGAGCATTTTAAATGCCTTCTTAGATAACTTTAAATGCATTTTATAAGCATTTTCAAAATGTATTAAAATTTCATTTAGAATGCATTTTGCGAAACGCATTTATAATTACAGACTCATTCTTATGTAAACGCTGATTTGTTAAAAAAAGCAAAAAAAGCAAATTCAGTGTGCAGATTCCTTGGCTAAAAATAGGAACATTAAATATATTTATGCTTATCACCACACAAAGATTTGTTGTCCTTAACTCTTCAAATCTTCATGAGTTACCCTTGAAAACTAAATTTAGTTCTCAATTTATTTTAAATTATAAGTTGAGATAAAAGTAACAACTCCGTATAGTTTAAATTTAATAAGTTATAAACTTAATGAGGGATGACCTTCCTTCAGAAGGGTTGGGGTTGTCTCCTCGTGGGTATTGCCACTCCTGGCAGTATCAGTGAGCAACTGCGGCAATACTTCAAGTGCTACCGTTGCTCATTGAGACTGCTAGGAAGTGTCCATGGATTTCGCCCATGGATATTACAGTGGCTGCCACCACTAACTGGCAATACTTAAATATTTTAAAGTTGAATAGTCATTTAAATGCTATGATTTGAATCTATATAAAATATAATTAAAATGCCATTAAATCGCTATTTAAATGAAATTAAAATGCATTTAAAATGTGATTAAAATGCAATTCTAATCCATTTTAAATGCATTTAAAATGCTTTAAAGATGCATATAAAATGCGATTAAAATGCATTTAAAATGTGATTAAAATGCATTTTAAAATGCGATTAAAATGTATTAAAATTGCATTTAATTGGGCCAAAATTTGTATATTTCAAATGCAATTAATTGCATTTTAAAATATCATTAAAATATGATTAATTGCATTACAAAATGCAATTAAAGTGTAATTAATTGCATTTTTAGAAATGCAATTAATTGCATATTTTTTGATATGGGAGTATACGAACCAGTGAAAAATATTACAGCAAGATAGAATGAATTAAGTTATAACAGTACAACAAATATTAAAAGTATGATCAAAAGTATCGTTATTATGAGTGGTTTTGTTTTAATAAAGTAAAATGCAATCAAAATTGTTTATTCCCATCGCCTTTTGTTTTGTTTTACATAGGCCTATATAAATATAGAAAATATTTATAAAATTAAAACAGTTCTATCGTTTTCGAACGCCTCAGGCTCAGTTTCCGTTTTACTATGATGTCGAAAACAATTGTTCTCTTTTGTTTGGAGTGTTTATTATATACTCTGAAAATGATATTTAAGAGTAAATTTTATCAAATTTCCCTATTTATCTTTCATTTTTTATTCTCATTAGATCACCTATGATCGGGATATCAAAATACCTTTTAAAAAACTAACTTCCTTAAGGTTTTGTAAAATTTTGTAGTCTGCATACTGAATAATTTTACTGTCTAACAGTGTCTTCGTAAAACGTTTCACAAAAGTTTAATACAAAACCGTATTAAACAAATAAAATTGTTCTTGAGAAATGAAAAAAAAAAAACTGTAGAAATGTATACAATACTTCCTACACGAGTACATTGACTGCTATCTCAAACCCGTCACAACTTTCCCTTCCAACTCTTTAGTAAAATGAAAATTCAACACAAAATGAAAAGGAGTCGTAAATATTTGTTTTAATCTAATTGAATTGTAAATAAATTATTTTAATAAACAAACTCACTAATTTTACACTTTCGGGTAGCAGCAAAATTAAGTTATAAGCCGCAACTATACTCTGTGGACTTACGGAACGAAGGGAAACTTGCCTAACTTACTTATGCTAGCAGCCAGTTTCGAAACCGGCATTACCAACTCTGAGGTACCCACCTTGAGTATTAAGTTTATCCAGGTTTGCACTCAAGCGTATTTACTTACGGGTTTTACACTTCCCAAACATTGAGAATAACGTCATGGAATCAGCATAAATGAGTATCAAACACATTACCTTAATCTCTTCTACCAGAAATGTTAAAGATTACAGACTACATGCTATAACTTGTTTTGCTAACAAAGACAAATAAGATATTACTCCCAAAGCGAAAAATAGAAAATAAGAAAACTCCTTGCTAAGGAAAATAAAGTTAAAGTGTTAATTTGTGTGTAATGTTTTTAATGGACATAGTTATTTCTCACTAAATTGTTCTTACGTTTGGTGAGTTTTTATCGAAGGAGCTTGACTACTGAATGTCGGTCAACCACTTACTGCTTACGCAGAGCACACCTTAATCGAATTTTACAATATCATGACTCTAAAAGAATAGAAAATAATGCATATTTTAGCACTAAAAATCTAACGTTGAATCTAATGCTAAATCTTGTCAAATGCTAAGGTTTAGCTTTAATACTATTTGGCAATGTCTATTTAATGTTGTGGAAACACAAAGAAGGCTATCATTTTATATTAATAACTGTTTGAACCTTTATCATCATTCTAATGTAACAGCTAATACATTGTTAATAAATCAATTAAAGTTCGATTGAAATTGTTCTTGCGCTAAAGTACTTAGGTATTTAGTTGATTTAATAGCAGTTAATGCAACATATTGTATCATGAAGGGTTTTATGGTCTAAAGTTTTAAAATAATCATTGCAAAAACTATTTTACCTACGACCAACTTACGGATGGCCATTTGGTCACCTACCAAGAACGTACCCACACGGATGTCACTTGACCAAATCGTCGTTTTGACTCACATATCGTCGTCGTATGATCACAATCAACGATTTTGAGGTTAGACTCATAAAGCAACTGTAATGTAACAATCAGGCGATGTGCGAATTGCGTACTACTTTCGTCAAATTTAGTCTCAATGGTCTATACCCATATCAAAAGGAAATGCAATTAATTGCATTTTAATTGCATTTTTCATTACACAAATACACTTAAAATGCCTTTCGTGAATTGCATTTGGCTAAATGAAATTTAAATGCAATTAAATGTAATAAAAATATATTTTTAATGCATTTTTGGAGCATTTAAAATTCAATTATTAAGCATTTTCCTAAATGTTCTAAAATCGTATTTAAAATACATTTTGCTAAATGCATTTATTGAAATGAAATTTAATTGTGATTAAAATGCAATAATAACACATTTTGAACGCATTTTAAAAATATTTTAAAATGCAATTATTTAGCATTTTATAAAGTGTATCAAAATTACATTTTAAATTAATTTGCGAAATGCATTTGTCGAAATGAAATTTAAATGTGATTAAAATGCAATAAAAATACATTTTAAACGCATTTTTAGAGCATTTTAAATGCAATTATTTAGCATTTTCTAAATGTATAACAATTACATTTTAAATGCATTTTGCGAAATGTATTTCACTAAATGCAATTTAAATGTGATTTAAATGCTACTAGAATACATTTTAAATGCAATTTTAGAGCATTTTAAATGCCTTCTTAGAAGATTTTAAATGCATTTAATTAGCATTTTTAAAATGTATTAAAATTTCATTTAGAATGCATTTTGCAAAACGCATTATACTTACAGACTCATTCTTATGTAAACGTTAATTTTTTAAAAAGCAAAAAAAAAGCAAATTCAGTGTGCAGATTCCTTGGCTAAAAAATAGGAACATTAAATATAATTATGCTTATCACCACACAAAGATTTGTTGTCCTTAACTCTTCTAAATTCGTGAATTACCCTTGAAAACTAAATTTAGTTCTCAGTTTATTTTAAATTATAAGTTGATATAAAAGTAACAACTTCGTATAGTATAAATTTAATAAGTTATAAACTTAATGAGGGATGATCTTCCTTCAGAAGGGTTGGGGTTGTCCCCCTCATGGGTATTGCCACTCCTGTCAGTATCAGTGAGCAACTGTGCAATACTTCAAGTACTACCGTTGCTCATGGAGACTGCTAGGATATGTAAATCTATGTCCATGGATTTCGCCCATTGATATTACCGTGGCTGCCACCACTAAATGGCAATACTTTAATATTTTAATGTTGAAGAGTCAATTAAATGCTATTAAAATGTGATTTGAATCTATAAAAAATATAATTAAAATGTCATTAAATTGCATTTGAAATGAAATGAAAATGCATCAAATTGTGATTAAAATGCAATTCTAATCCATTTTAAATGCATTTAAAATGCTGTAAAGATGCATCTAAAATGTGATTAAAATGCATTTTAAAATGCGATTAAAATGTATTAAAATTGCATTTAATTGGGCCAAAAGTTGTATATTTCAAATGCAATTAATTGCATTTTAAAATATCATTAAAATATGATTAATTGCATTACAAAATACAATTTAAATGTAATTAATTGCATTTTAGAAATGCAATTAATTGCATATTTTTTGATATGGGTAACTTGAATTTTAATTTGAAGCCTGAATGTTTAAGAACTTACTAAGCAACGGGTTTAGGGTAGAATTTGGTTAAATAATGCACCTCCTTATAACGTTACTTTGTAATAAATTGTGACTTTATGATGTATCTTTATTTTTGCTTACTGCAACTGTCATGGATGCAATAAAATAAATTAGGGAGATATTATACTATACAGCATTGCTATGTACACATAATGCGCTTGCAATAATAAATTGATTGGAATTTTAGTTTGAAAATAATCTGACGAAGAAATATGAATTAGTTGACCTATAAATAATAAGGCAGAAGGGGTATTGGGGTATTTAATGTTTTTGTGTAACTTGGGGACTTGTGCGAGGTTCCAGCGACTTGCGGCCTGAGGTAAAGCCGATTACAGACTGATCAACTCTTCTTGTTACGACTAGTTGCGGTAATAAGGCTACTCAAGGAAAATCAAACTTTAGGGAAGGAAGTTCCAATCCCTTAGACGGCTCACCACCTGGTCGGTATTAGTGGGAGCTCAGAACTTGCCCAAATAGAAGAAGTAATAGGTACAATGGAGTTTAAACGACAATCATTGTATTAATATTACTTAAAATTTAATTTTGAAATACATTAACGTGAAAACAAGCTTATTATCTCTTATAAAACCCTTTTGCAATCAATTATATCGAACATATTATAAGGCACATACATTTAGGATATCTTTAAATATTAAATAAATGTATGCCAGATAATTAAAAAAAATTTTTAATGAATAACCTAAAAAGATATAATGTAAGCTTTGTTTATTTGGATAACATCATAGTTCCGAAGCTCATTCATTGGTGGAAAACACCATTTTAAAATTGATTTTAAATATAGTTGATCAAGATGATAAAAAAAAAAAAAAAACACAAAAAATTACTGCGGACATTTTACATCACTGATTTTACTATTATGTTTTTTTCGCTGATTTTACTAATAAGTTGTGTAAAATATCCGCAATAATTTACTAAACAATAACATATACATCACGAACATCATGAACATTGAACTTTAAGCAAACCTGGTTTTTTTCTGTAAACCAGTTACAGAAGAAACCAATTGTGTGAGTAACAATAATATTACAACTAGTACTAATAATTGTGTGACCAAAAGCAATCGATAAACAATATTTGTAAGTGAAACGAATTTTTAATGTACAAAATAAAAACATTGAGAAGCAAATATATACAAAGTGTAAGAGACTAGCACATTTTGTTTTTCTCAACAATAATAGGTAATATAATGTAAAATCGTGTTACCACAGTAGAAGTATGAATAATATATATACAAATATAATACGAGCAATGTCTGAAGGGATGTGTGTTACACGATCTCGAAATCTAGCGGTTAGAATTTGCTTAAACTTTGCATTTAAGAGTGTTTTGGCCCAAAAATAAGTTTAGAAACAGTCTCAATCCCAGGAAAAATGGAATTTGGTCTAAATTTGAGTTTAAAAATCGTAATTTTTAACATTTGTCTTATGGGTTGCTATTTTGGTAAGGAAACAACAACGAAAGGTATACAAAAATAAATGGACATTAATTTTAAGCAGTCTTTTTGAAACAGCTGTTAACTGTGAAGAGGTATAATTGGTTGTTGGTGGAAATTTAATAGCTTTATTACCATGACACTATAACAAAAGTGAATTAAAACCAACGAGCAAGGCTCGGTTAACCTGGTACTTATACAAATACGCAAATGGTCTTGTAACTGAATCCGTGTATTAACAACGAAAGAAATATTTGTAATATAAAATATTCAGTAGATAAGGTGCTGTAATGTTACTCAATTGTTTGAATGGTAATTTATTTGATCAGGATAAACAAAGTGAAGGGGTGGAAGGGGTCAGGGGTTGGACTGGGATGGTTGGGGTGGGAGCAAACGACTCTGATATCATGGTCTCATCCGTTGGTCCATTTGGGTCGTTCGGAGCAATAAAGATAAGGCGGCCCTCCCTTATAGACTCCTTCCCCTGTGTTTGGGGTAAATCCTGTGGACATGTTAAGTCGTTTTCGTCCCTAGCTTTGTTTTATTGTCTAAAGAAACAAGAGCGTTTAAATTGATAAGTAAAGCTGGGAATGAAAGTCATGTCTAAATTACATTGAAAACACAAAATACCCCCGTAGCAACATACCTACGTACTATGCAAATTTCCAGTAAAATTTGACGATTTCGTTATTGTAACCATAAAAATTACATGGGGTTCTGCAAGTAGGTTTATTTTATACATCTATATAATAGCTGCGAACTTTATTTTTGGCTATTATGGACATCAAAACAAAAAATTTCATGGTCCCAGGCTTAGATCTTCGTGACTACAAACGTAATAGCGTATTATCAATAGAGAAATTCGCTAATAAAACTTTTATTCACTCATTTAAACTAATGTTAGTAGTGTAAAATTGCGGCCGCTGGCCCAGTTCAAGGTCACCTGAGGGATGACGTCATCGAGGTCAATGACCTCACCGATGACGTCATCGATGACGTCATCGATGACGCAATCGATGACGTCATCACTAATGACGTCATTTCGATGACGTCACACCCATGACGTCACAGAAATGACGTGCTGATGACGTCATCACCCCTTACGTCATCAAAACGACGTCACCGACGCCACTAAGGTCAAGGTCACGCAGAAACTTAAAATTTTTTAGCACTTTTGCCGTTTCTCGCACTACGCTCCGAGTTTCAGTCAGAGTCCCCGTGACCTTGACCACTTGGAGCGAATTTTCGACAAGAAACGGCAAAAGTGCCAAGTTAAACTCGAGTTTCTGACATGACTCTGCCTAAATGGGCAATCGGTTATCCCTCAGGTGACCTTGAACCAGTACAACGCCCGCAATTTCATGTTACTGTGACCTTGAACACTTAACAACGGAGCACCGACACCGATGCGCACCCCACGACAGCCATCGAGTGACTGACTGTCAGGCTCTGTGTATGCTAGGTATATCGGCTTGAGAGACTAAGACTCTAAACTGTCAGGAATGGGAGTAACTAACCGAATTTTGCAAGGAAAAGTCATTTCATCCAATAATTTAAACAAATCCTCATCAGTAAAACTGACATTAGTCTGTTTTGTATAAAACTTAGGGTGTCCGCGCAACAGTTTGCGCCACTTAGCTAAAGTTGAAACTCTCTTAACTTTGGGTGTTGGACAGTGAGCAACTAATAAAGCCTTAACACGGCTAAGTTTCTTACCTAAAGTGTCCCGCGACATGGCTTCCCCTCACAAAAGTCCGCACAATACTGAGAGGACTGCTCGTAGCGCATGAGTCAAGGGAAAAGAGGTGGGGAAACAACAGGAGTGGGGGAAGGTCACAGTGGTGGGGGAAGGTGAGGTAGTACGCTGGAGTATCGCATCACTTCACCATGAGCTGTCCTACAGTCAACACACTGTTCTCTTGGCCCGAGTTGGCACTAGAAGAAACATTTCTGTACAGCTTAGGCTGTGAGAGCCGAGGAAGCAAAGTCAAAGTGGAAATTGTGTTAAACTCCAAGATGAAGAGTCTCCTAAATAAACTAATTGTATCCTTGCAATCTCCTATAACTTTAGAGAAATACCACTTTATTAAGCGACACCTTATACTTTGGCAAAACGAAGCGGAAATGGAAAAGATTACAGTAAAATTAATTTAACTTAAAACTTGGACTGGACACTCATGGCGATACCACGTGGCGTGAAAACGCCACCCTAAACATTACAAGTTAGGTTATTGAGCACCTCTGGTACGATAACCGATGTGCTAGAGTTAAAGTGTGATGACCTTGAGTCAAAACACTGAAATACTACAAGTCGATATCGTCCCAGAGTTAAAGTGTAGTGACCTAAATTCAGAACTTGTAAAATTACTTACATATAGAGAGCTAGAGAACAGCGAGACGCACCGCATGGAAGCCGGAGACATACTGGCGAAGCGGTGTTGTGCAGCCTAGGGACCCAGTTGTGGTGGGGGTATAGCCAACACTTAGAGTACAAGTGTTGTGGGTGACCTTGACCCACATAACTTACCTGACCCCCCCCCCCCCCCGACAAAAAGTGCGAGCCCCCCCCCCCCCCCCCGACAAAAAGTGCGAGGCCCCCCCCCCCGACAAAAAGTGCGAGCCCCCCCCCCCCCCGACAAAAAGTGCGAGCCCCCCCCCCCCGACAAAAAGTGCGAGCCCCCCCCCAACCCCCACCCCCACCCCCACCCCCACCCCCTCCCCCACCCCTGATATCCTGGGCGTGGCAGCCCCGGTGGGGATATAAGGGGGCCCAGCCAGAGCCGGCTCGCAGTCCGCTCCCGCGCGTTGAACGTGAACGATCGGGACGGACCGCCATAGGCATCACTAAACATTGAATGGCGCCTTCAGTGTTTAGCGAAGTCTACTCTAACTTTAAGACTTGTATTAGTTGTAAGATATTGCGCTTGCGTTTGGGTATTGGGTATTGCGAATTGTTTTATATGAGAGTGTTTTACTTGTACCTTATGTCTACTGTGTGTCTTTTATCCTTTGTGTCTTGTTTGTTATATGTGTTTAACATGTATGTGCTTGTTCCAGCATTGACTACGTTGAGCTCAATTGTGTGTTGTAAGTGTGTTATATTTTTCTAAAGTGTATACGCTTGTTTTAGCAATCCCCCCTTGAGCTTTTGCAATGCTCAAAGTAAATTGTAAAGACAGGGAACGGGAGTAGGCCCCCGTGTAAAGTTACTTTTGTATAATTGTTAGGCTCCTCTCATGCATGCTTTAATGCGGCTGAGAAATAGGAGCGTCCGTTTGTACGCCTATATGGGGGTAATAAGCCGATGGCCTCTGCACTCGGACCGAGGACGTAAGCCACTAGGGTGTCCTCAGTTAGTTTCCCTTCTGGAAACTCAAAATTATGTAAATGAAACTTTATTAGCTATTTGTGTTTTTTTGTCCCCAAGGCCCCCGAACATTCGTGGTTCGCCATGGATGTACGGGGGCCGAAATTTTTTAATGTCCGTGTGGCCTTGACCCACATAGGACTTGTAAAAATTTACTGCATTGCTAAATTAAAAATATTAAAGATAGGGTTACGGGAGTAGGCCCCCGTGTAAAGCCACCTTTTTTTATAATTGTTAGGCTCCTCTCATGCATGCTTCAATGCGGCTGAGAAATAGGAGGTGGTCCGTTTGTACGCTTATACGGGGGTAATGAGCCGATGGCCTCTGCACTCGGACCGAGGACGTAAGCCACTAGGGCGTCCTCAGTTTCTTTCAAAATTATGTAAATGACATTTCGTTAGCTATTGGAAAAGTTATTAGTTGGAAATGCAGTAAATGTTTACAAGTCTCGCGTGGCGAAGGGTACACGACATTGGATGTTGCCTTGTTGTCATAGTTGGGTCTCTTCGGAGGCTACAGCGATGACAACCCAAGTGCCCCACACCCCCATAGGGGGGTGTGGGGCTTAATTTTTTTAAAGTTTTTTCGTGACCTTGACCTAAATATAAAAGTTTTCAAAATCTTTAACAGTCAGATCTTACTAACACAGTTTATATATAGAGGTCTTTTAAAAGTTAACAGTTAGGTATTAGTAACGCACAAGTTTGGAATTGTTTATAGTTGGGTCTCTTGGGAGGCTTCAGCGATGGCAACATAAATGTCCCAAGTGGGGTTTATTTTTTGAAAAAGTGCGAGCCCCCCCCCCCCGACAAAAAGTGCGAGCCCCCCCCCCCCCGACAAAAAGTGCGAGCCCCCCCCCCCACCCCCACCCCCACCCCCACCCCCACCCCCACCCCCACCACCACCCCCACCCCTGATATTCTGGGCGTGGCAGCCCCGGTGGGGATATAAGGCGGCCCGGCTGCATGCACTTCTCATTCCCGTCCAAGCTCCCGTACGGACAGGTTCTCTCTTGTTCTTGAGATCATTTTTAATAACTTCACTTTTTTATTCTCATCTATTCTTTTCATTAAGTCCATTCATTACAATGGGTAAAATGGGCCTTAAACTGAAAAACTACCCGCCAGCTTCAACCTCAACCGACACGACTCAACCTCCATCATCCTCCACCTCGATCATGGAATATCTGATGACTGCAAACATCTTGAGCTGCCTGACGATGCCACCACCGCCGCCGCCGCCACCACAGCCCGCCTCAATGCCCAGCCTGTCGCCATTACCGCCGACAGTGGAAGAGGCCGGTGCACCTCCACCATCGTCAGGAAAACTCAGCGGTCGAGTCCCGGTAGCCTCTCCAGCACTCTCGCTGCTATCGGACTCAGGATCGGAGTCTGCAGTCTTCGAAGAGACGTCCAGGTCGAGGATAACCCCCTACAGCAGAACCCGAAAAATCCTATCCTATACCAAATCACAATGTCCCTCACCCATATCCCCCATGCCATCCACACCAACCAAAGCACCCCGTAAATCCATCTTTTCCCCTGAACTTCCCTCCATAGACCTAACACGCTCTCCTACCCCACCCAAAATTGTTTGCTCCATTCCTTTTGACCAATCTTTGCCTCTTCCACCCCCTTCCACCCCTATTTCTTCTAGCCAGCCTAATTCGGAGAAGCTCCAAAACACTAAGAGTCCAACACAAAAGAAACGTAATCGTGTTAAATGCCCTGCTGGCAAGCGTGATAAATGCGATTATGTTTGGTTTAGCAGAGAGGCTGTGGTTCTTTGTTGTCCGAGTTTTGCTCTTCCAGAAAAAGATCGTTGCCAACGACACTTGAATAAGAAAATCAAAATTCCGACACCAAAGCCCTATAGCCTTAATATTATGCCTGAAAAGTCCAAGTTCAAACACCCCAACAGTCCGCAGAAGCTGAAAATTAATAGGCTCAAGAGGGACAAAAAATATTATTTCATTGTTCAAGCTTATGGAGCATTTAACATAAATGTGCAAATCATTCTAAAAGGTGATGGCCGCCTTCATAGAATGAAAGTACCACCTGCGATGGTACAAAGAGAATTTTTTGTCCCCGGGGCTTATTTAATTCGAAGAAAAGGATGCCGATCTGTTTGGGAAATGGATTAGGACATGGGCTCACTAAAAAAGAAAAAGCCAAAATTGTTAGGTTGTGTTGGACAATAATTAAAAGTCTTTTTCCAAATTATTTTTCCAAATTTAGTCTTAACCCTCTTAAAGTAAGGGAGAGGGGTATTATACAAGTCAACTAATAAAAAAAAAAAAAAATACTTGACTTGTATAATACTTTAACCTGGCGGTGATGTAAAGTCACTGGGACAATCTCAAACCGTGTCCTTGAGGGTGAAGACTAAGTTACAAATAAATCATTAACAAATAAAAACTTACCTCCAAACACTTGTAGCTTGCTACAAGTGTTTGGAGGTAAAAATTTTTCAAAGTTTGAATGACCTTGACCCATATAAATTACTGTTTAAAGTAAAGTGCTAACCTTACAACTAATGTTGTGTATCACGTGATACCCCCACTCTAACGCTCTTACTAAGCTTGTATGAGCCGTTCATTTGCTTCAGTCTGTTTCTGTGCTCCGTGGTAAACATGTCACGGTACAATTACAAAGGTGGTGACTTCTTGATAGATCAACACAATGCTTGGGAAGTGCTAAACCAGCATAGAATGGAAGTTGAGTATTGTATAAGACAAGACGGGTCTACATTTTATCTATGTATTATAAACAACCAAACTCATAAGTATGAACACTGGACAAAAATTAATTATAACAACATAGATGAGCTGTTTGCTTGGGTGTTTGAGGTGTGTAAAGTTATTGAAGAAACCAAAATAATGGGTGTGCTAAAGGTATGTAAAACTGATGACCGGGAAGACTAAGCAAAATTTTTATTAACCCCCCCCCCCTCCCGTGTTATCCCCACCACTAGAAATGGGTATATATAGGAGTGGTGGTCAACCGTCCTCTCATTCTGCTTTACACCGTTAAGCTGAACACCACCATGTCTGCTATGAACGTCCCAGCCTCTACCTCTGGCCCGGTCGCCTCCAACTCCAGCCCGAACATTGGACCAATCCGATCGGGGCCTTCGTCAAGGAGTCGTGTCCGATTCTCCGGCTTTGGTCCTGTGAGGAAGGAGTTGCGGAGCAGCGGAGCGTCTCAACCAACCACGACGGATGCATCAACTCAGACTCCACCAAACATCATCGAGTGGTACGACGAAGTGATAGAGCAAAGGACAGAATGCTAGAGAATACTCGCAGGGAGCTACTTTATGTCAGGAGTATATGGGAAAAACTGATTAAGAAGTGTGAAAGCCTGTTGGACAGTGATGATAGTGAGGATGAGAGTGGATAGGTGTGTGGGTAAAGACTTGGACTGGGACTTGTGTGTATGTATGAATGTGTGCGTGAATGTGAAATACAGAGCGGGGGATAGATCACTCTGTGGCAATGGACTAACATGCCACTTAGTGATCTATCCCCCGTTCTGGTAATGTTTTTGGATGCCTTGACCCACTTTACCAAGGCTAGCTAGTACCCCCACCACTGATAAGTGTATATATACGGGTATTGATGTGCAGTTTGGTTATTCTGCTTTGTATCGCTTAGCTGAATACCTCACTTCAACATGGCTTCCAACTGCAAAACTTCTCAGGCTTCCTCTTCTTCTTCAAGAAGGCGTGCTGCCAACGTCCTGCCTGCTACTCGTGGACCTGCTCGACCATTCCACAGCATAACTGTTGCTCGGGCAAACGCCTGCAAAGCTCCAATGCTACGGACCTTGCTGGAGGTGAGCCAAGACGGGCAAGGCTTGCTCAGTCCTGGTCAACGGCAGGAGCAAGAAAGGCGTATGGCGTACTACAAACTGCAGGGTGTAGTTCCCAGCTTGAAGTTAGGCGATCCGAGAGTAGCAAGCATCAACGAGGCAGCGGACTACATATCACACCTTCACAGTGTTTTAGAAGTAAAGGACCAACAAATTGAAAACTTAAAGAACAATTGAAACAATTTAACTTTAATCCTGTGGAGTTTGTGGAAGCAGTGATGAGTGATAGTGATGATGAAGGAACTGAATATATATTGGGTATGTAATGAAAGACTTGGACAGGGACATGTGTGTGTGTGTGTGTGTGTGTGTGTGTGTGTGTGTGTAGAATACAGAGCGGGGGATAGACTACTTTGCGGCAATGGACTAGCATGCTGCTTAGTGGTCTATCCCCGCTCAAAGGGTAGCATTGGATGACCTTGACCCACTTTACAGCAAGGACAACCGGTTAACTGGTATAAAAGAGGGGGGTCTGTACATCCCGACTTCATTCTGCTTTGAACCTTCCAGTGGAACGCTAGAAAATGAGTGGATCACTGATCATTGGTAAGGAGTGGGAGTATGTAACCATAAACTATTTAAACTGTAGAGTCGATGTTGAAGAAGGTGTATGATAATGTTAAAAGAATGGTTGTTGAAGAAGGTAGGGTAGTGATTGTAGCGTGGAAGAAGAAGCAGTATACAGGACAACAAGTGAGAGCAAGTGACTTTGGGGGGAATAGTGTGTTTCAAATTGGACGAGCGAACTTGGTTAATTTGGACATTGTGTTTTGGGACTTGGAAAGGTTAATTGAAAATAGTGGCAAACATGGGGAACTCTTAATTGGCAGGGAGGACAGAGTATATGAGTAAGTGTAAAAGACTGGGGGGCTTATGTGTGTGTAAAGACTAGGACTTGTGTGGAATACAGAGCGGGGGATAGATCACTTTGCGGCAATGGGACTAGCATGCTGCTTAGTGGTCTATCCCCCGCTCAAAGGGTATTATTGGATGGCCTTGACCTATATAAAGGTAGAGGGGGAATGGGTAATAGGAGGGGGAAATTGGTATATATGTAGGACTGATGAATAAAGTATTTAGTCAAGCATTTGGTCTAGACACTATCAACAACAACAATGGAGAGCTTCAGTGTTGAGTTCATCCTCTTGGAAGAAGACATCAACGAAGTGGTGGAACTTATAGAGGATAAGACCAGCCAGGGCACATTGGAACTTGTGAATTGCGAACCGTTGGACAATGCCGCAATCGATAAGATTGCATATTTCATGATGCATTTGTATAACGAACAAACAACCATATGGAGTTTGTGCAGTACCTTTATCAAAACCAAGTAAATGTGCGAGTGACAATTACTTGGTGGCAGTAATAATAAAGTGTAACATATGGATGTGGACTTGGATGTGGACTTGGACTTGAGTGTGGGTCTGCGGAATAGAGCGGGGGATAGATCACTTTGCGGCAATGGACTAGCATGCTGCTTAGTGGTCTATCCCCCGCTCAAAGGGTATCTTTACGTGACCTTGACCCACATAAATTGTATAGTTGGTGGGGGTATAAAAAGGGTAAGCAAATTGGATGGATACAACACTTCCATACCATGGCTCCACTTGACAACACCGTGTTCCATCGCAACAGAATTGTCTCTATTCTGGAGGTAATACCTCTAGAAATTATAGAAGTAGAGGACCAACTACCTGCGGTTGATCAAGAAGAGGAGGAGGAAGAGATAATGGATATTGAAACGGACTCTGACGAAGCTGGTTCAACGGACAATGAGGTGGACTTGCACGCCTACGAAACATTAGAGTCGTCATCTGAGTCGGAAATGGAATTCCAATTGGAAATCGAAGAAGAAGAAGAACAAGAACAAGACACTCCCCATCGTCCAATGGATAGGATGTTAGTTGCCAGAAGAATTATGTATTGTCATCGCTACCTATTCCGTGATGAGGATGATTCCGACTCTGATGGTGATGTTTCACCCTTGTAAAAAGTTTAAACAAAAAAGTTAAAAAAAGAATGTGAGCGGGGGATAGAGCACTTTGTAGTAAATGATACTGCTTAGTGCTCTATCCCCCGCTCAAAATAATAATTCCAAATGACCTTGACCTACATAAACTTGCTCAAACAGACGTCTTTGAAAAAAACTTGTACAAATTATTGAATCTAGACCAAATATCATCAATTTATCAAGCCTACTGATAAATGTATTACAAACGGTTGTGTAAAGGCTAAATTTAGCACATGAGTGATAACCTGTTTCCATATGACGTCACTTTCCCCCACCTATCTGCCTCGGATATAAAGGGTCCCGGTGGAGTGCGCTGCTCATTATTGCGTGGACATTCACAGAGTGTGCATTCAAAGCCAAACTGTTTGAAATGGCTCTTTGCGACATTTGTGGGGAAATCTTTCAAGACGAAGATCTTTTCACCATACACAGAGAATTACATGAAGACGAAGATAGAAAAGAAGATATTACCATGGATGAAATAGACTTAGACTCAATTGACCGGTTTTTGGAAGAGCACCAGAAGCAGACGGATTACTGGGACAGCTATCTACAGCAAATGCAAAGAGAAGACCTAGTGTGATCCAATTTGCTGGTGCTGGACCATCTACTGCTAGAAGACCTTTTGAAGAAGAAGACACTGAAGAAGAGGACACTGAAGAAGAACTAGAAGATGTGAAACAACTGCGCACCACGGCCTTGCCAGGACGAGTTGTAACACATTTTAAAATTAATAATGTTCAATTGGAACTGGAAACATTTATAACCCAGGCTAAGGAACTTGTTGGTGGAACCTTGAGGGAAGAACTACAAAGATTAAATTTTATTAAATTTGGAATGGTGTTAGAGGCCTATGTTTAACAATACTGATGGTGAAACAGCATTGAGAGCGTTCATTACCAAAAACCGAACCCTTACCTTCACCTCCAACATCGATGATATTATTGAAGAATGCTTGAAGAACTTATAACAAAACTTCAAGAAACATGAAGGAAGAGGATCTGGATGGACTTTGTCATCAATTGAAGGTATGGATGTAAGGGTTCACAAGCATGGATATGGTTTAAGGGGTAGTAGTTTTATCCCTTTACCAAAGAAAATCCAAAACACTAAATCGTGTAGGAATGTGCAAAATGAAGGTAATGAATGTTTTAAGTATGCAATGTTAACCAAGTATGTTAAAGATCATCCTGAAAGAGTTGGTAGAGAGTATTACGAAAATGAACACCGCTACAACTTTCAAGGCCTCACCTACCAGTTACATTGAAAGACATAGACAAATTTGAAAAGAAAAATCCTGGCGTTTCAGTGAATGTTTCGGTCTGGATGATTCGAACAACGTTTATCCTTTGCGGGTAGTAAAAGTTGAGCAAAGAAACCACACTGATTTGCTACTGATCACTAAGGGTGAAATTTCACATTATGTGTGGATAAAGGACTTTGCATCCTTGATTCGAAATCAATTATCAAAACAGAGGCGTAGGTTAACAGTGTGTAAAAGATGTTTTTTGTTTCACATATAAAGAAATAAGACAAGGAGGATTAGAGTGGTTGATAGAACACAAAAGACTTTGTAATGAAAATTATGAAGTGAAGATTAGTCTGCCACCACCATCTCGAGCGTGTATCCAATTTAACAAAACAGTTCACCAATATCGGATTCCAGTAGTCATCTACGCAGATTTTGAATCTACGTTAGTACCACAGGAGCTGCCGGACGGTGAAGTGACTAGAAGAACAAAATATCAGTTGCATCAACCCAACAGTTTTTGTCTAATAGTTGAAATCAACCTTGTCTGAAAACCAATTGCAAAACTATGGTTTAACATCCACTCCAATACTTTACCGTGGTGAAGAAGCCGCTAAGTATTTCGTAGACCAGTTGTATGACATTGCTGAAAAGGTACAACGCTTGTATGGTAATGTCGTACCTATGGAACCTTTGAATGAGAATCAACAAGAAGAATACAATATGGCATCAAGATGTTATCTATGCGAGAAGAGCTTCAGTGAAGAAAATCCAAAAGTAAGAGATCACGATCACCTGACAGGTTTATACAGAGGAGCCTGCTTGTAATTCATGCAATATAAATTACAAACTGCCCCCACTTTATCCCTGTCGTGTTACACAATCTTAGCGGCTACGACTCCCACTTCATTATTCCAGAGTTAGGAAGAGATGATGGTAAAATTGATGTTCTTGCTACAACATTGGAAAAGTACATCAGTTTCTCAAAAACCGTAGGTAAAATTAAACTTCGCTTTGTAGACTCTTATAGATTTATGCCATCTAGTTTGAGCAGATTGTCTGAGAATCTACGAAGAGAAGACCTAAAAGAAACCAGCAAGATTGTACCTGAAGATAATTGGACTTAGTATTACGTAAAGGAGTATTCCCCTACGACTACATAACATCTACAGAAAAATTTGAAGAAACCAGTCTACCACCGATCGAAGCCTTCAACAGCAAATTAAACGAAAGTGAAATCTCCGTTGAAGACTACAATCATGCTTGTAATGTTTGGAACCAACTAAACATTCAAACCTTAGGGGAATATTCTGACTTTTATATAAAATTGGACGTAACTCTGCTGTGCGATGTGATGGAAGAATTCCGAAACACCTGCTTCTCCGCCTATGGACTGGACCCTCTACACTCGTACACATCTCCAGGATTAGCATGGCAAGCTATGCTAAAGTCAACCAACTGTCGACTGGAACTTCTAACGGATATCGATATGGTGCTCATGATGGAATCTGGTGTACGGGGCGGTTTGACACAAGCTGTAACACGTCATGTCAAAGCCAACAACAAGTACATCCCCGGCTTCGACGAGCAACAACCATCGGTCTACCTTGGCTACTTTGACGCAAACAACCTTTATGGTTGGGCAATGTCAAATCCGCTTCCCTACGCTGACTTCAAATGGATCGACCCGGCCACCATTGGAGACATCTCACAGATTCCAAAGAATGGTCCAAAAGGCTATATTTTGGACTGTGATTTCGAATATCCAGAGCACCTTCATGACCATCACTACGACTTGCCTCTCCTAGCCAAGACTGAAGTTTCACCGACAGGAAGATGGCCAAAATTGATGATGACCTTGGAGAATAAGGATCGCTATGTGGCTCACTACTGGGGTAGTTCAACAGGCTCTTGAATTGGGTCTACGTATAGTGAGAATTCATAGAGCAATTGAATTCACCCAGTCTTGTTGGTTGAAACCATATATTGATTCCAACACTGCAAGAAGAGCTGCAGCGACAACAGCATTTGAAAAGGACTTCTATAAATTAATGAACAATGCCATCTTTGGGAAGACCTTGGAGAACAAAAGAAAACACAAAAATGTAAAATTAGTGAGTGATCCTAGGAAATTGGAAAAATTAGTGCAAAAACCAAATTTCGGAACATCCATGATTATAAACGAAAATCTAGTCGCTGTCAGTATGAAGAAAACAACAATAGTCATGGACCGTCCGTTATACATAGGTATGTCGATTTTGGATATAAGTAAAACCCTGATGTATGATTTCCATTATAACAAAATGGTTAAACATTACGGAAGGGAAAACATTGGAGTCGCATACATGGATACGGACGCGTTTATCTACTGGATAAAGACTTTGGACATGTATGAAGACCTAAGGGACTTTTCCATACAAAGAAGATTCGATTTTTCTGACTATCCGAAAAAACCATCCAAATTTTAATGAAAAATATAAAAAAGTAATTGGAAAATTCAAAGATGAAGCAAATGGAATGCCTTTAGAAGAAATAGTGGCGCTGATGGCGAAATTGTATTCATTTAAGATGTACCACGAGAACAACACACCGACAGTGAAGAAAGCAAAAGGAGTGAAGACATCTTATTTGAAAAAAACACGTGACATTTGACCACTACAAGACTTGTTTGTTTGAAGATACTACGATATCAGCAACATTCAACAATATCCGAAGCTTCAAGCATGAAGTCTACAGTGTCACCGAAATTAAAAAAGCGTTGTCAGCTCGGGATGATAAAAGATACATTATGCCCGACAAAATCCACACTCTTCCTTTTGGCCACTACTCTCTAAACCCTATCAACTAGTAACCTATTCTTCGTCCTTCTACAACTACGACCTTATTCCTTTCTCCTTCCGTAAAAAAAAATGGGGAACACGGCAAGTCCAACGCCGTGTTTCCCCATTTTTTTACACAAGTTTGGATGACCTTGACCCATATAAATGATGTGAATATTTAAAACAACATTCATTGTGATTATACATGTGATACAACAAACATTGAAACCTGCAATATGAAGGACTTAAAGCAACAAATTGTCAACGAACTTCATAAACCTGCAAGAAGAAAGTTTCCACGAAGAAATACGGTGATAAAAGGAATTAATGATTTATATCAAGCGGATTTAATCGAAATGATTCCTTATAGCAAACAAAATAAAGGATATAAATACATATTGACTGTTATTAACTGTTTTTCAAAAATGGCAGATGCTTTACCACTAAAAGATAAAAGTGGCAAAAGTGTTACAAAAGCAATGGAAACAGCTATACAAAGAGACAAACATACTATTAAACATTTACAAACAGATGATGGAAAAGAATATTTTAATAAGGAATTTGCAAATTTAATGAAAAAACACAATATAAACCATTATTCAACCAATTCAGAAGTAAAAGCCTCAATAATCGAAAGATTCAACAGAACTTTAAAAAGTGCAATGTATAAAATGTTTTCCAACAGAGGATCGCACATATGGATTGATATGTTACCAAAACTTATAAACGATTACAATAACAAATTTCATAGGACTATCGGGATGAAACCAAACCAAGTAACTAGTAAAAATGAAAACCTTGTATTAAAACGTATAAAAACGAATACTAAACCAAAAGTTGAAAAACTAAAGCCTAAAAAATTTAATGTGGGTGATAAAGTGCGAATAAGTAAATATAAAGGTGTATTCAGTAAAAGATACCTGCCAAATTGGACCAATGAGGTTTTTACTGTATTCAAAGTACAACCTACAGTACCTGAGACATATATTTTAAAAGATAATAAAGGACAATTGCTTGAAGGAGGGTTTTATGGACATGAAATGTTAAAATCAACAGTAGGCGATGTATATTTAGTTGAAAAGGTGTTGCAACGGAAAAAAGATAAGGTCAAAGTACGATGGTTAGGATTTAATAAGACGGAAGATTCTTGGATACCTAAAAAGGATTTGATATAACGATAGAGAATCATTTTAGGTTGAACCATTACAAAGGATGGGAGATAGTACCACAAAAAGAGAGTTTTTACTATTAATAATATAGATGAACTCACAGTGGATAATTCAGAATTCAATAGTGGGAAGCATGGCAATTTGTTACCAAACACCGTTCGTTGTCTGGTTACCGGACCTTCCAACTGTGGAAAAACTAATGTAGTATTCAATTGATTACAAACCCTAAAGGATTACGATTTAACAATCTATATGTATTTTCAAAATCACTACAACAACCAAAGTATCAATTATTGGAAAAAATACTGACTAATGTGCCTGAAGTTAAATATTTAAAGTTTAATGCAAGCGAGAGTGTCATGCAGCCACAAGAAGCTAAACCATTCTCCGTGTTTATATTCGACGATGTATCTTGTGAAAACCAAAACACAATAAGGAATTACTTCGCTATGGGTCGACATAACAACATAGATAGCATTTATATTGGCCAAACTTACAGCAAAATACCTAAACAACTCATTAGAGACAATGCAAACATGTTAATTGTATTTAAACAGGACGAAACCAACCTAAAACATATATATTTTGATCATGTAAATGCGGATATGACATTTGAACGATTTAAAGAGTTGTGTGGGAAGGCTTGGGCTGAAAAGTATGGGTTCCTAACAATTATGAAGGAACAACCGCTAAACAATGGTCGATACAGGATAGGATTTGATAAATTTATATTAATACATTAAACGTGGTATAACACATTCATTGTTGTACAACACGTCTTGCTACAAACATGGTTAACCAAGAAAAATTAGTAAAAGAAATAAAATCACTTAGTGATTCTATTCGGGCTAAAAACAGAGCATTGAAACTAGTATTAGCGAGAGGGAGAAATTCCTTGAATCTACTTTTAAACCTATTACTGAACCCTTGAAACAATTAAACAAAAAATTTGCTAAACCTGTATTGGAAGGAGATGCGATTGCACCTATTACGAAGTTTGAAAGAGAAAATGTAAAATCAGAAGAGTTTAGTGATGAAGACCCGGAATCCTCTACGTATAGTGGTTTTACCGGTGGAGAACCCGAAAGAGAGCTAGAATCACCGGACTATAGTGGAATAAAAGAATTATATGAAGTAAAAGCCAAAAGAGGACATGAAGTTGTATCAACTGCTAGAGGAAAAAGAAGAAGAGACAAGGGAAGGTCCGTCAAACATAAGCTTATTGGGTGAAAACATTCATAACAAAGGACCTTTAGGAAGGAAATACATGGTAAAAATGTTACTCGGAACAATTCCTAATAAGAATTACCATAGTTATGGAGCGAGATTAACAGAAGACGGTTTAATGATAGGTAATAGCCCGTTAAACGTTGACGAACATGATAATATTGTCATTGGTGATCAAAGGTATAAGGGCACAAAAGGATTATTTGAATTATTATTTGAAAATAAGCCTTCAGTATCGGTAGTGAAAGAAAAAGACATGGAAGCATATAAAAATATTTTGGAACAGACAAATGCATATAGGAGAAAGTATTTACCTGACCAGCCTCCTTTTAGATCTAAGTCTTTAAAATATAAAGAATTTGTATCCAAGTTAATACCAACTAGAAGACAAACAATGCCGTTAACACAAAGAAAACCTGTAAAACGAAGATTTATGGCATCCACTTTGGATGTAAGTGCTCAGGAACGAAGAAAAAGAAGTAAGTCCGTTACGGGTACAGGTTTAATGAAGAAACTATATAACACAAATGTGATTTATTACAATAATATCAATAAATTGGTGGATAGAATGAAACTAATACATGAAGCTAAAGAAGCGGGTCATACTGGATTGGAAAACGAATGGGTGGCTTTAGTGGATGAACTCCGAAACCGTGGGGTAATCTCATAAAAATGCGTTACTCCCTAGAATACTATTCAGTTGCACCATGAGTGTCGACAAGTTCGGACGTTACTCCTCGGATGGGTTATATTATGCCAATAGTTTAAAAAGAAGTGCTGGTTTACCACAAACACCTGATGGAGATTATGATATGAGTAATAAAAGGTTAAAAAACATAAAAGATCCTACGGATGAAAACGATGCAATAAATCTAAAAATATTAAAGGAAAAGATATCGCCAACATTAAGACTACAAAATAACACATATGACGCAGAAGATCATAGAATCATCAACGTTGGTAAACCAAATCAAAACGGTGATGCAATAAACAAAGGTTATTTGTCATCTGAATAAAAAATACGTTAAAATTCAATGGGAAAACGTATAGTGCCAACAATAAACGTATATCCAACGTAGATGACCCTAAAGATGCAAAAGACAGCGTAAATAGACGCTATTTACATTCTTTGATACCTGAAAAGACAAAAGATGGATTTTCTTTTTATAAATTTGTTATTAACGATATAGGTTATCCAAAAAATGAAAATGATGCTGTAAATCTCAAATATATAAAAGATCATTGTGTCATACGTGATGTGGGAGTTATCGATTGTCTTGGCAATTGTTTGGCGAATGTAAAAGATGGTTCAGCACATCTGATGGTGCAACAGTGGGTCAAATGAAAGAGACTTTAAAACAAGAAACAACTGGATTTGCAAAACGAGATGAAGTATTATCAAAGCAAGGGGATGACTTTATTCAAGGTAATGAAAAATTTCATTTATTGACATACAAAAACGCTTATTGGGATTGCAGGCATGGAAGGTTATCAAATGTGTCATGGGGTCATGCAGATAGAGACGCGGCTGCCTTAGGACAAACAGTACATCTAGATCCAAATAATTACCATGCGTTTTTTATATGTAGTAATAAAAAATTAACAAACATGGCGCAAGGAAGAGAAGCAAATGATGCTGCAACTGTAGGACAGGCTATCACATTATCACAAATGGATAATAAAGTGTATACTTGTAATAATAAACGTATAACAGAGCTTAAAGACCCTGATCATGCTGTAACTGTTAATTTCCTTGTAAAAGTAATAGGTAATTTATTATTTGATATGCACAATTATATTGCAGATAAAACATATACTTCGCTTGATGAAAACTTGAGAGGAAGATGGATAAAACAGGAAATTGTTAATAAATACTTTTATAACCCTAAAACTATAAAATTTAGAACTTCTAACATTGCTAATTGGGGTACTTTTGATATATAACTTGAATATCTTAACAAACAACTTCATTTATGTTTAACTCCTCATAGAGGAAACACATATGTTGCGAATTGCAATTATAAAAGACATTAATGACATTTCGGTATATCAGTCCAAATCGGGACATTGCGAGGAAAGGAAGTGGGATCACATCTACAGCGGTTTCTCTGTTAAGTAAAGCTTTAAAACGAATTCCAGTAGGATCCATAGTAAATAGAGCAATAGACGCATTACCATACGAATTTCATATACCGGGAGGTTATCAGTATTGCGGACCAGGAACTAAATTGAAAAAACGACTGGAAAGAGGCGATCCTGGCATAAATAAGTTAGATCAGGCTTGTAAAGAACACGATATCGCATATTCCACGTTTGCCGATTCAAAAAATAGATCAAGAGCTGACAAAAAGCTTGCGGACATAGCTTGGCAACGAGTAAAATCAAGTGACGCTAGCATAGCAGAAAAAGCAGCAGCTTTAGCAGTAACAGCAGGTATGAAGGCTAAAACAGCAGTAGGAGGTGGAAGAAGGAGGAGAAGGAGAGTAAAAAGGAGGTCAACCACAAGAAAACATGGAGGAAATATAAAAAGAAGACGACGATCTACAAGAAAAGGCAGGAAGAAGCCCACCGTGTGGTCAATGGTAAAAAACGGGGCAGGTCTTTACCTAAGACCTTATCGTGCATATTAAATGAAAGAAATCAATTGGTCATACCACATAAAGCATTAACCAATATTGAATTATTTAAATATATTTCCTGTTTAAAAATACCATTTTTCCGCGGTGTGTTTATGAAAGACAGTTTACCAAAGAAAATGTGGCAAAATGAGACTGGAATTGTAAATTTGGATAATACTGAAGGGCCTGGCACCCATTGGGTTTGTTATAAGAAACTAAATAACAATGTATATTATTTTGATAGTTTCGGTAATTTGCCACCACCAAAAGAACTTCAAAATTACTTTAAATCTGCTAAAAACATATATTATAACTATAAAAGAGAACAACCTGATAATACTTCAATATGCGGCCATTTATGTTTGGAATTTCTAGCTAAAAGTATCAGTCACTATTGAGATGTCTTCCTATACGGTATCATTAACAGGAAAATCGTCCACTTTACGAAGTATCCTTTTTCCAGCGTTACGCTTGCAAAAAGGAAGGTTTTGGGAGGCGGCACTATTGGATTTTACAACTTACAACTCTATCCCCAATGTTACGGAAGGTAAAAATAACGTATTGCATTATTATAAGGGAAAGGATGCCAGTGGAAAATTTACAGACTTACAAGAGTGCAGGTTACCCACAGGTTCTTATGAAATTGATCATATAAATGAATTTTTGCAAACTAAAATGGGAAAAGACAATATAACATTAAAAGGTAATAATAATACGATGAAAGCTGAAATTACTTCCAAATATTATATAGATTTCACTCAACCAAACTCAATTGGTGATTTATTAGGATTTTCCAACGATGAGCCTGTTTTAGAACCAGATGTAACACATTCCGGTAAGAAAACAGTAACAATATTAAAAGTCAATAGTATAGACATAACTTGTAACATTATACAAGGTGCTTACAGGGATGGGGCTAACACCCACATCATACATACTTTTTACCCAAGTGTACCACCTGGATTTAAAATTGTTGAAAAGCCACAAAACCTGGTATATCTACCGTTGAACACCACTTTCATTTCAGACATCGTGTTGAGCGTATTGGATCAAGACGGTAACTTGGTAGACTTCAGAGAAGAGCCTATTACGATTAGATTACATTTAAAATCGACACTTTAATACAAAACCATGGGTTTAACATTTAAAAGCGAACAACCTACGGGAAACCGCATTAGTAGCTCTTCAGCTGTGGAGGAGTTAACACGCGAGAACATTCGTTTCTTAGAGAGAATTGGATTAAAATTAACCGAGTATGGATATACTGGATATAGCGCAGGGTCCAACATTCGACGAAACCCTATGGGAAAAAGAATATCACACCCACAACCCTTACACTTCATCGAAATTAAACAATAACGATGAAATTCGTATTCCCATACAAAATCAAGACATTTACACACTACCATGTGAAAGTTACTTGTATATTGAAGGACAAGTTACTAAAAAGGACGGTACTACTGTTGGTACAACAGTTCCATTTATAAATAATCCTATGGCTTTCCTATTTGATGAAATTAGATATGAAATATCAGGTGTAACAGTTGATTCCACTAAAAAAGTAGGTATTACGACAACTTTAAAAGGATTAACATCTATAACACCCAATGAAACCAATTTACTTAAACCTGCCGGATGGGTATTACCTACGATTGACACGATCACTCCAAATCCAAATGGATATTTTGATTTTCATATTCCATTACGTTTGCTGCTTGGTTTTGCTGAAGATTATAGGAAAATAATATTAAACGTTAAACAAGAATTAGTTTTGTTGAGATCTTCTAACGATAAAGACATTATTAAAGCTGCAGATGCTACTACAGATGCGACTTTAGAATGGAAATTAAAATTAGACAAAATTGTATGGAGAGTTCCACATGTTAAATTGGCTGACGAGCATAGAATGCTACTTTTAAGAAAATTAAAAGCCGATCGTGATATTGTTATTCCATTTAGAAGTTGGGAATTTCATGAGCATCCCAGTTTACCTACTACGGATCGACACACTTGGACTGTTAAAACATCGAATTATGTAGAACGAGCCAGGTATATTATATTTGGTTTACAAACAGGTAGAAGAGACGCCATTACTAAACATGCAGGACAATTTGATCATTGTGACTTGAAAAATATTAAAGTTTATTTAAATTCACAATTCTTTCCATACGACAATTTAAATGTGTCATTCACTAAGAAGAAATACAGTATATTGTACGATATGTACGCGAGATTCCAAAGTTCATATTACGGTAAAACAAATACACCTTTATTACCACCTGACAAATATTTCGATGCCTACCCAATAGTTGTAATCGATTGTTCTAAACAAAATGAATCAGTAAAGTCTTCAAGTGTGGATATAAAAATAGAAATGGAATTCAACGATGCTATACCGGCTAATACAACTGCATACTGTTTAATTCTACATGATAAAATCGTAACATACACACCTTTAACTGGAATTGTTAAAAATGTATTGTAAGAACCGGTTTTGTTTCATTCCGCGAGTATAAAAGCAGAGCGTACAGACCGCTCCTCATCAGTTTGTTGCCTACTGTTGTATGGGTAGCATCGTATTCAATATGGCTTCTCCTAGTGGTACACCTGAAAATGTGGTAGATATTGAGAAGGAGATATCTGAGTTTTTAGATCCTCAAAATCACCAGGAAGGAGGTGAACAAAACGTTTGCGGACAACTTCACGCCAGTAATAATGTTGAAGAAAAAGGTAAAAGAAGAAAGACTATACAAAAGAGAAAAAGGGATATTGAAGATAATATTTCTCCAAACATATTGAGTGAGGTATTTTTGCGAATATTTTACCCAATCTCTTCCAGTTTGGATAAAAGTGTTTTAATCGGTGTTATGAAATCTACAGATTATTCCCCTACTGTAATTTTAACTCATGGACCCAAAATGATTTTGTTTACGGACAGTGCTTGGGAATCGTTTATGAAACATTTGCATCTGCTAGAATGCTATTTAAGTAGTAACATGTTTGGAAGAAAGACAAGGGTAGGACTTTTGGATTCAAATGTGGAAATTGATATCATTAAACAACGTGGTGATCATCAGCTACGGTTTAGAGACACAACAAGACATGATAACAAAATTCAACTTAATCGAGAGGAGTTTTTCATTTTAACTTGTGCTACTGAACCTATAACAAGATACTTGAGACAACTGGTGTTTTCAAGTTCGATTATTAAAGATTATCTGGAAGACACTTTGGACAAACAACCGGACGCACCTATATTATACGGACCTGTGGATACTTCTATATTTAATAGAGTTCCTCATGAAGTACAGATGTGGAGACAATTGGAAAAGTACGCTCAACTACATAAGAAATCAGTAAAACAGGAAGAAGAGGAAGATGGAGGAGAAGAATCAAGTGTTAGTGATGAAAATGAAAATAAGGAAAATATAAAGATGGAAACTTAAATGACAATGGTTAGTTTTTAAAACAATAACCAACATTTTGTGGGGTTAGGCCTATTGGGGACGGTGCCCACGTTAAATATACACCAACGCGCCAACAACTGTACGGCCTGGTATAAAAGTAGTACCTACCGTGGTGTGGAAATCAGTTGACCTCCTGACTTCGTAATGAGCAGACGTGTGACCTTCAAAATGGACAAGGGAGAAGAACAACAAGTAAAGTCCAAGCCTGGTATTATTGAGTTTCAAGCGTTTCGTGGTAATGATGATAGATTCATTATAAAAGAACTTGTGTTTTTGGACATGAATACAAGTGTTCCTTATTCGTTTTTATTTAAACCACCATGTTCTTATTCGTCTTTAACTAGTAAAGCCGCTACTACCAACAGATGGATTTCAAAACACTTCCATCATATCGATTGGTATGATGGTTTTACAAGTTACACGGACTTGTATCACATTATGCATCACTTTTCAGACAAGTTTACCAATATTTACACAAAGGGGCTGGAAAAGAAAAGATGGATCGAAGGATTTACTCATGTTCCGGTTAATGATGTGGAATTGGATAAGAATTATCAATACATGCTGGAAACCATATGTATTTGTACAAAAAGCCCAGAACATGATAAAGATAGACATTGCGCTTTGAAAAATGCCTATAAACTCGCCTCTTACCTTCAAAGTGGGGAATTGGGGAGTGGTGGGGGTAACGGAGAGTATATAAGTGGGGAGCAGACAGGGACCTGGCATGAGTATTACTCGAGATTCCGAGACGACAACATCTCCGAGCAAGAAGACGATCTGTAACCTGACCATGGCATCTCACCAGTTCCTTCAGACTTTGGTCGAGCAGTTCAATGCTCACTCCAAGTCAACAATATTACCTGTAAAGAAGTGCTCGGAACTAAAAGACGAGAAGCACTACATAATCCATGCTATGAAGAAGATGGAGACTACAGTTGGGGAGGCCATCTGCTGCAGTCTCAGCGAGGCACCGTTTACTCCGGGGGATGAACCAAAGTTCCAGGTGTACCTGCCCAAGAGATTCGTCCATCTTCTACAAAACGAGGATCTTCGCTCTATTCAACCCGGGTGTCTATACCTGGTGTCCCACGGCTGCACGGGTAGCAATTCTACAGAGTTGACCATCCACATCGCTGACAAGCAGCAGTGTTAGATTTAAGTTTTAATGTTGTACATATGTTGTTGTTGTAATGTTTTATAAATAAACGAATCATAAAAGACAAAAAAAAAATAAAAAAAAAAAAAAAATGCAACATATCAATATGTGACAGACTTCACGTATTGATATGTTGCATTTTTTTTAAATTTCGCGGGTGACCTTGACCTTTGACCTTTGCATTTCACAATTACCCCCACTACTGTAATTACCCCCACTACCGCACTAGGATTCAAACCTGCTTGGATGCGAAAAACGGTCAGTCTGTTGCCAACTAGCAAACGATGAGCACCTTGTACGAGCTTTGCATACAACGAGTTATAACTCACAAGGACTTGTTCCCAACATGTTTACAAGACAATATCCCACTAACAATAAAAGAAGATGTCAAACGCTACAGGAGGGAAAATACAGGGTATTCGGAATACTCCTGGTATAAGTTCCACGACGGGGAAAAGTTTTGTAGGCCTTGTGGCGAGGCCGCCGTCAGAGACCTTCGGCGATTCGTACAGGATGGTGGTATAAAACAATTCGGATTTCTAGCGCCACTGTTTCGATTTGAAAATTACAAGGACACCTGCGCTATTTGTTCCATTCCATTGTATCGATGGAAAAAGTTTAGAACTGTTTAATTGGATTTTCTATACCCCCACCACTATTACCCCCACCACTTTTTCATGTACCTCCAAGCGCTGTGCCTCGGCTTCATTTCTACTCCAGCAGCCAACCTAGCAACATCAAGATGTCTCTGAACGTTAGTTGCGCAAGTTACGAGGAGGTGAGCATCAAGACTCAGCAGGAGCTAAACGACTTATACAAGGAGTTGCAGCTGATGGTGGCACGAGGCTACCGTATAAATGTGCAAGTTTACGCTTGCAATATACGGAACACCCGGCAGTCAAAGGAAGAGCCTGGACACTCCTCGACGGCTTCCTCACCAGCGTCCATGAAGACCGAGCCAGACAACTTGGACTACTTCAGCTGACTAGCAGTTGTATTTCTTGTCCTAACCATTGTAGAATATGTATATTTTTTCATTATATTAAAGAAGTAAAAGAGCAAAAACACCTATCTTGTTACTGACATATAAGCTCAGTAACAAGATAGGTTTTTTTAAAACACAATTTGGATGACCTTGAAACTTCCCCCTCCACTGCTTTGTTACCCCCACCACTTGACTATTGGTGTACATGGCACATCGCAATTGGAAACCTCATTCCATCTTCAACAGCCACACCGACAACATCAACAATGGCAAACCTACCAACAGATGAAAGATGTCCTCACGCATGTTGTGACTTCGTCCACGAGTTGGAGAAGAGGATGCAGGAGAGGGCGATAAGAAGAAAACAGATCCACTCAGAAAATATCATGATAGTCAACGGCTATCTTTTATTGTTCGGCCTTATTATGGTTGTACTTTTCATACTGTACGGCATAGTCACATGTGTCGGCAAGGTTGCAGAAGAAAACGCTCGCCACCATCAATTGGAAAGTTTCAATGTTACTTTGTAAGTTTTCCTTTTTTTTAAAACTCCGTTTGGATGACCTTGAAAATTCCCCCACTACTCCACCACACCCCCCACCACTTCACCATGTTCCTGCATGAGCATCACATCAACCGTCATTCCTTGTCCGACAAGCAACCATGGCAGACAACAACACCATCAGCCAAGCTGACTCCACTACTGATGTCGGTACAAGTACGGGTTGGACACTGTCGATCGATAGTGTACACTATTTGGAGTCAATTTGCGAACGTATGAAGGAAATACTGCGGGACAACCCTGGGATCATAATACAAATGAATTTAAATTATGATTGGTCCCAAGTTAGAATGCAAGGGGACGACAACAACGGTCAACAATCTCCACAATATTCGCCCATGTCCCCGATCTATCCTTACGGCGAGTCTGACGTCGATGAAGATGAGGCTGATGAAGATGCAGGGGACAACGAGGCTGAAGAGGAGTAAGCTTCATTCCTTTTTTTTAAAACCTAAATTGGATGACCTTGAGAATTCCCCCTCCACTATTTCCTTTTTTTTAAAACCCAAATTAAATGACCTTGAAAATACCCCCCTCCACGTACTTTTGGTTTACCCCCTCTACTTTTCAATACTGTTACCACAGTCTGTAGCTCACATCATTCCTTGCTTAGCTATCATGGCGGACAGCACTCTTTCTCGAGTTGACTCCACTACGGATGAAGAATGGCCATTTTCCTGGAATGTTCATCTGCAAGACTCGGCAGAAGTGGATATGTTGCATGAGAAATTGGTGTATGTATTAAACGAAAACCCCAACATTGAATGTAGAATGACTATGGATTTCGATGCGACAGGGGTCCACACTCAACCTTCCACTTCCAGCCAGCCTGAACCTCAGCTACAGCCAAAGAACTTTACACATCTTTACACTCCAATACGGCCGGAGGATGTGGTTATCAGCGAGGCAGACTCTACTACAAGTTATATTGAACCAACGAATTGGAAGCTTGTTGTTGACACCTTACACAAGGTCGACTTAGTATGTGACAAATTAAAGGAATTGATGATGCAAGATCCTGGTCTTCGTTTTAAAATTGATTTGTTTTTCATCTGGGGAGCACCTGCACGGGGCTCTTCGTCTGACAGCTCTCTAAGTCTAACGGATGAGGAGGAGGAGGAGGACGACTAGTTATCTTTTTTAAAACTCCGTTTGGATGGCCTTGACCTTTCCCCCTCCACTGAGTTTATTTAAGGTGCACTCTCAATGACTGCAGCATCATTTTATCGCGCACCTTCACCACAGCAACATGGAGAGTCAACTCAACTACTGTTGCGAACGGAAATGTTTTTCATGGCCGAATGACATTGATGTTGCGGATGGCCTGGCGTGTAGAAAATGTGAAGCTTTTGGTCAATGCATGTGTAAGTGCAAGTCTTGGAAGAAGCCGAAACCGGAGTTGAAGACATTCCATGTGTACCAGATGAGAGGGCATAAGTACACTTGTTGCCCTGAACGTTGCATTGAATTCACATTAAAACAGCTAACTGGCTGCAAATTGTGCAACAATCATTTTGCAGGTTTTTGCAAACATTATTTAGGAGCCTGTCAGTACAGATCAACTTGGCATACAGAAGCACTCACTATCAATGAAATCGCTATAGATACACAAGAGTAGTCTTTCTACTCTTTTCTTTTTTAAAACTCCATTTGGATGACCTTGACCTTTCCCCCTCCACTCACCTTAGTTTATATAAACCCCATTCCCACTGACCACAGCATCACTTCATCGTGCTCCCTCGTCAAAGCAACATCAACTATGGAAAGTAAGCGCATCTCATGTTGCGAGCATAGGTGTTTGGAGATACAAGGCGTCACATATTGTGCAAAGAAGCGTTGGGAGGAAGAGACGGGGACAACCTATTGCTGTGAGGATAAGTGTTTCCTCTTACCAGGATGGGCTGGCCTGCCGGCAATGTGAATGCTTCGGATGTTGCAGGTGTAGATGCAAGAACCAACAGCTGCCACCGCCGGTACTACAAACTTTCAAAATCTACAAATCCAAATACTTTTATACTTGTTGTCCGCAGCGGTGTATTAAATTTCACTTCTCCAATCTTACCAATTGTCGGAAATGCTACGGACAACCTGATGGGTGGTGCACCTGTTTTCTGGACTCCTGCCGCTACAGATCGGATTGGTTTACAGATCCATTAGAGATTGATGAGGTCGCCCAGGAAGCACAAGAGTAGTCTTTCTACTCTTCAACTTTTTTAAAACTCCATTTGGATGACCTTGAGATTTCCCCCTCCACTTCCCCATATACCTAGAGTACACAGAGCCTGATAGTCAGTCACTCGGTGGCTGTCGTGGGGTGCGCATCGGTGTCGGCGCTCCGTTGTTAAGTGTTCAAGGTCACAGTAACATAAAATTGCGGGCGTTGTACTGGTTCAAGGTCACCTGAGGGATAACCGATTGCCCATTTAGGCAGAGTCATGTCAGAAACTCGAGTTTAACTTGGCACTTTTGCCGTTTCTTGTCGAAAATTCGCTCCAAGTGGTCAAGGTCACGGGGACTCTGACTGAAACTCGGAGCGTAGTGCGAGAAACGGCAAAAGTGCTAAAAAATTTTAAGTTTCTGCGTGACCTTGACCTTAGTGGCGTCGGTGACGTCGTTTTGATGACGTAAGGGGTGATGACGTCATCAGCACGTCATTTCTGTGACGTCATGGGTGTGACGTCATCGAAATGACGTCATTAGTGATGACGTCATCGATTGCGTCATCGATGACGTCATCGATGACGTCATCGGTGAGGTCATTGACCTCGATGACGTCATCCCTCAGGTGACCTTGAACTGGGCCAGCGGCCGCAATTTTACACTACTCATTAGCTATGTTATAGATTGCATTTTCAAGTTTAAATATGACTTCGGTTTTTTTTTTGCTACAATTTCAGAGAGCCTAATATTTTCTGTTTTAAGGTTGTCTATTTCCCCTTTAAGATCAGTAATGTCATCAAGTAGAATCTTAATAGTTTAATTATATTGTTTATCTACTGTGGTATTATTTTTGTGTACTACAGATAACGCCTTACATTTACGACAAACCCAAGTGACTAGAGTGTCGTTTTCATCCTTCATAATATTATACTGCTCTTCACTAACATTAACACAGCCTATATGGTACCAGTTATCATTGTTGCAGTTGCAGGCAACTGCTTTGTCATTATCATTAATACTAACATTACATACTCCACACGGATAAATAATATGTGAATTCTCCTCAGGAGGGGGGTCAGTCTCTTGATTATTCTTTGTGTTCTTAGTTTTATTGCTTCTAGTTTGAGGCATGTTGGGTTAGGGTAGAGGTTGGGTAGGGTTGGCAGGATGTTGAGGTTATGGTTGTGGTAAGAGTTTGAACAGGAGGTGTCAAAGTGTGTAGGCCTAATACAAGTACAGTAAGACCAGTTAAAAGTGCATAAACAAGTATACTAAGCATGAAAAATATGAGTCCTACCTTAGTTTGTTGTCAGTTTAGGTCAATTAGTATGCTCAGTAATCAATAGGCTCACTTCTGGAATTATTGTCGTCTGCTTATGCAGGGTAATGTCGAGCCGTGATTGTGGTACTACTGGTCCTTCTTTTGCCAAGAGACGATGGAGTAGAAGAAGAAAAATGGCGGTTTGCAAGTTGTTCAAATTTTAGATGTCCGCCATATTTGTGGAACTTCAATAAATATGTTAAATAGCAATACAACTTCCATATACAAATGAAACACTTTGAGATACAGAAATTTATTTGTCCGTTCTCAGATTTGACTTTAGAACAATAAAATTATACTGAAATCTGGACTTTAATAAGTGAAATGTATACGCAAAACTTTGAGCTGAGTCATTCCATTGCCTACAATGGCGTGAGTTATGATCTGACCTTTATATCTTGATTACGTCGTAAATACACTATTTCACTGAAAAATTACTATCAACTCACTGTTAAAACTAATTAAACTTGCTGATTATAGTTGTTTCTGAACGTTAAACTTTTTAAAAACACATAAATTTACATAAAAACTGAGGACATTAATCGGAGCTGTACACCTCTGTTCAACCAGTTCTGCCAAACATCCAGCTTGTGTTTATTCCTTTTACTGTATGGATATAAAGTTACTACACTACCCTTCATCGATTACCTTTATCAATTGTTATGAATAACATTCATTGTGATATTTATAACATTCATTACAATATATGTGAAATATGAAACTTAAATATGTTTTATATTAAGTGTTGGTATTAATGGCTGGGAAAAAATAATACCGACAATGGTGTCAACACTATGTCGGTATTTGGTGCAGTGATGAAATTTTGTTTCAAATACCAACATCGCTAATAAAATTACAAGAAAAAGATAGCAGTATTTATGTATAATATTTTAAATCCTTATTATTTAGTCTCCAATTAAAACATAAGTTTAATATAAACATATAATTATTCAAATACTTATCCCCCAAGGCAGATATCTATGTTTCTAGTGGAAACCTGTAAGATTCTTAACTAAAAGCGCTGTCGACGAACAAGGGCAGACAAAACTTACAAGCATAAACTTATAAAAGGTGGAAAAGCGTTTATTTTTCGTTTTTCTCATAGAAAAAAAACCAGACTCATGTGACTTTGAAAGTAGCCAATACAGACGACGAATAGCTTATATTTTGTGATCAAATGTGACCTTATCGGTATTTGGTACACTGTCGGTATTTGGGGCATTTACCTTATAGGCTTAATATCTTCACAATCCTCGGAAATGTTCGCTTCTGTTGGAGCCTCTAGTAGTGGTTTTTGACCCACAGACTCTCTCTGTATGTGGTTGGTCAAATCCTCCACTGTCTGTACGTTATCATCCGAGGAGTCATTCAGGCTGATTTCTGCTTCCTCAGACTCTGATGAAGATTAGATTTCTTTGTAACGGCTCTATCTCCGCTGCTTATTTTTTTCAGTTTCATTACTAAATGATTCTGACTCAGCTTTAAAATAGCACTGGCAAGTAAGTCCTTCTTCCCATTTATTGGTATCACAAACACAAGATATTCGCCTGCAAATGATTTCATTCTCTTAACTTGTCATGACTTGGGGAATATCCCTTGTACCAGCAATCGTTTTTAGGGTTCCAATAGGTAAATTTTGGAAAAACTGTTCAATGTCATGATCTGTTTCATAGAAAATCTGTATCTTGCTTTTTCTCCTGCATCAATTTGAAGGTCGAGCTTTGTTTTTTTCCATTATCGTCGCTGCTTTACAGCTGCAGTTATTTTCTTTCCAGGAACTGACGGTTTTCCCTAAAAACAATAGGAGTAACTGACATAATTAAAAGGTAATCATGCAGTTTAAAACTTAAAAACTTTGTGCATTTTAAAAATTTTTGTGACCCAGATTTCAATTTATTAATAAAATAAATGTCTCAGGGGTAGTAGGCTGTGCTAAATAACAACAATTATGAGTCCTTTTTAGCTTAGCCTATTACAGCTTACAAGTTATTAATAAAATTATAGTCTCACAGATAATACACTCTCTGTCTATTAGATAAGGACTCATCCTTGTTGTTATTAGCATAGCCTATTAACAAAGAGACAAATGTCTCATTGTTGAATATAATATAAAATTATAATAACATCATAATAAAAATCATAATAAACACATAATAAAATCATGGTGATTTTATTAATAACCTGTAAGCACACAATAACAGATAACAACCTGTTGCAACAGATATAACAGAATAAGGCCTGCCGCACACTGCATCGAACACGACACGACACGACAAGACATTTTGACGGAAGGCGTTTTATACGGCTCAGTTTGTATGAGTTTAAATGGAGCTGACGCATACTACATCGAACAAAACGCGACACGAGGATAAAACGCCTTAAGGCGTTTTTTCCTCGTCTGGCGAAGGTACTGAAAATTTCGTTTTATGACAAAACGCTATCAGACAAAATCAGAGAATCCACTCTGCGCATGTGTTGCAAATCACGTGACTTCATTCCTCCCTCTCTTCCCTCCAGAAACACAATGTAGTCAAAGGTCGAAACTTTCATTCTACAATAGTTGTAGATCTTTGATGGGTCAGTCTTCAGTTCAACAATAAACCCTTCAAGATTTCTCTTTTGGTTTATAGGGTGAACCCAGGTAATCCTGGGTGGTTTCCTATTAACGCTAGAATCTAACAACTGTATAAAACTCCACAACATTAAAACTGTCTCTTCCTCTTCTTCACAATCCATTGTTTCTCACTAATATTTTCACAAGATAATTATATATTATTTGTTTCTCACAAGAGAATTCACAACACCAAAATTGAACTGACAAAAGTGAAATAGAGGTGTGAGGGGTCGTCGGCAGCCGTCGTGTTTTGTCGTGTCGGACGACGTTTTTTCGCGCATCCGACAAAACAGAACAGAACAGAACAAAACAAAACAGAAATTGTCGTGTCGTGTCGTGTCGCGTTCGATGCAGTGTGCGGCCGGCCTAACAGACCTGTTGTAAGGCAGATCTTGGAATATGCCAGCCCAATCTGGTCTCCCTACAATGTCGGCGCCAAAGACCGGTTGGAGGCTCTGCAGCGTCGTTTCACGCGCCTGGTCGGGGTCAGAAATGGTTACCATTACACTGAAGTACCTATGGAGGCTTTGTCAGCCGAACTCAATTTGCTACCCCTCGCTCTAAGAAGAGAAGTTGCCGACTTTATTCTGCTATACAAATCCTTAATGGTCATCTTTGCTGTCCAGAACTTCTAGCAGAGATTGATTTCAAAATTCCGACAAGAACTACAAGATCCCAAGATCTTCTAAGTCCCAGGCACCACAGCACAGTTTTTGACTACTACACTCCGTTAGCCAGATTAGTTCGGATTGGAAACCGCATGGCCTTGGATTGCGACCTCTTCTGCGACAGCCTAAGTCACATAAGATGCCGTGCTGCCGCTCTTCTCCAGGAAGTTGTACAATGAACATTGCATGGACTCTGCAACTATTTATTTTTCACATAAGCAAAAATTCATTGTTAGCATGTACTTTTTTGCTTTTTGTATGTTTAATGGTAAATTGTATGTGTATGATATGTATTGTAAATTTGGTATGTTGCATGGTAAATTTTGCATGTAATTATTTATTTTGCACTCACAGCATTCTTGCATTGTTCCACATGAATCTTTTTTTATATGTTGCTGAAAACTGCCTAGCCTCTGCATGTATTTATTTTTACTTACTTGTATTGTATTGTATTTTGAACACACAATCACTCATATTGTATACTTGTGTAAACATGGCTGCTGCCGTTGGAAATAAATAAAATAAAATAAATAAATAAATAAAATAACATATATGGGAGATTGCAACCGCAATTTCCCTTTAAATTTCCCATTTCCAATTTTCCATTTCACTCGAAAGAATCAGTCTACACACCTTTGTTGATGCAAGCCAGGGAGTCTTTTCTGCAGTCGTATATCTTGACCAACACATAGGCAACTCCTACAAGACAATGTTGGTAGCTGCACGAGCCATAGTAGCCCCCCTAAAACCAAATACCATCCCTCGGCTGGAATTGCAGGCAGCTGTTTTGGGATGCAGACTGTCAAACAGAATTCAAAAGGATATTGGTATTGACATAGTCCAACGAACTTTCTCTGAAGGGTGGCGCAAACACTCGATATCATGCTGGCTGTTGCCGCAAGAGGTATAGTAGTGTTGACATCCGTCAACACACACTAAACCCCGCCTGAAACACCCACAATTTTTTTTTGTTTTTGCAGCCTGCGCCGCAACGGCATGTATATCTCAATTTTTCAGGCGATGGGGGACCAGAAGTTCGGGTCCGCAGCTGATACGACCGGTTCCGTGGAATGGCGGCCGAACCCGAGCACCCAGGGTCCGCCTCGTCCTGGAAACTCACTCGGCGCTTGCGTGTGATGGCGTCCTGGCTCTGCGACCGCCGCAGGTTGGGCCGAAATGGGCTGTCCGGGGCAGCGTCAGCTCCACTGTCGCCACCTGCTTCTCCCTCGGGCATTTCCTCCAACGATTCCACATCATTGTTGTTCTCCTGGTACTTGTTGCGGCCGCCCCGCACTCGGTCTCCACGCACACCCTCAATACGCATGCCCATTCTTAGGCATTTCCTGAAGCAGCATGCAGCACACTTCCTCCTTGTCTCAGAATTAATTACCGTACGCAGCTTGATGTCCGCTGGCACGTGAAGATTTTATTACTTAGCACTGCCCGCCTGAAGAAAGTTTTGCAACATTCGCAGGACAAGATCCCGTAATGAACTCCGGAGATCTTGTCGTTGCAAACTGGGCATGCGTCAGGCCGGTCTTCATCCCCCTCCATCTCCACCCTGCTCGTGTCCAACCACTCATCAAACTCTTCATCCGAGGGGGAGTCATCCCATTTCTCCCTCCTCTCGTCCCGCATCCTCTCTTCATTATCACTATCATCCTCTCGATCTTCTTCTCGGTCGTCACTGCGAGCCCCGTTACTGCCAGGCAAGCCTGCACAGTGAGAGTCGTACTGTTTTTCACCATCCGATATGACGACACTCGAGACCGAGGTTGCCCTCTCCGACCCACCTTCTTCTACTGCTTGCCGATGTTCGGCTTCAATGGTCAATTCTTTTTGAACTTCTGGATTTTCCTAGTTACTGTCCTACACTGGGTTAAATCAGAACCAAAGATCCACAAACAGTTTGTGTCGAACAGAATAGGGGAGACCCAGAAATTGTCGAAACCTGATGAGTGGAAATGGGTTCCATCCAAACAAAACCCAGCAGACATAGCTACAAGGTCTAACAAAAAATTCAATCCGACATTACATCACGAGTGGATTCATGGACCTAGTTTCCTAACCAGCGGAGAAGAAAAGTGGCCAAAACAACCATCCACTTTAAAATCAAAAGAAGATCTGGAGATTAGAAGGCAGTTTATTGGCATACATGAAGACGAACGGCTGTCACAGCTTATCGATGTTAACAAGTTCTCTTCATGGGAAAGGCTAACTCGAACAGTAGCTTGGGTTCTGAGATTCAAAGATAACCTCCGACCACAAAAGAAATCAAAGAAGATATTAAGACCTATCAAATATGATCAAATACCAGAGCTTTGTCCCCGAAGAGATAAGGGCAGCTGAAATAGTTCTCCTAAAGGCAGCTCAAGAAGAAAGCTTCAAAGAAGAAAAACGTATGCTCTGTCGTAAACGACCTCTGTCAAAGTCAAGCCGCGTATATGCTTTATCTCCATTCCTCGAGGATTCGACAGGTCTCATTAGAATCTCATCAAGAACAAGCAATGCTCCTAACTTTAGACCGGACCAAAGGTGGCCAATCTTACTTGATGGTAAAAGTCATACCTCAAAACTGATCATCAAAATGCATCACGAAGCCTGCTTCCACCAAGGGACGGAAACCATCATAAACGAAGTGAGGAAAAGGTTCTGGATTACCAACCTACGATGCACAGTAAAAGGAGTGAAGAATAATTGCATGAGATGCAGAATTAACAACGCCAAGCCCAGACCTCCTCAGATGGCACCTCTACCAGAAATGAGAGTCCTAAAAGCTGAACACCCTTTCTTCTTTACTGGTGTAGATTATTTCGGCCCGATAGAAGTAACAGTAGGGCGTCGTCATGAAAAAAGATATGGTGTCATCTTCACGTGTTTGTCCACTCGAGCCATACACCTAGAAGTGGCACATACACTGAACACAGAGAGTTGTATAATGGCTGTCTTAAGATTTATTAGTCGCAGACCATGCCCATCTGAAATATTCTCAGATAACGGAACTAATTTCGTTGCTGCAGAAAAGGAACTTTGTAATGCTGTGAAGACACTTGACCACGCACATATCCAACGTACCATGGTGAGGCATGGAATAAAATTGAATTTTATCCCACCCCGTGCACCACACATGGGAGGTTGCTGGGAGCGTCTCGTTAGATCTGTGAAAACTGCTCTGAGGTCCGTAATGCTATCACAGTACCCTCGCGATGAAGAATTTCAAACCCTTTTAGTAAGAATAGAATTTATTTTAAATTCTCGACCACTTACCCATGTATCTATGGATCCTCATGACATCGAACTTTTAACGCCAAATCATTTTCTCAGAGAGGCATTTGAAATCCCCATTGATAAAGACAAGCTCTGCAAAAAACAACTTGCACGTGTGAAATCCCTTCTCGACAGCTTTTGGAAACGATGGGTGAAAGAATATCTTCCATGCCTGACTAAGCGATGTAAATGGCATGAAAAATCTGAACCACCAAAAATTGGGGACTTGGCCATCATCGTTGATGAAAACAATCCAAGAAACACATGGCCCCTTGGGCGAATATCAGCAACCTACCCCGGCAAAGACGGAGAGGTCCGAACAGTAGAAGTCACCACATCGCACGGCTCATTCAAGAGACCTTTTTCTCTTAAAATAACCTAAATTGGCATTAATCATAGTGCAAAATCAGTGTTTTTCTACAGGAAAACCACCATAACTCCGTTATTTGTTGCCGAATCCTTACAAACTTGGTATCACTGTTTAGATAATTTAATTTGTCAACTTTTTTGTGTCTAGTAAAATTTTTATAAAATTTACGGTTTTTTAGATATTTGAGTTTAAAAACTTAAAATGGCCGCCATTTTGAAAATATACATCGGAAAAAAATAATATTTTTTCTAAAAATGACCATTGGTGTGATTAAGGTACATGCTAAATATGAAATTCATACAACAACCCATTACGGAAAGAAAAATTCTTAAGTGTAAAAAACAAAATGGCGGCTAGCGGATTAACGAAGCATTTCCGGACATATGTTTATATGATTTTTCTGTTTGTTTTGGCATGCTTAATAACCTGGAAAAGTTTGTAAAGGTGGAAGCTGGACACCCTGTATATACAGGGTGAACAACTTAACTGTGCCACATTGGCATATCAAAAAATATCAGAAAAGTTTAAATGGGGAACTTCACCTATTTTTTTAAGGCAATAAAAAAATACGAATTCCATTTTTTGTAAATGGCCGCCATTTTCCAATATGGCGGCCAACTTTAAAATTTCTTATGGAACACCCTGTATTTTATGGTGTTTTTGTAATCTACATGTAATTATAAGACTTTTTTATTCTTGAACATTTTTTCCTAAACCAACCCGTTTAGGAGCTATACCAAGCTGAAATTTTGAAAATGTTAATTATAACTCACTGTTCCACACAGTGTACTTATCTTAGAAAACTAAAAGGTTTTTTAACTTTGTGTCGGGAAATTCTCCTATTTTGTAAGATAATAAAAAATAGCAACTTTTATTTTTCTTTCTTTAAAAGGTCGTTTTTCTAATATGTACCAAAATTATACTGTTAAAAAAATTAAATTAATTTTTATTGACTAATTTCTTATTAATCAATTATAATTTCAATAGTTAAAAAATTATACTTCAATAATATTACACTACATATTTAATAATAAAGATCATGAGCTCATAAATATTTACAATATGTTATGGGAATGACTTCTTATGCTTGCAGTACATGCTCAAAGTGTCCACCATTGTAATAAACACAAGCATGTGCCCTTGTGAATGTAGATCTGGTGGCCTTGGATATCATAGTATGATGAGTCGATTCTAATATTTCCATAATTTTTGCTAACATCTTTTCCACCGTCGCATATCGATCTTTATAAAGTTCATCTTTTAGATATCCCCAGAGGAAGAAGTCAAGCGGTGTCAGGTCAGGTGACCGCGGTGGCCATGCAACTGGTCTATATGTACCAATCAACTGATGTTGAAAATGTGCTTCAAGTAAATCTCTTACTACCTCGCTGTTGTGAGCTGGCGCCCCGTCTTGCTGCAAGATCAACTGCTCTCTTGTGTCAAGAGGAATATCTTCTAGCGACGTAATAAGCACATTTTCCAACAATTGGCGATATCTTGCGCCTGTTAAGGATCCTTCGTAAAAGTGCACTGCCAATATTTTATTGTCCAGAATAGCACACCAGCAGTTAATTGAAAATCTAACTTGATCACGACCTTCTCTTACAATAAGAGGATTTATGGTCGACCAATAATGGTTGTTATTCCTATTCATCATTCCCTTGTTTGAAAAATTTGTTTCATCGGTCCAAATAATTTTAGATACAAAGCTCGGATCATCTATAGCTCTCTCTAAAAACCAGCCACAGAACTCCATTCTTCTTTCTTCATCGCCAGGGAGCATTGCCTGTAGAACGGTTGCTTTATATGGATGGAAGTGATGTCTTTTTAGAACATTATTAACAGATGATCTTGATACCCCGCACATCAATGCAACTTCCCGTGTACTTGATTTTGGATTTACCTCAAAACAAACAAGTATTTGAGTTTCAACTTCTTCAGTTATAACAATCTTTGGACGCTGCTTCTTTTTCTTGAAAGAGGATTCTTAGATTATCTACGATCTTCTTAAACGATTTTCTATGAGGGGGGCGTCTATTAGGGTACTTTTCTTGATAGGTAGATGCTGCTAGAGAATAGTTTTTTCTGCACAAGAAATAAACTTCCAACATATCAACTTTTTCTTCGTTTGTTAAGTCCATTTTAATAAATCACAATAACATACCTTAAAAGCCATACAAAATATTACTGGAAAAGACTTGTACGTTGGCAATTCAATCGTAAATTAAGCAAACTAATTAAAATAAATAAGTAATAAACTATTAAAATTTTTAAAGCACGTGTAATACAGAACTGTACTGACAAATTTCAACTTCAACAATTGTCAAAAGTCAACAATGCTCAAAGTAACTACAGGTGATCATATTACTATTAATATAAAAATAAAAACAGCTGATTTGAATGATTATTGTAAAACCTTGGTTTTGCTATATGGACGATGGACGTGAACTGTAATCATAATTATTTTTTAACTAATCTAACAATAATCAATTTCAAAGGGATAAATTAATTTTTATTTCATTTATTTAAAAAATATAAACTTAATAAATATTATTGTTAGGTCGGATAATTTAATTTTATCACAGGTAATAGGTAAGTCACGTAATGAATTGGCAAGCTAAATTTAAAATTGTTCACCATGGATAAGAATGTTCACCAAAAATGTATCTCCTAAACGTAACGATTTAGAAAAAAATGTTAAAAATTAAAAAAAAAAGTTTTTAAATTGCATGTCAATTCCAAAAACACCATAAAATAAAGGGTGTTCCATAAGAAATTTTAAAGTTGGCCGCCATATTGGAAAATGGCGGCCATTTACGAAAAAATGGAATTAGTATTTTTTATTGCCTTAAAAAAATAGGTGAAGTTCCCCATTTAAACTTTTCTCTAAATCTCATAGTTTATGAGATGCTCTGTGTGGCACAGTTAAAATGAACGCTTGGCATTTTCAAAATTTCAGCTTGGTATAGCTCCTAAACGGGTTGGTTTAGGAACAAATGTTCAAGAATAAAAAAGTCTTATAATTACATGTAGATTACAAAAACACCATAAAATACAGGGTGTTCCATAAGAAATTTTAAAGTTGGCCGCCATATTGGAAAATGGCGGCCATTTACGAAAAAATGGTATTCGTATTTTTTTATTGCCTTAAAAAAATAGGTGAAGTTCCCCATTTAAACTTTTCTCTACATCTCATAGTTTTTGATATGCCAATGGTGGCACGGTTAAGTTGTTCACCCTGTATATCACAGACGAGGTAAAAGAAAACTTGGAAAGATTTGTCCGTTTCGGGGCACTTTTGTACGTAAAAAACTGGGTTGAGGTTCCAATCAGCGCCAATGCAGCTTACAATGGTCTCAACTTTTGGAAAGAGGCTGGGAACTACAGTGCAATCTACAATGATTTAGCTAACACCACCCATAAGGCCTTGCAGCCACATTTGTGGTACTTATCCGACGAATACTTATCGCTTTTTCCCTAGAAAATGAGCCTTGAAAACAAAGTGAGCATTTGGGCAAATTGTCTGTCCCTGCACCCACAACATGGTTAGAGGAAATTCGAATTTTCCATGTCTTTTAGTTTTTTTTTAAATATATAAAAAATACCGTATATATATATATATAATAAATACCGTTTTCATTTTGTTAAACTGCATTGAGCTCTGCCTTCCAAGTGACTTATGACCTTAAGATTTTGGCTCCTAACTTCTTTTATCCAATAGAAATCATTTGGGGGGGGGGTCTCTTGACCTTTAAATTCAACTTTTTCCCATAAGATATTGGACCACCCTTGATTGGCCAGGGTTCTTACAGAAAAAATATTTTTTTTTTAATTCAAGGACTCTGTAGATATACAAAAATATAGTGAAGATGTCTGTAATTATGAAAATAATTGAGGTCCTTTGAAAAACAAAAAGAATATCGTAGTAATTACTAACAGAGGTAGTAGAATAGACATAGTGAAAACAATAAGCAATTTAGAGCATGAAATTTCTGCATGATTAAACCAAATTCTGCAACTCATTTTGTTCAAACTCTTCCCGTTGTTAGTAGTACCTAGCTAGGCTACTTAAAAATAAATAACCTATAATTTAAAAATGAATATTATGTTACATAGAAATGACTTTAAGAATCCTGAGAGAACTTTCCACTAACATAGGTGTAGTCGTTTCGGGTGTGAATATCCATATCCAAGACTACCTGAGTTGCACTCTTTAAACCCTGGACAATGTTAACACTCTCATTATAAGTTTTCTCTTGCAGTTTTTTCAAGCTCTTATTTTCTTTGTTGAAAACAATCGAACTGTGGCTCGATCTTTTTACTAACGTTAGTATTTTCCTTTCATTGGAACTTATTGTTAGGTCTAGAATCCGATGCATTGTTTAAAAAAGTTGAAACACTATCAAGTTTCTTCTCAGGGTGTCTACTGATACTGGAAATACTTGAAATACTGGAATTATACTGGAATTTTATTTATATACTGGAAATACTGGAATTGTACTGGAATTTCAAAATAGATACTGGAATTTTAGAATTTTATTAAAATGCGTATTTTTTTAAATGCATAATATATAGATTTTGTCATTTGATCTGTAAATAATAATGTAAAAATATTTTACAAGTCATTTCTGCTGTTTAAGTATGTTTGCAAACCAAAATCAGAAAACTTTTAGTTCTCTTCAAATAGTTAATCATGAAATGTAAACATTTGTGTAATGATGGAGCTTAGAAAATGTTTTATTTTATACTCAAAATTTATTTCTATTTCTTAAATTTTAATCATATTCTTCTTTTTTTACTTTTAAGTATTAACCTATTTCATTATTTTGTTGTAGTTAAATGTTCGTTATGATTATCTTTCATATTAAATTAATGAAAAATGAAGTAGGAGGAACAGAGGGCTATAGAGTGAGCTAAGGGCCTTCACAAAAAAATGTCAAAAAATATTAGACAAATGTTATTGTTGGAAGTACTTATTAATCATAATCATAAGGGTTTCATCTTTATACAAAAATCTATTTCAATATTGATTACATGTATAAATTTTCATTATTGTTACTCCATTTTGAATTAATAGTTCGAGAGTGATACTGGAATTTAAAAAAAATATATACTGGAAATATACTGGAATTCTAAAATCAGATTTCAGTAGACACCCTGCTTCTGAAACAATTTACAATTCTCATAATTCAGGTTGGTCTTTTTTATGTTATCTAGAATCGTATATCATTTATAAATATATCACTGTCCACAATAGTAACTTTGGTCTTTATTTGCTTTAGAAGTCCTCTTATATAATCATTTTTCGGTGTTTTAAAGCTAGGGGAGCCAACAAGATGAAAAACACTACAACAAGTTTGTACCGTGAGTCCATGAAGTCTTGCTCCTTTTTCATAGCTTTGCTGTATGGACAGCACTATAGCCACATACATCTTACTTATATTTTTTCAAGGTAATTCAATCTAGTTTTTCCCTCATTAATTAATTTGGCAATACCTAAGCTTAGCTGATTGACCTAAATGCAGTTAACTTAAAATGCACTACAAAAACAAATCATGATGGCCTGACTAAATTGCCACTTCGTTCTTGACCTAATTTTGCCACGTGACCACTCTTGTTGCCATGGTAGCTATGCAATATTGAAGACTCATTTCCTCAGTAACCATTATAGATACCTATGGACTTTCTGGCCAATTTTTTACATAAATTTCTTACTTATAGTTTCTCATCACGTTCATTTCAACTCAGTCAGAAACTTTAGCAACTAAAAAGCTGAAAATTTATTGTTATTTATATAACATGTTTTAAAATCTATAACATGAGGTTTTTGTATTTTTTTATATTTATTTTTTATGATTTTTTTAAATTTCATTTAAAAAGTGCATTTTTTTGTATTTTAGATGAAAAAAAAGTAAGCAATAAAACTAAATAATCTTGTGTTAAAGTTTGCACAGAAACATACTAAAGAAGTGGTATAAATGTCAAAGCTCTATCTCTTACAGTGTCATTTGTACAAAAAAACCGAGTTTCTGGAAAAACGCAAGTAAAAGTTTATTATAACAAAGGTGTTGCTCATCTTATAAAGTGGATTTAGTGCATTCCAGCCCCAGAGGATGGCAAGTCTGGATCTTCATCTTCGGCAAAAGCTTCTTCCAGCTACCTTTTAGCACTTTCACGTCACTGCCTAGCTTTTTTCATCAGATTTGAAAGTTCCCGCCGGCTCCTTTGCACACGTAACTTATCTACCTCGCTCATAACTTAGGCTGTGTTTTACTAACATTCAATCCAAGTTCGTTCAAAACCAGTCACCTGGTTATATTTCTACTAATGGAGTTAAGAATGGCATCGTACACACCAAATTCCAAAGTTCTTAGGCCTACAAATACAGTTTTTGGCACTAGCGACCAAATTACGGGTTTGGGCTTGGCGTCAAATGATTGAAATCAACCGAGTCTTCTTAAACTTTTGTATTCACAATAAAATCACAAAGTCCAGAATTATAACACTTATACAATTTCACTGTTGTAACTGAATAAAACTAAATTAAAGTCCCGACTAAACAGTTGGCTGCACTGACAGGCTCTCTGAGAACATCCACAGCTACAGGTTCTAACCGAGAAGTGCCGGCTCTGATCCAGAGTCCAGCTTATATACTGGAGGGGGCGCAGCCCTCCTATCAAGAAGGTTCTAGAGACATCTTATACGTGTCACATTAATCTGGCTAAAAGGATAACACAAGTGGTCATTCACTATGAAAAGGGTTGACAAGTGTTCTAATAAATGTCTTATAAAATAGATAGTTAAAAAAAGGGTCTTCTCTTAGTTGACAGTTGACTGTATCACTTCAAGGAAGGGTAAAGATAAGCCTAGCCTGCTGCCCTACAAATATACAAAAAGACAGAATTATGAGACACTACATGATAGCTTGACTGAGGTGTCTGGGAACTTCCTGTGAGATAGAGAGTTTAGGAAGGCTCTGGAAATTGGGTTAGAAGGCAAAAATGTGCAAAGGCATTTAGGAGTGGTCAGGGTGTGTGTGAGACCTACAACAGTCTTATAAGTCTCTAAATATGGGTTTTATGGTACTCATGACAGCCTCAGGGATATGCATGTGTTGCAAATGATAATATTTTTCACCTGAGGACACAGCTCGCTGATATTTGCACCAAATGTATTTTTCTTTTTCACAAAGTCCGTGTTGTGGATTTTCATTGGCAGCCAACAAATGAAAGTATGTTGCCCTTACCGTCGTTCTCATTTTATGTAAATTTCCTGCGTTCCTTCTTATTGCTAAACCATAATACTTTTGGATGGCTAATATATGTTCATCGGTTCGACGATTTCTTTCCCCAATTGTTTTTTCAACGGCAAGGACTGTTTTTCCTGATTTTGCTTTTAATTTCCGAAGACGAGAACCCATTCTCTTTTGTACATGGCCACAACATTCCATTTTTTTTCATTGACAATCCTTTCCATATGCTTTACTGGCAATAACGGAGCTAAAAGAACTAGAGTCACCATCACCCAAGTAAAATCTTTACTTCACGCCGTATTCAACCTCCGACCTACCGAAAATTATTTTTCTACCGTGCTCTTTCATGCACCACTTGTGCCTATTAAGTTGGCTTTGCAATTATCTCCATGCTTATTTTGTAACATATCCTTTCAGGTACAAAACTTACAACCTTCACATCCAAAACATAGCCTGTATCGACGCTTGCGACAGTCACCACTCCGTTGTTCGATGTATGCCCTCCCTGTCAGGTGCCGTCCACTGCCACAGTCAATTCTTTACTACCTCTATTTTTTCAACAGCTTCCTCAACAGCTCTCTTCATTGTTTCTTTGCATACTTTTTGTGGCCTCCCTATAACTTCATTATACCTCGTGAATTTGGCTGGAGGATTTGAAAGATTTAGTTTAGCGCAGAGCGCTTGCGCTGCCTTTGTCCTTTTCCAATAAACACAAACCAGTCTAGTATTAACATCATATAACTGTGTACAATTAACTTTTTCAGAATTATAGTACATCATCTCTGAAAAACACTGTGTACATTTTATCTGAATCTTGTAGCTAGGTCTCCAAGCCTATTTCTCATGTAGGTTAGTTCCTTAGACATCCTTTTTTTTAAGTAATTCATTTATTTGTGATTGGAGTATAAGAACTAGATCTGTAGTGCTAGTTCTGGTTATTATATCATTAACATAGGTGTTATGTTGCAAGGCATGAGCATTGATGGGATATTTACTCCCCTCATCTGTGACAATTTGTTGGAGTATGCGGATGGCTAAATAGGGGGAACATATCATGCCATGTTCCGGTATTATTTCTAAAGTACCGGGGAGCCGAGCTTAGCCCTATAATTTTTTTTGTAAAATGTTACAAAATGTTTTAAGTGGCATTAAAGTAAATTACTTTATGTGAGGGTGAGACGTTAGAGCACGCCAGTCTGAAGTTTTGGGCTTCTTTTCTATAGGAAATTTTTTAACTCGATCTTCCTTGATAATACTGGGTAGGACATGTATTTAAACTGTAAGTAAGGAATTTAAACTTGCGATAGACGTTTTTAAGTGGCATTTTTTCCTTAAGTAATCTCTATCTATAAACCGAAAGTATGTATATTTAAAAACGGAAGCTTTTTGTGTCCTGAATAGAAACAAAGACTACTGGACCGATTGACCTGACATTATGTAAAACTATACTTTATCTAGGAGAAAGATTAAGATATTCCTATTATTCATACGCTTCTGGGCTTTGCCCTAGTGGCCTTGAGTAGTGTAAAATTGCGGCCGCTGGCCCAGTTCAAGGTCACCTGAGGGATGACGTCATCGAGGTCAATGACCTCACCGATGACGTCATCGATGACGTCATCGATGACGCAATCGATGACGTCATCACTAATGACGTCATTTCGATGACGTCACACCCATGACGTCACAGAAATGACGTGCTGATGACGTCATCACCCCTTACGTCATCAAAACGACGTCACCGACGCCACTAAGGTCAAGGTCACGCAGAAACTTAAAATTTTTTAGCACTTTTGCCGTTTCTCGCACTACGCTCCGAGTTTCAGTCAGAGTCCCCGTGACCTTGACCACTTGGAGCGAATTTTCGACGAGAAACGGCAAAAGTGCCAAGTTAAACTCGAGTTTCTGACATGACTCTGCCTAAATGGGCAATCGGTTATCCCTCAGGTGACCTTGAACCAGTACAACGCCCGCAATTTTATGTTACTGTGACCTTGAACACTTAACAACGGAGCGCCGACACCGATGCGCACCCCACGACAGCCACCGAGTGACTGACTATCAGGCTCTGTGTACTCTAGGTATATGGGGAAGTGGAGGGGGAAATCTCAAGGTCATCCAAATGGAGTTTTAAAAAAGTTGAAGAGTAGAAAGACTACTCTTGTGCTTCCTGGGCGACCTCATCAATCTCTAATGGATCTGTAAACCAATCCGATCTGTAGCGGCAGGAGTCCAGAAAACAGGTGCACCACCCATCAGGTTGTCCGTAGCATTTCCGACAATTGGTAAGATTGGAGAAGTGAAATTTAATACACCGCTGCGGACAACAAGTATAAAAGTATTTGGATTTGTAGATTTTGAAAGTTTGTAGTACCGGCGGTGGCAGCTGTTGGTTCTTGCATCTACACCTGCAACATCCGAAGCATTCACATTGCCGGCAGGCCAGCCCATCCACTTGCCACTTTGGTAAGAGGAAACACTTATCCTCACAGCAATAGGTTGTCCCCGTCTCTTCCTCCCAACGCTTCTTTGCACAATATGTGACGCCTTGTATCTCCAAACACCTATGCTCGCAACATGAGATGCGCTTACTTTCCATAGTTGATGTTGCTTTGACGAGGGAGCACGATGAAGTGATGCTGTGGTCAGTGGGAATGGGGTTTATATAAACTAAGGTGAGTGGAGGGGGAAAGGTCAAGGTCATCCAAATGGAGTTTTAAAAAAGAAAAGAGTAGAAAGACTACTCTTGTGTATCTATAGCGATTTCATTGATAGTGAGTGCTTCTGTATGCCAAGTTGATCTGTACTGACAGGCTCCTAAATAATGTTTGCAAAAACCTGCAAAATGATTGTTGCACAATTTGCAGCCAGTTAGCTGTTTTAATGTGAATTCAATGCAACGTTCAGGGCAACAAGTGTACTTATGCCCTCTCATCTGGTACACATGGAATGTCTTCAACTCCGGTTTCGGCTTCTTCCAAGACTTGCACTTACACATGCATTGACCAAAAGCTTCACATTTTCTACACGCCAGGCCATCCGCAACATCAATGTCATTCGGCCATGAAAAACATTTCCGTTCGCAACAGTAGTTGAGTTGACTCTCCATGTTGCTGTGGTGAAGGTGCGCGATGAAATGATGCTGCAGTCATTGAGAGTGCACCTTAAATAAACTCAGTGGAGGGGGAAAGGTCAAGGCCATCCAAACGGAGTTTTAAAAAAGATAACTAGTCGTCCTCCTCCTCCTCCTCATCCGTTGTACTTAGAGAGCTGTCAGACGAAGAGCCCCGTGCAGGTGCTCCCCAGATGAAAAACAAATCAATTTTAAAACGAAGACCAGGATCTTGCATCATCAATTCCTTTAATTTGTCACATACTAAGTCGACCTTGTGTAAGGTGTCAACAACAAGCTTCCAATTCGTTGGTTCAATATAACTTGTAGTAGAGTCTGCCTCGCTGATAACCACATCCTCCGGCCGTATTGGAGTGTAAAGATGTGTAAAGTTCTTCGGCTGTAGTTGAGGTTCAGGCTGGCTGGAAGTGGAAGGTTGAGTGTGGACCCCTGTCGCATCGAAATCCATAGTCATTCTACATTCAATGTTGGGGTTTTCGTTTAATACATACACCAATTTCTCATGCAACATATCCACTTCTGCCGAGTCTTGCAGATGAACATTCCAGGAAAATGGCCATTCTTCATCCGTAGTGGAGTCAACTCGAGAAAGAGTGCTGTCCGCCATGATAGCTAAGCAAGGAATGATGTGAGCTACAGACTGTGGTAACAGTATTGAAAAGTAGAGGGGGTAAACCAAAAGTACGTGGAGGGGGTATTTTCAAGGTCATTTAATTTGGGTTTTAAAAAAAGGAAATAGTGGAGGGGGAATTCTCAAGGTCATCCAATTTAGGTTTTAAAAAAAAGGAATGAAGCTTACTCCTCTTCAGCCTCGTTGTCCCCTGCATCTTCATCAGCCTCATCTTCATCGACGTCAGACTCGCCGTAAGGATAGATCGGGGACATGGGCGAATATTGTGGAGATTGTTGACCGTTGTTGTCGTCCCCTTGCATTCTAACTTGGGACCAATCATAATTTAAATTCATTTGTATTATGATCCCAGGGTTGTCCCGCAGTATTTCCTTCATACGTTCGCAAATTGACTCCAAATAGTGTACACTATCGATCGACAGTGTCCAACCCGTACTTGTACCGACATCAGTAGTGGAGTCAGCTTGGCTGATGGTGTTGTTGTCTGCCATGGTTGCTTGTCGGACAAGGAATGACGGTTGATGTGATGCTCATGCAGGAACATGGTGAAGTGGTGGGGGGTGTGGTGGAGTAGTGGGGGAATTTTCAAGGTCATCCAAACGGAGTTTTAAAAAAAAGGAAAACTTACAAAGTAACATTGAAACTTTCCAATTGATGGTGGCGAGCGTTTTCTTCTGCAACCTTGCCGACACATGTGACTATGCCGTACAGTATGAAAAGTACAACCATAATAAGGCCGAACAATAAAAGATAGCCGTTGACTATCATGATATTTTCTGAGTGGATCTGTTTTCTTCTTATCGCCCTCTCCTGCATCCTCTTCTCCAACTCGTGGACGAAGTCACAACATGCGTGAGGACATCTTTCATCTGTTGGTAGGTTTGCCATTGTTGATGTTGTCGGTGTGGCTGTTGAAGATGGAATGAGGTTTCCAATTGCGATGTGCCATGTACACCAATAGTCAAGTGGTGGGGGTAACAAAGCAGTGGAGGGGGAAGTTTCAAGGTCATCCAAATTGTGTTTTAAAAAAACCTATCTTGTTACTGAGCTTATATGTCAGTAACAAGATAGGTGTTTTTGCTCTTTTACTTCTTTAATATAATGAAAAAATATACATATTCTACAATGGTTAGGACAAGAAATACAACTGCTAGTCAGCTGAAGTAGTCCAAGTTGTCTGGCTCGGTCTTCATGGACGCTGGTGAGGAAGCCGTCGAGGAGTGTCCAGGCTCTTCCTTTGACTGCCGGGTGTTCCGTATATTGCAAGCGTAAACTTGCACATTTATACGGTAGCCTCGTGCCACCATCAGCTGCAACTCCTTGTATAAGTCGTTTAGCTCCTGCTGAGTCTTGATGCTCACCTCCTCGTAACTTGCGCAACTAACGTTCAGAGACATCTTGATGTTGCTAGGTTGGCTGCTGGAGTAGAAATGAAGCCGAGGCACAGCGCTTGGAGGTACATGAAAAAGTGGTGGGGGTAATAGTGGTGGGGGTATAGAAAATCCAATTAAACAGTTCTAAACTTTTTCCATCGATACAATGGAATGGAACAAATAGCGCAGGTGTCCTTGTAATTTTCAAATCGAAACAGTGGCGCTAGAAATCCGAATTGTTTTATACCACCATCCTGTACGAATCGCCGAAGGTCTCTGACGGCGGCCTCGCCACAAGGCCTACAAAACTTTTCCCCGTCGTGGAACTTATACCAGGAGTATTCCGAATACCCTGTATTTTCCCTCCTGTAGCGTTTGACATCTTCTTTTATTGTTAGTGGGATATTGTCTTGTAAACATGTTGGGAACAAGTCCTTGTGAGTTATAACTCGTTGTATGCAAAGCTCGTACAAGGTGCTCATCGTTTGCTAGTTGGCAACAGACTGACCGTTTTTCGCATCCAAGCAGGTTTGAATCCTAGTGCGGTAGTGGGGGTAATTACAGTAGTGGGGGTAATTGTGAAATGCAAAGGTCAAAGGTCAAGGTCACCCGCGAAGTTTAAAAAAAATGCAACATATCAATACGTGAAGTCTGTCACATATTGATATGTTGCATTTTTTGTTTTTTTTTTATTTTTTTTGTCTTTTATGATTCGTTTATTTATAAAACATTACAACATTAAAACTTAAATCTAACACTGCTGCTTGTCAGCGATGTGGATGGTCAACTCTGTAGAATTGCTACCCGTGCAGCCGTGGGACACCAGGTATAGACACCCGGGTTGAATAGAGCGAAGATCCTCGTTTTGTAGAAGATGGACGAATCTCTTGGGCAGGTACACCTGGAACTTTGGTTCATCCCCCGGAGTAAACGGTGCCTCGCTGAGACTGCAGCAGATGGCCTCCCCAACTGTAGTCTCCATCTTCTTCATAGCATGGATTATGTAGTGCTTCTCGTCTTTTAGTTCCGAGCACTTCTTTACAGGTAATATTGTTGACTTGGAGTGAGCATTGAACTGCTCGACCAAAGTCTGAAGGAACTGGTGAGATGCCATGGTCAGGTTACAGATCGTCTTCTTGCTCGGAGATGTTGTCGTCTCGGAATCTCGAGTAATACTCATGCCAGGTCCCTGTCTGCTCCCCACTTATATACTCTCCGTTACCCCCACCACTCCCCAATTCCCCACTTTGAAGGTAAGAGGCGAGTTTATAGGCATTTTTCAAAGCGCAATGTCTATCTTTATCATGTTCTGGGCTTTTTGTACAAATACATATGGTTTCCAGCATGTATTGATAATTCTTATCCAATTCCACATCATTAACCGGAACATGAGTAAATCCTTCGATCCATCTTTTCTTTTCCAGCCCCTTTGTGTAAATATTGGTAAACTTGTCTGAAAAGTGATGCATAATGTGATACAAGTCCGTGTAACTTGTAAAACCATCATACCAATCGATATGATGGAAGTGTTTTGAAATCCATCTGTTGGTAGTAGCGGCTTTACTAGTTAAAGACGAATAAGAACATGGTGGTTTAAATAAAAACGAATAAGGAACACTTGTATTCATGTCCAAAAACACAAGTTCTTTTATAATGAATCTATCATCATTACCACGAAACGCTTGAAACTCAATAATACCAGGCTTGGACTTTACTTGTTGTTCTTCTCCCTTGTCCATTTTGAAGGTCACACGTCTGCTCATTACGAAGTCAGGAGGTCAACTGATTTCCACACCACGGTAGGTACTACTTTTATACCAGGCCGTACAGTTGTTGGCGCGTTGGTGTATATTTAACGTGGGCACCGTCCCCAATAGGCCTAACCCCACAAAATGTTGGTTATTGTTTTAAAAACTAACCATTGTCATTTAAGTTTCCATCTTTATATTTTCCTTATTTTCATTTTCATCACTAACACTTGATTCTTCTCCTCCATCTTCCTCTTCTTCCTGTTTTACTGATTTCTTATGTAGTTGAGCGTACTTTTCCAATTGTCTCCACATCTGTACTTCATGAGGAACTCTATTAAATATAGAAGTATCCACAGGTCCGTATAATATAGGTGCGTCCGGTTGTTTGTCCAAAGTGTCTTCCAGATAATCTTTAATAATCGAACTTGAAAACACCAGTTGTCTCAAGTATCTTGTTATAGGTTCAGTAGCACAAGTTAAAATGAAAAACTCCTCTCGATTAAGTTGAATTTTGTTATCATGTCTTGTTGTGTCTCTAAACCGTAGCTGATGATCACCACGTTGTTTAATGATATCAATTTCCACATTTGAATCCAAAAGTCCTACCCTTGTCTTTCTTCCAAACATGTTACTACTTAAATAGCATTCTAGCAGATGCAAATGTTTCATAAACGATTCCCAAGCACTGTCCGTAAACAAAATCATTTTGGGTCCATGAGTTAAAATTACAGTAGGGGAATAATCTGTAGATTTCATAACACCGATTAAAACACTTTTATCCAAACTGGAAGAGATTGGGTAAAATATTCGCAAAAATACCTCACTCAATATGTTTGGAGAAATATTATCTTCAATATCCCTTTTTCTCTTTTGTATAGTCTTTCTTCTTTTACCTTTTTCTTCAACATTATTACCGGCGTGAAGTTGTCCGCAAACGTTTTGTTCACCTCCTTCCTGGTGACCTTGAGGATCTAAAAACTCAGATATCTCCTTCTCAATATCTACCACATTTTCAGGTGTACCACTAGGAGAAGCCATATTGAATACGATGCTACCCATACAACAGTAGGCAACAAACTGATGAGGAGCGGTCTGTACGCTCTGCTTTTATACTCGCGGAATGAAACAAAACCGGTTCTTACAATACATTTTTAACAATTCCAGTTAAAGGTGTGTATGTTACGATTTTATCATGTAGAATTAAACAGTATGCAGTTGTATTAGCCGGTATAGCATCGTTGAATTCCATTTCTATTTTTATATCCACACTTGAAGACTTTACTGATTCATTTTGTTTAGAACAATCGATTACAACTATTGGGTAGGCATCGAAATATTTGTCAGGTGGTAATAAAGGTGTATTTGTTTTACCGTAATATGAACTTTGGAATCTCGCGTACATATCGTACAATATACTGTATTTCTTCTTAGTGAATGACACATTTAAATTGTCGTATGGAAAGAATTGTGAATTTAAATAAACTTTAATATTTTTCAAGTCACAATGATCAAATTGTCCTGCATGTTTAGTAATGGCGTCTCTTCTACCTGTTTGTAAACCAAATATAATATACCTGGCTCGTTCTACATAATTCGATGTTTTAACAGTCCAAGTGTGTCGATCCGTAGTAGGTAAACTGGGATGCTCATGAAATTCCCAACTTCTAAATGGAATAACAATATCACGATCGGCTTTTAATTTTCTTAAAAGTAGCATTCTATGCTCGTCAGCCAATTTAACATGTGGAACTCTCCATACAATTTTGTCTAATTTTAATTTCCATTCTAAAGTCGCATCTGTAGTAGCATCTGCAGCTTTAATAATGTCTTTATCGTTAGAAGATCTCAACAAAACTAATTCTTGTTTAACGTTTAATATTATTTTCCTATAATCTTCAGCAAAACCAAGCAGCAAACGTAATGGAATATGAAAATCAAAATATCCATTTGGATTTGGAGTGATCGTGTCAATCGTAGGTAATACCCATCCGGCAGGTTTAAGTAAATTGGTTTCATTGGGTGTTATAGATGTTAATCCTTTTAAAGTTGTCGTAATACCTACTTTTTTAGTGGAATCAACTGTTACACCTGATATTTCATATCTAATTTCATCAAATAGGAAAGCCATAGGATTATTTATAAATGGAACTGTTGTACCAACAGTAGTACCGTCCTTTTTAGTAACTTGTCCTTCAATATACAAGTAACTTTCACATGGTAGTGTGTAAATGTCTTGATTTTGTATGGGAATACGAATTTCATCGTTATTGTTTAATTTCGATGAAGTGTAAGGGTTGTGGGTGTGATATTCTTTTTCCCATAGGGTTTCGTCGAATGTTGGACCCTGCGCTATATCCAGTATATCCATACTCGGTTAATTTTAATCCAATTCTCTCTAAGAAACGAATGTTCTCGCGTGTTAACTCCTCCACAGCTGAAGAGCTACTAATGCGGTTTCCCGTAGGTTGTTCGCTTTTAAATGTTAAACCCATGGTTTTGTATTAAAGTGTCGATTTTAAATGTAATCTAATCGTAATAGGCTCTTCTCTGAAGTCTACCAAGTTACCGTCTTGATCCAATACGCTCAACACGATGTCTGAAATGAAAGTGGTGTTCAACGGTAGATATACCAGGTTTTGTGGCTTTTCAACAATTTTAAATCCAGGTGGTACACTTGGGTAAAAAGTATGTATGATGTGGGTGTTAGCCCCATCCCTGTAAGCACCTTGTATAATGTTACAAGTTATGTCTATACTATTGACTTTTAATATTGTTACTGTTTTCTTACCGGAATGTGTTACATCTGGTTCTAAAACAGGCTCATCGTTGGAAAATCCTAATAAATCACCAATTGAGTTTGGTTGAGTGAAATCTATATAATATTTGGAAGTAATTTCAGCTTTCATCGTATTATTATTACCTTTTAATGTTATATTGTCTTTTCCCATTTTAGTTTGCAAAAATTCATTTATATGATCAATTTCATAAGAACCTGTGGGTAACCTGCACTCTTGTAAGTCTGTAAATTTTCCACTGGCATCCTTTCCCTTATAATAATGCAATACGTTATTTTTACCTTCCGTAACATTGGGGATAGAGTTGTAAGTTGTAAAATCCAATAGTGCCGCCTCCCAAAACCTTCCTTTTTGCAAGCGTAACGCTGGAAAAAGGATACTTCGTAAAGTGGACGATTTTCCTGTTAATGATACCGTATAGGAAGACATCTCAATAGTGACTGATACTTTTAGCTAGAAATTCCAAACATAAATGGCCGCATATTGAAGTATTATCAGGTTGTTCTCTTTTATAGTTATAATATATGTTTTTAGCAGATTTAAAGTAATTTTGAAGTTCTTTTGGTGGTGGCAAATTACCGAAACTATCAAAATAATATACATTGTTATTTAGTTTCTTATAACAAACCCAATGGGTGCCAGGCCCTTCAGTATTATCCAAATTTACAATTCCAGTCTCATTTTGCCACATTTTCTTTGGTAAACTGTCTTTCATAAACACACCGCGGAAAAATGGTATTTTTAAACAGGAAATATATTTAAATAATTCAATATTGGTTAATGCTTTATGTGGTATGACCAATTGATTTCTTTCATTTAATATGCACGATAAGGTCTTAGGTAAAGACCTGCCCCGTTTTTTACCATTGACCACACGGTGGGCTTCTTCCTGCCTTTTCTTGTAGATCGTCGTCTTCTTTTTATATTTCCTCCATGTTTTCTTGTGGTTGACCTCCTTTTTACTCTCCTTCTCCTCCTTCTTCCACCTCCTACTGCTGTTTTAGCCTTCATACCTGCTGTTACTGCTAAAGCTGCTGCTTTTTCTGCTATGCTAGCGTCACTTGATTTTACTCGTTGCCAAGCTATGTCCGCAAGCTTTTTGTCAGCTCTTGATCTATTTTTTGAATCGGCAAACGTGGAATATGCGATATCGTGTTCTTTACAAGCCTGATCTAACTTATTTATGCCAGGATCGCCTCTTTCCAGTCGTTTTTTCAATTTAGTTCCTGGTCCGCAATACTGATAACCTCCCGGTATATGAAATTCGTATGGTAATGCGTCTATTGCTCTATTTACTATGGATCCTACTGGAATTCGTTTTAAAGCTTTACTTAACAGAGAAACCGCTGTAGATGTGATCCCACTTCCTTTCCTCGCAATGTCCCGATTTGGACTGATATACCGAAATGTCATTAATGTCTTTTATAATTGCAATTCGCAACATATGTGTTTCCTCTATGAGGAGTTAAACATAAATGAAGTTGTTTGTTAAGATATTCAAGTTATATATCAAAAGTACCCCAATTAGCAATGTTAGAAGTTCTAAATTTTATAGTTTTAGGGTTATAAAAGTATTTATTAACAATTTCCTGTTTTATCCATCTTCCTCTCAAGTTTTCATCAAGCGAAGTATATGTTTTATCTGCAATATAATTGTGCATATCAAATAATAAATTACCTATTACTTTTACAAGGAAATTAACAGTTACAGCATGATCTGCATGATCAGGGTCTTTAAGCTCTGTTATACGTTTATTATTACAAGTATACACTTTATTATCCATTTGTGATAATGTGATAGCCTGTCCTACAGTTGCAGCATCATTTGCTTCTCTTCCTTGCGCCATGTTTGTTAATTTTTTATTACTACATATAAAAAACGCATGGTAATTATTTGGATCTAGATGTACTGTTTGTCCTAAGGCAGCCGCGTCTCTATCTGCATGACCCCATGACACATTTGATAACCTTCCATGCCTGCAATCCCAATAAGCGTTTTTGTATGTCAATAAATGAAATTTTTCATTACCTTGAATAAAGTCATCCCCTTGCTTTGATAATACTTCATCTCGTTTTGCAAATCCAGTTGTTTCTTGTTTTAAAGTCTCTTTCATTTGACCCACTGTTGCACCATCAGATGGTGCTGAACCATCTTTTACATTCGCCAAACAATTGCCAAGACAATCGATAACTCCCACATCACGTATGACACAATGATCTTTTATATATTTGAGATTTACAGCATCATTTTCATTTTTTGGATAACCTATATCGTTAATAACAAATTTATAAAAAGAAAATCCATCTTTTGTCTTTTCAGGTATCAAAGAATGTAAATAGCGTCTATTTACGCTGTCTTTTGCATCTTTAGGGTCATCTACGTTGGATATACGTTTATTGTTGGCACTATACGTTTTCCCATTGAATTTTAACGTATTTTTTAATTCAGATGACAAATAACCTTTGTTTATTGCATCACCGTTTTGATTTGGTTTACCAACGTTGATGATTCTATGATCTTCTGCGTCATATGTGTTATTTTGTAGTCTTAATGTTGGCGATATCTTTTCCTTTAATATTTTTAGATTTATTGCATCGTTTTCATCCGTAGGATCTTTTATGTTTTTTAACCTTTTATTACTCATATCATAATCTCCATCAGGTGTTTGTGGTAAACCAGCACTTCTTTTTAAACTATTGGCATAATATAACCCATCCGAAGAGTAACGTCCGAACTTGTCGACACTCATGGTGCAACTGAATAGTATTCTAGGGAGTAACGCATTTTTATGAGATTACCCCACGGTTTCGGAGTTCATCCACTAAAGCCACCCATTCGTTTTCCAATCCAGTATGACCCGCTTCTTTAGCTTCATGTATTAGTTTCATTCTATCCACCAATTTATTGATATTATTGTAATAAATCACATTTGTGTTATATAGTTTCTTCATTAAACCTGTACCCGTAACGGACTTACTTCTTTTTCTTCGTTCCTGAGCACTTACATCCAAAGTGGATGCCATAAATCTTCGTTTTACAGGTTTTCTTTGTGTTAACGGCATTGTTTGTCTTCTAGTTGGTATTAACTTGGATACAAATTCTTTATATTTTAAAGACTTAGATCTAAAAGGAGGCTGGTCAGGTAAATACTTTCTCCTATATGCATTTGTCTGTTCCAAAATATTTTTATATGCTTCCATGTCTTTTTCTTTCACTACCGATACTGAAGGCTTATTTTCAAATAATAATTCAAATAATCCTTTTGTGCCCTTATACCTTTGATCACCAATGACAATATTATCATGTTCGTCAACGTTTAACGGGCTATTACCTATCATTAAACCGTCTTCTGTTAATCTCGCTCCATAACTATGGTAATTCTTATTAGGAATTGTTCCGAGTAACATTTTTACCATGTATTTCCTTCCTAAAGGTCCTTTGTTATGAATGTTTTCACCCAATAAGCTTATGTTTGACGGACCTTCCCTTGTCTCTTCTTCTTTTTCCTCTTCACTAGCAGTTGATACAACTTCATGTCCTCTTTTGGCTTTTACTTCATATAATTCTTTTATTCCACTATAGTCCGGTGATTCTAGCTCTCTTTCGGGTTCTCCACCGGTAAAACCACTATACGTAGAGGATTCCAGGTCTTCATCACTAAAATCTTCTGATTTTACATTTTCTCTTTCAAACTTCGTAATAGGTGCAATCGCATCTCCTTCCAATACAGGTTTAGCAAATTTTTTGTTTAATTGTTTCAAGGGTTCAGTAATAGGTTTAAAAGTAGATTCAAGGAATTTCTCCCTCTCGCTAATACCTAGTTTCAATGCTCTGTTTTTAGCCCGAATAGAATCACTAAGTGATTTTATTTCTTTTACTAATTTTTCTTGGTTAACCATGTTTGTAGCAAGACGTGTTGTACAACAATGAATGTGTTATACCACGTTTAATGTATTAATATAAATTTATCAAATCCTATCCTGTATCGACCATTGTTTAGCGGTTGTTCCTTCATAATTGTTAGGAACCCATACTTTTCAGCCCAAGCCTTTCCACACAACTCTTTAAATCGTTCAAATGTCATATCCGCATTTACATGATCAAAATATATATGTTTTAGGTTGGTTTCGTCCTGTTTAAATACAATTAACATGTTTGCATTGTCTCTAATGAGTTGTTTAGGTATTTTGCTGTAAGTTTGGCCAATATAAATGCTATCTATGTTGTTATGTCGACCCATAGCGAAGTAATTCCTTATTGTGTTTTGGTTTTCACAAGATACATCGTCGAATATAAACACGGAGAATGGTTTAGCTTCTTGTGGCTGCATGACACTCTCGCTTGCATTAAACTTTAAATATTTAACTTCAGGCACATTAGTCAGTATTTTTTCCAATAATTGATACTTTGGTTGTTGTAGTGATTTTGAAAATACATATAGATTGTTAAATCGTAATCCTTTAGGGTTTGTAATCAAATTGAATACTACATTAGTTTTTCCACAGTTGGAAGGTCCGGTAACCAGACAACGAACGGTGTTTGGTAACAAATTGCCATGCTTCCCACTATTGAATTCTGAATTATCCACTGTGAGTTCATCTATATTATTAATAGTAAAACTCTCTTTTTGTGGTACTATCTCCATCCTTTGTAATGGTTCAACCTAAAATGATTCTCTATCGTTATATCAAATCCTTTTTAGGTATCCAAGAATCTTCCGTCTTATTAAATCCTAACCATCGTACTTTGACCTTATCTTTTTTCCGTTGCAACACCTTTTCAACTAAATATACATCGCCTACTGTTGATTTTAACATTTCATGTCCATAAAACCCTCCTTCAAGCAATTGTCCTTTATTATCTTTTAAAATATATGTCTCAGGTACTGTAGGTTGTACTTTGAATACAGTAAAAACCTCATTGGTCCAATTTGGCAGGTATCTTTTACTGAATACACCTTTATATTTACTTATTCGCACTTTATCACCCACATTAAATTTTTTAGGCTTTAGTTTTTCAACTTTTGGTTTAGTATTCGTTTTTATACGTTTTAATACAAGGTTTTCATTTTTACTAGTTACTTGGTTTGGTTTCATCCCGATAGTCCTATGAAATTTGTTATTGTAATCGTTTATAAGTTTTGGTAACATATCAATCCATATGTGCGATCCTCTGTTGGAAAACATTTTATACATTGCACTTTTTAAAGTTCTGTTGAATCTTTCGATTATTGAGGCTTTTACTTCTGAATTGGTTGAATAATGGTTTATATTGTGTTTTTTCATTAAATTTGCAAATTCCTTATTAAAATATTCTTTTCCATCATCTGTTTGTAAATGTTTAATAGTATGTTTGTCTCTTTGTATAGCTGTTTCCATTGCTTTTGTAACACTTTTGCCACTTTTATCTTTTAGTGGTAAAGCATCTGCCATTTTTGAAAAACAGTTAATAACAGTCAATATGTATTTATATCCTTTATTTTGTTTGCTATAAGGAATCATTTCGATTAAATCCGCTTGATATAAATCATTAATTCCTTTTATCACCGTATTTCTTCGTGGAAACTTTCTTCTTGCAGGTTTATGAAGTTCGTTGACAATTTGTTGCTTTAAGTCCTTCATATTGCAGGTTTCAATGTTTGTTGTATCACATGTATAATCACAATGAATGTTGTTTTAAATATTCACATCATTTATATGGGTCAAGGTCATCCAAACTTGTGTAAAAAAATGGGGAACACGGCGTTGGACTTGCCGTGTTCCCCATTTTTTTACGGAAGGAGAAAGGAATAAGGGCGTAGTTGTAGAAGGACGAAGAATAGGTTACTAGTTGATAGGGTTTAGAGAGTAGTGGCCAAAAGGAAGAGTGTGGATTTTGTCGGGCATAATGTATCTTTTATCATCCCGAGCTGACAACGCTTTTTTAATTTCGGTGACACTGTAGACTTGATGCTTGAAGCTTCGGATATTGTTGAATGTTGCTGATATCGTAGTATCTTCAAACAAACAAGTCTTGTAGTGGTCAAATGTCACGTGTTTTTTCAAATAAGATGTCTTCACTCCTTTTGCTTTCTTCACTGTCGGTGTGTTGTTCTCGTGGTACATCTTAAATGAATACAATTTCGCCATCAGCGCCACTATTTCTTCTAAAGGCATTCCATTTGCTTCATCTTTGAATTTTCCAATTACTTTTTTATATTTTTCATTAAAATTTGGATGGTTTTTCGGATAGTCAGAAAAATCGAAATCTTCTTTGTATGGAAAAGTCCTTAGGTCTTCATACATGTCCAAAGTCTTTATCCAGTAGATAAACGCGTCCGTATCCATGTATGCGACTCCAATGTTTTCCCTTCCGTAATGTTTAACCATTTTGTTATAATGGAAATCATACATCAGGGTTTTACTTATATCCAAAATCGACATACCTATGTATAACGGACGGTCCATGACTATTGTTGTTTTCTTCATACTGACAGCGACTAGATTTTCGTTTATAATCATGGATGTTCCGAAATTTGGTTTTTGCACTAATTTTTCCAATTTCCTAGGATCACTCACTAATTTTACATTTTTGTGTTTTCTTTTGTTCTCCAAGGTCTTCCCAAAGATGGCATTGTTCATTAATTTATAGAAGTCCTTTTCAAATGCTGTTGTCGCTGCAGCTCTTCTTGCAGTGTTGGAATCAATATATGGTTTCAACCAACAAGACTGGGTGAATTCAATTGCTCTATGAATTCTCACTATACGTAGACCCAATTCAAGAGCCTGTTGAACTACCCAGTAGTGAGCCACATAGCGATCCTTATTCTCCAAGGTCATCATCAATTTTGGCCATCTTCCTGTCGGTGAAACTTCAGTCTTGGCTAGGAGAGGCAAGTCGTAGTGATGGTCATGAAGGTGCTCTGGATATTCGAAATCACAGTCCAAAATATAGCCTTTTGGACCATTCTTTGGAATCTGTGAGATGTCTCCAATGGTGGCCGGGTCGATCCATTTGAAGTCAGCGTAGGGAAGCGGATTTGACATTGCCCAACCATAAAGGTTGTTTGCGTCAAAGTAGCCAAGGTAGACCGATGGTTGTTGCTCGTCGAAGCCGGGGATGTACTTGTTGTTGGCTTTGACATGACGTGTTACAGCTTGTGTCAAACCGCCCCGTACACCAGATTCCATCATGAGCACCATATCGATATCCGTTAGAAGTTCCAGTCGACAGTTGGTTGACTTTAGCATAGCTTGCCATGCTAATCCTGGAGATGTGTACGAGTGTAGAGGGTCCAGTCCATAGGCGGAGAAGCAGGTGTTTCGGAATTCTTCCATCACATCGCACAGCAGAGTTACGTCCAATTTTATATAAAAGTCAGAATATTCCCCTAAGGTTTGAATGTTTAGTTGGTTCCAAACATTACAAGCATGATTGTAGTCTTCAACGGAGATTTCACTTTCGTTTAATTTGCTGTTGAAGGCTTCGATCGGTGGTAGACTGGTTTCTTCAAATTTTTCTGTAGATGTTATGTAGTCGTAGGGGAATACTCCTTTACGTAATACTAAGTCCAATTTATCTTCAGGTACAATCTTGCTGGTTTCTTTTAGGTCTTCTCTTCGTAGATTCTCAGACAATCTGCTCAAACTAGATGGCATAAATCTATAAGAGTCTACAAAGCGAAGTTTAATTTTACCTACGGTTTTTGAGAAACTGATGTACTTTTCCAATGTTGTAGCAAGAACATCAATTTTACCATCATCTCTTCCTAACTCTGGAATAATGAAGTGGGAGTCGTAGCCGCTAAGATTGTGTAACACGACAGGGATAAAGTGGGGCAGTTTGTAATTTATATTGCATGAATTACAAGCAGCTCCTCTGTATAAACCTGTCAGGTGATCGTGATCTCTTACTTTTGGATTTTCTTCACTGAAGCTCTTCTCGCATAGATAACATCTTGATGCCATATTGTATTCTTCTTGTTGATTCTCATTCAAAGGTTCCATAGGTACGACATTACCATACAAGCGTTGTACCTTTTCAGCAATGTCATACAACTGGTCTACGAAATACTTAGCGGCTTCTTCACCACGGTAAAGTATTGGAGTGGATGTTAAACCATAGTTTTGCAATTGGTTTTCAGACAAGGTTGATTTCACTATTAGACAAAAACTGTTGGGTTGATGCAACTGATATTTTGTTCTTCTAGTCACTTCACCGTCCGGCAGCTCCTGTGGTACTAACGTAGATTCAAAATCTGCGTAGATGACTACTGGAATCCGATATTGGTGAACTGTTTTGTTAAATTGGATACACGCTCGAGATGGTGGTGGCAGACTAATCTTCACTTCATAATTTTCATTACAAAGTCTTTTGTGTTCTATCAACCACTCTAATCCTCCTTGTCTTATTTCTTTATATGTGAAACAAAAACATCTTTTACACACTGTTAACCTACGCCTCTGTTTTGATAATTGATTTCGAATCAAGGATGCAAAGTCCTTTATCCACACATAATGTGAAATTTCACCCTTAGTGATCAGTAACAAATCAGTGTGGTTTCTTTGCTCAACTTTTACTACCCGCAAAGGATAAACGTTGTTCGAATCATCCAGACCGAAAACATTCACTGAAACGCCAGGATTTTTCTTTTCAAATTTGTCTATGTCTTTCAATGTAACTGGGTAGGTGAGGCCTTGAAAGTTGTAGCGGTGTTCATTTTCGTAATACTCTCTACCAACTCTTTCAGGATGATCTTTAACATACTTGGTTAACATTGCATACTTAAAACATTCATTACCTTCATTTTGCACATTCCTACACGATTTAGTGTTTTGGATTTTCTTTGGTAAAGGGATAAAACTACTACCCCTTAAACCATATCCATGCTTGTGAACCCTTACATCCATACCTTCAATTGATGACAAAGTCCATCCAGATCCTCTTCCTTCATGTTCTTGAAGTTTTGTTATAAGTTCTTCCAAGCATTCTTCAATAATATCATCGATGTTGGAGGTGAAGGTAAGGGTTCGGTTTTTGGTAATGAACGCTCTCAATGCTGTTTCACCATCAGTATTGTTAAACATAGCCTCTAACACCATTCCAAATTTAATAAAATTTAATCTTTGTAGTTCTTCCCTCAAGGTTCCACCAACAAGTTCCTTAGCCTGGGTTATAAATGTTTCCAGTTCCAATTGAACATTATTAATTTTAAAATGTGTTACAACTCGTCCTGGCAAGGCCGTGGTGCGCAGTTGTTTCACATCTTCTAGTTCTTCTTCAGTGTCCTCTTCTTCAGTGTCTTCTTCTTCAAAAGGTCTTCTAGCAGTAGATGGTCCAGCACCAGCAAATTGGATCACACTAGGTCTTCTTCTTTGCATTTGCTGTAGATAGCTGTCCCAGTAGTCCGTCTGCTTCTGGTGCTCTTCCAAAAACCGGTCAATTGAGTCTAAGTCTATTTCATCCATGGTAATATCTTCTTTTCTATCTTCGTCTTCATGTAATTCTCTGTGTATGGTGAAAAGATCTTCGTCTTGAAAGATTTCCCCACAAATGTCGCAAAGAGCCATTTCAAACAGTTTGGCTTTGAATGCACACTCTGTGAATGTCCACGCAATAATGAGCAGCGCACTCCACCGGGACCCTTTATATCCGAGGCAGATAGGTGGGGAAAGTGACGTCATATGGAAACAGGTTATCACTCATGTGCTAAATTTAGCCTTTACACAACCGTTTGTAATACATTTATCAGTAGGCTTGATAAATTGATGATATTTGGTCTAGATTCAATAATTTGTACAAGTTTTTTCAAAGACGTCTGTTTGAGCAAGTTTATGTAGGTCAAGGTCATTTGGAATTATTATTTTGAGCGGGGGATAGAGCACTAAGCAGCATCATTTACTACAAAGTGCTCTATCCCCCGCTCACATTCTTTTTTAACTTTTTGTTTAAACTTTTTTACAAGGGTGAAACATCACCATCAGAGTCGGAATCATCCTCATCACGGAATAGGCAGCGATGACAATACATAATTCTTCTGGCAACTAACATCCTATCCATTGGACGATGGGGAGTGTCTTGTTCTTGTTCTTCTTCTTCGATTTCCAATTGGAATTCCATTTCCGACTCAGATGACGACTCTAATGTTTCGTAGGCGTGCAAGTCCACCTCATTGTCCGTTGAACCAGCTTCGTCAGAGTCCGTTTCAATATCCATTATCTCTTCCTCCTCCTCTTCTTGATCAACCGCAGGTAGTTGGTCCTCTACTTCTATAATTTCTAGAGGTATTACCTCCAGAATAGAGACAATTCTGTTGCGATGGAACACGGTGTTGTCAAGTGGAGCCATGGTATGGAAGTGTTGTATCCATCCAATTTGCTTACCCTTTTTATACCCCCACCAACTATACAATTTATGTGGGTCAAGGTCACGTAAAGATACCCTTTGAGCGGGGGATAGACCACTAAGCAGCATGCTAGTCCATTGCCGCAAAGTGATCTATCCCCCGCTCTGTTCTACAAAAACCTCAATCAAGTCCAAGTCCAAGTCCTGTTTAACACATTTTATTCTAATTCCATATCCAATTTAAAAATTTCAATTTCACATGGTTTACATTCCTGATGTATCAAACACTCCAGCTCCCTAAACATATCGTCCAGTTCGTCCAAATTATGATGTCCTAATTTTAACACATGAAGGTGGTTCATGCTTTGCATTGTAGCATGACCATCAACAAACAAGTTTCTTTTCCACGCTAACATAAATTGGCAGTTTTCTTGAAAGATTTTTCTCACCAAACAATCATACACAGCCGTCAACATGTCTCTACAATCTTCATAGTGTACCATTACAGAATACCTGTCCAAGTTAGCACCAAGCAGCGATCCACTCATTGTTTCTAGCGTTCCACTGGAAGGTCCAAAGCAGAATGAAGTCGAGATGTATAGACCCCCTCTTTTATACCAGTTAACCGGTTGTCCTTGCTGTAAAGTGGGTCAAGGTCATCCAATGCTACCCTTTGAGCGGGGGATAGACCACTAAGCAGCATGCTAGTCCATTGCCGCAAAGTAGTCTATCCCCCGCTCTGTATTCTACACACACACACACATGTCCATGTCCAAGTCTTTCATTACATACCCAATATATATTCAGTTCCTTCATCATCACTATCACTCATCACTGCTTCCACAAACTCCACAGGATTAAAGTTAAATTGTTTCAATTGTTCTTTTAAGTTTTCAATTTGTTGGTCCTTTACTTCTAAAACACTGTGAAGGTGTGATATGTAGTCCGCTGCCTCGTTGATGCTTGCTACTCTCGGATCGCCTAACTTCAAGCTGGGAACTACACCCTGCAGCCTGAAGTACGCCATACGCCTTTCTTGCTCCTGCCGTTGACCAGGACTGAGCAAGCCTTGTCCGTCTTGGCTTACCTCCAGCAAGGTCCGTAGCATCGGAGCTTTGCAGGCGTTTGCCCGAGCAACAGTTATGCTGTGGAATGGTCGAGCAGGTCCACGAGTAGCAGGCAGAACGTTGGCAGCACGCCTTCTTGAAGAAGAAGAGGAAGCCTGAGAAGTTTTGGAGTTGAAAGCCATGTTACAGTGCTGTATTCAGCTAAGCGGTACAAAGCAGAATAACCAAACTGCACGTTAATACCCGTATATATACACTTATCAGTGGTGGGGGTACTAGCTAGCCTTGGTAAAGTGGGTCAAGGCCATCCAAAAACATTACCAGAACGGGGGATAGATCACTAAGTGGCATGTTAGTCCATTGCCACAGAGTGATCTATCCCCCGCTCTGTATTCCGCATTCACACACACATTCATACAAACACGCAAGTCCCAGTCCGAGTCTTTACCCACACCTATCCACTCTCATCCTCACTATCATCACTATCATCTAACAATCTGTCACACTTCATAATTAGTTTTTCCCATTCTTTCCGGATCAAAAGTATTTCACTGTGTGCACTCTCCAACAACCTCTTCTTTTCCTCTAACAACCTGTCCTTTTCCTCTATCAATACGTTACAACCTTTAATATATCTTATAGCAGCTCTAACAGTGTCTTCCTGTGAAGATGCACCAACCACTACACCTGGCACTACCTGCTGGAGTTCTTCATACAAGCTAGACTCTCTTCTGGAGGCTCCACTGCTGCACAACTCCGTCTTGCTCGGAGTGAATCCGAAGAACCGAACGCGACTCTTTGACAGGCGGCCCCGCCGGATCGGTCCAGAGCTTGAGCCAGAGTTGGATGCGGTCGGGCCAGAGGTAGAGGCTGGAATGTTCATGGCTGACATGGTAGTATTCAGCTAAACAGTGTAAAGCAGAATGAGAAGACGGTTGATCACCACTCCTATATATACCCATTTTTAGTGGTGGGGGTAACCCGGGGGGGGGTAAGTTTAAGGACTTCCACTAACTTTCCCTTAGTCCTCGCGGTCATCGGTTTTACATACCTTTAGCACACCCATCATTTTGGTTTCTTCGATAACATTACACACCTCAAAAACCCAAGCAAACAGCTCATCTATGTTGTTATAATTAATTTTTGTCCAGTGTTGATACTTGTGGGTTTGTTTGTTTATAATACATAGATAAAATGTAGACCCATCTCGTCTTATACAACACTCAACTTCCATTCTATGCCGGTTTAGCACTTCCCAAGCATTGTGTTCATTTATCAAGAAGTCACCACCTTTGTAATTGTACTGTGACATGTTTACCACAGAGCATAGGAACGGACTGAAGCAAATGAACGGCTCATACAAGCTTATTAAAAGCGTTAGAGTGGGGGGTATCACGTGATACACGACATAAGTTGTAAGGTTAGCAGTTTACTTTAAACAGTAATTTATGTGGGTCAAGGTCATTCAAACTTTAAAAATTTTTTACCTCCAAACACTTGTAGCAAGCTACAAGCGTTTGGAGGTAAGTTTTTTATTTGTTAAAGATTTTTGTAACTTAGTCTTCACCCTCAAGGACACGGTTTGAGATTGTCCCAGTGATTTTACATCACCGCCAGGTTAAAGTATTATACAAGTCAAGTATTTTTTTTTTTTATTAGTTGACTTGTATAATACCCCTCTCCCTTACTTTAAGAGGGTTAAGACTAAATTTAGAAAAATTAATTTGGAAGAGGAAATTTAATTAATGTCCAACACTTTTAAACACAATTTTGATTTTTTGGTGAGCCCATGTCCTAGTCCATTTCCCAAACAGATAGGCATCCTTTTCTTCGAATTAAATAAGCCCCGGGGACAAAAAATTCTCTTTGTACCATCGCAGGTGGTACTTTCATTCTATGAAGGCGGCCATCACCTTTTAGAATGATTTGCACATTTATGTTAAATGCTCCATAAGCTTGAACAATGAAATAATATTTTTTGTCCCTCTTGAGCCTATTAATTTTCAGCTTCTGCGGACTGTTGGGGTGTTTGAACTTGGACTTTTCAGGCATAATATTAAGGCTATAGGGCTTTGGTGTCGGAATTTTGATTTTCTTATTCAAGTGTCGTTGGCAACGATCTTTTTCTGGAAGAGCAAAACTCGGACAACAAAGAACCACAGCCTCTCTGCTAAACCAAACATAATCGCATTTATCACGCTTGCCAGCAGGGCATTTAACACGATTACGTTTCTTTTGTGTTGGACTCTTAGTGTTTTGGAGCGGCGCTTGATCTAACTTAGGCTGGCTGGAAAGGATGGAGGGTGATGGTTTAGCACGGTCAAGGGGTAATTTGCAAAGAATTTTGGGTCGGGTAGGAGAATGGGTTAGATCAATAGTGGTTTTAGGTGAGGTAGAATTGTCTGGGGAGAAGATCGATTTACGGGATGGTTTGACTGTAGATGGAATGTTGGCTTTGGGTGAGGTTGACTTGTCTGGGGAAAAGATCGATTTGCAGGATGGTTTGACCGGTGTGGATGGCATGGGGGATACGGGTAGTGGACATTGGGTCTTTGTATAGGAAAGGATTTTCTGTGTACGGGAGTAGGGAATGATTTTGGACCTCGACTTCTTCTCCTCAAAGACCGCTGACTCCGAATCAGAATCTGACAACAATGAGATCGGCGGTGATGCTATGAGCACTCGGCTGCTTGCAGGGTGAGCGCCAGCCCCTCTTGAAGTCGACGGAGCGTCACCAGCACCACTGACACTTGGACTTGTTGGTTCCGTTGGTGGCAGCGGAGATAGGCTGGGCATCGAAGGAGCCGACGGCATCTCCAAACAGCTGAGGATTGTGCTCATCAAACACGTTTGGAGAATCGGAGCAGCGGAGGTTGAAGTTGGAGTAGATGTGTTGGTCGGAGTAGACGTGTTGGTTGAATTCGATTTGATGTATGGGAGAACTGGTGGATAGTTCTTGAAGCGCATGTTGAGGTAGAAAGAGCGTTAAATGCAAATAACGGAGAAGAACTTCCAACGAAGGCTGGAGCAGGAATGAGAAGTGCGTGCAACCGGGCCCCCTTATATCCCCACCGGGGCTGCCACGCCCAGGATATCAGGGGTGGGCGGGGGGGGGGCTCGCACTTTTTGTCGGGGGGGGGGGGGCTCGCACTTTTTGTCGGGGGGGGGGCTCGCACTTTTTGTCGGGGGGGGGGCTCACACTTTTTGTCGGGGGGGGGGGGGCTCACACTTTTTCAAAAAAGAAGCCCCACTTGGGGCATTTATGTTGCCATCGCTGAAGCCTCCCAAGAGACCCAACTATAAACAATTCCAAACTTGTGTGTTACTAATACCTAACTGTTAACTTTTAAAAGACCTCTATATATAAACTGTGTTAATAAGACCTGACTGTTAAAGATTTTGAAAACTTTTATATTTAGGTCAAGGTCACGAAAAAACTTTAAAAAAATTAAGCCCCACACCCCCCTATGGGGGTGTGGGGCACTTGGGTTGTCATCGCTGTAGCCTCCGAAGAGACCCAACTATGACAACAAGGCAACATCCAATGTCGTGTACCCTTCGCCACGCGAGACTTGTAAACATTTACTGCATTTCGAACTAATAACTTTTCCAATAGCTAACAAAATGTCATTTACATACTTTTCAAGGAAACTGAGGACGCCCTAGTGGCTTATGTCCTCGGTCCGAGTGCAGAGGCCATCGGCTCATTACCCCCGTATAAGCGTACAAACGGACCACCTCCTATTTCTCAGCCGCATTGAAGCATGCATGAGAGGAGCCTAACAATTATAAAAAGTGGCTTTACACGGGGGCCTACTCCCGTAACCCTATCTTTAATATTTTTAATTTAGCAATGCAGTAAATTTTTACAAGTCCTATGTGGGTCAAGGCCACACGGACATTAAAAAATTTCGGCCCCCGTACATCCATGGCGAACCACGAATGTTCGGGGGCCTTGGGGACAAAAAAACACAAATAGCTAACAAAGTTTCATTTACATAATTTTGAGTTTCCAGAAGGGAAACTAACTGAGGACACCCTAGTGGCTTACGTCCTCGGTCCGAGTGCAGAGGCCATCGGCTTATTACCCCCATATAGGCGTACAAACGGACCAACTCCTATTTCTCAGCCGCATTAAAGCATGCATGAGAGGAGCCTAACAATTATACAAAAGTAACTTTACACGGGGGCCTACTCCCGTTCCCTGTCTTTACAATTTACTTTGAGCATTGCAAAAGCTCAAGGGGGAAATGCTACAACAAGCGTATACACTTTAGAAAAATATAACACACTTACAACACACAATTGAGCTCAACGTAGTCAATGCTGGAACAAGCACATACATGTTAAACACATATAACGAACAAGACACAAAGGATAAAAGACACACAGGAGACATAAGGTACAAGTAAAACACTCTCATATAAAACAATTCGCAATACCCAAACGCAAGCGCAATATCTTACAACTAATACAAGTCTTAAAGTTAGAGCAGACTTCGCTAAACACTGAAGGCGCCATTCAATGTTTAGTGATGCCTATGGCGGTCCGTCCCGGTCGTTCACGTTCAACGCGCGGGAGCGGACTGCGAGCCGGCTCTGGCTGGGCCCCCTTATATCCCCACCGGGGCTGCCACGCCCAGGATATCAGGGGTGGGGGAGGGGGTGGGGGTGGGGGTGGGGGGTGGGGGGGGGTTCGCATTTTTGTCGGGGGGGGGTTCGCATTTTTGTCGGGGGGGGGGGGTTCGCATTTTTGTCGGGGGGGGGGTTCGCATTTTTGTCGGGGGGGGGGGTTCGCATTTTTGTCGGGGGGGGGGGGTTCGCATTTTTGTCGGGGGGGGGGGGGGGGTCAGGTAAGTTAAGTGGGTCAAGGTCACCCACAACACTTGTACTCTAAGTGTTGGCTATACCCCCACCACAACTGGGTCCCTAGGCTGCACAACACCGCTTCGCCAGTATGTCTCCGGCTTCCATGCGGTGCGTCTCGCTGTTCTCTAGCTCTCTATATGTAAGTAATTTTACAAGTTCTGAATGTAGGTCACTACACTTTAACTCTGGGACGATATCGACTTGTAGTATTTCAGTGTTTTGACTCAAGGTCATCACACTTTAACTCTAGCACATCGGTTATCGTACCAGAGGTGCTCAATAACCTAACTTGTAATGTTTAGGGTGGCGTTTTCACGCCACGTGGTATCGCCATGAGTGTCCAGTCCAAGTTTTAAGTTAAATTAATTTTACTGTAATCTTTTCCATTTCCGCTTCGTTTTGCCAAAGTATAAGGTGTCGCTTAATAAAGTGGTATTTCTCTAAAGTTATAGGAGATTGCAAGGATACAATTAGTTTATTTAGGAGACTCTTCATCTTGGAGTTTAACACAATTTCCACTTTGACTTTGCTTCCTCGGCTCTCACAGCCTAAGCTGTACAGAAATGTTTCTTCTAGTGCCAACTCGGGCCAAGAGAACAGTGTGTTGACTGTAGGACAGCTCATGGTGAAGTGATGCGATACTCCAGCGTACTACCTCACCTTCCCCCACCACTGTGACCTTCCCCCACTCCTGTTGTTTCCCCACCTCTTTTCCCTTGACTCATGCGCTACGAGCAGTCTCTCAGTATTGTGCGGACTTTTGTGAGGGGAAGCCATGTCGCGGGACACTTTAGGTAAGAAACTTAGCCGTGTTAAGGCTTTATTAGTTGCTCACTGTCCACCACCCAAAGTTAAGAGAGTTTCAACTTTAGCTAAGTGGCGCAAACTGTTGCGCGGACACCCTAAGTTTTATACAAAACAGACTAATGTCAGTTTTACTGATGAGGATTTGTTTAAATTATTGGATGAAATGACTTTTCCTTGCAAAATTCAGTTAGTTACTCCCATTCCTGACAGTTTAGAGTCTTAGTCTCTCAAGCCGATATACCTAGCATACACAGAGCCTGACAGTCAGTCACTCGATGGCTGTCGTGGGGTGCGCATCGGTGTCGGCGCTCCGTTGTTAAGTGTTCAAGGTCACAGTAACATGAAATTGCGGGCGTTGTACTGGTTCAAGGTCACCTGAGGGATAACCGATTGCCCATTTAGGCAGAGTCATGTCAGAAACTCGAGTTTAACTTGGCACTTTTGCCGTTTCTTGTCGAAAATTCGCTCCAAGTGGTCAAGGTCACGGGGACTCTGACTGAAACTCGGAGCGTAGTGCGAGAAACGGCAAAAGTGCTAAAAAATTTTAAGTTTCTGCGTGACCTTGACCTTAGTGGCGTCGGTGACGTCGTTTTGATGACGTAAGGGGTGATGACGTCATCAGCACGTCATTTCTGTGACGTCATGGGTGTGACGTCATCGAAATGACGTCATTAGTGATGACGTCATCGATTGCGTCATCGATGACGTCATCGATGACGTCATCGGTGAGGTCATTGACCTCGATGACGTCATCCCTCAGGTGACCTTGAACTGGGCCAGCGGCCGCAATTTTACACTACTTACATGCTAAATATCATGGTATTCT